>VXBC01000848.1:1664-17508 GCA_013399945.1 Ploceus nigricollis | reverse complement strand
ATTATACATATTATATACATTATAAAACATTTAATAACACACTACATTCTAGCATTTCTGGCTATCCCCCTGTCCCCTGTGCCCCCAGCCCAGCTCTGACCCGTGCGTGTTTTGCAGCCGGCAGCCCGAGGCAGTGAAGAAGGACAAGGAGGCTCCGGCGCTGGGCAGCGCGCCGTCCAAGCGGGCGGACGAGTGGAAGGACCCCTGGCGCCGATCCAAGTCCCCCAAGAAGAAGCTGGGCGTGTCCGTGTCCCCCAGCCGCGCCCGGCGGCGCCGCAAGACCTCGGCCTCCTCCGCGTCCGCCTCCGGCTCCTCCAGGTGCGGCCGGCGCGCTGCCCCGGGCTCTGATTCTGTGCTTTCCGCACTCTCTCTGTTTCTCCAGGGTGGGATTGAAGGCAGTCCGTGTTTGTGCTCAGGTGTTTATTATTTCTTATCAGTGAGACAGTCTCACAGCCATGAGTTGGGCAGCTTTTCATTCAGCTGAAATGGCAGTTCTGCCGTTTCACAAAAGTGGCCCCAGATGTAGTTTCAAGGTCTTTTAAGGCTGAGCTAAAATTAAACTACCCAATTAAGAAATGACACCTAGATTATTTTCCCTTTTGACCCAATAACTGATACTTCAAGGTCTGCAATGTGGACTTTTCTGTCCAATTGCAAGATATCACCAAGATTCACCTTCATGAAGAAGAAGGCAAAGAACAGCCCGCCTCCACCCTAAAACCTCCATCTTGCTTCATATCCATTACTATATTCTAAAAACCTAAACTCTCAGTTTTCCACCCTGTGATATTACACACTTCTAACCAACTACATACCCAGTAATCCCAGTACTATCAATCAATTTTTAAAGTCTTCTCCACAGCCTCAGGTCAAATGCAGTGTTCTCTTGTGGGTCTGAGCCTTTAAGCAGAGAAAGTTTAAAGTTCTCAGCATCCAGGATTCCAAGAAGATTCTGAGCTGCTTTGGTGTGTGGGTCTGGGCTCCATGTTAGGGGATGGTGAGCTCCCTAGGAACACAAAACAATTCCTTCTCTAGCTGGGGACCAAGGACAAATGATCCAGATCTCAGGCCCAAGAGCAGAAAAAACGTGGGCTGGAGAGAGAAAATAAGAAGGATGGGACCTCATAGTCTAAATCTGTAATTGGACAATTAGCTCCAATATGCAAATGGACCAGAACTCATAGAAATGTGAGACCCCATTACTGGTTGTCCATTTTTGTGGCCAATTTGGGTTATGCTGCCCAAAGTAGATCTACTGAGGCCTCTTAGTAAATCCCTATTTTATTATTTAGCTCCATCTAGTCTCTGTCCTAGCTCAGCCTTCACAAGGCAGCAAGGGGGAGAGCCTGGGAGTGTGTCCTGGCATGGGATGGGGCTCCCTCGTGGCTGTCATTGTTGCTGCTAGAAATGAAGGGATGGGACTATTTTCAAGCTAAGAACAATTTATTGCTCAGATAAACATCATTCTCAGAGGCTGTGAGATTTTACAGGAGCAAGCATTCAGCCATAGCTCAAGAGTAATCACAAGTTTCTTCACTACAAGGCAATATAGAACTTTCTAACCCAACAGACAGTTGCCACAGGGTTTATTTTGCTTTTGTGACCTATCACCTTTACTTCTGCTGCACAGTGGATACTTTTGTCTAATGGGCTTCTAACTCATGTCCACACATATGCTGCTGTTATAACTTCTAAACTCTTAACTTGCTCCATACAGCCACACCCTCACATTATAACCCTTCACCATCTTAGCAATGCAGTTTCTCACTTACTTAAGGCATATTCTTACTTACAACTATAGAAACATAAGTTTATTATTTTTCTGCTTGATGTCTGTGTATTGTATTTTTACATCAATCCAAGTGTCTTCCAAGGCTACTGATCAAACTCTTCAGTGTCTGTGGAAGTTTCTGTTTTTCCAATTCCCACACGTGGCCAGGGAAGGTGTTGAGGTGGTTGGAACAGGTTGTTCAGAGAGGTTGTGGGTTCTCCATGCCAGGGATAGTGGGAGGTGTCCCTGCCCAGTGGAGCTGGATGATCCTTAAGGTGCCTTCCAAACCAAACCATTTCATGGATTTATATTTGGGAAAGCAGTCCAAGACTTGCTGCTCAGGAGCACCTATGGACACGTGGTGAGATGGGAGCCAAAGCAGGCAGGGAGCTGTGGGAGCTGTGCTCTGACTGCTGGAGATCAGGAAAAGGCAAATCCTTGGAAAAGCCACTTTTCCAGTGAATTGGAGCTGGATGAGGTCTGCATGATAGCAGCTCACCTAGATAAAAGCTGACCTCAATAGGAGCAGCAAGAACTGTAAAAATTGGGTCCTGGTCATTCTGGGATGGATGGAGGGAGGAGTTGAGCTCACTCCAGTAAGAGAAGGTTGATGCTACTGGGAGAACTGGGATTGTGGAGGTTTGACAGAGCCTTGGAGGGCTGCAATGGGGCTTGGAAACCAACGGTGTAAAATAAGATAAAAACCACCTCTCAGAAAGAAACTCCCTGAATCTGAGAGCCTCGAGGCACAAACTGGATCCATTTCCTTTAAATGCTTGAACTTGAAGCTCCTGAAAGAGGGGGAAAGCCTTAAGGAGGAATGAGGAACACGTTAAATTGGAGATAGACATCTAAAAGGCAGTTTTCCCTGCATCCTAAAGCAGATTTCCCTGCTGGGATCACTGCACCCAGTCAGGTGGTCTGTCGGGGGATTGTCCAGTGAAAAGGCACAAAAAATGTGGAACCAGTTCCCAGAAAGGATGGAACATCAGTAATTAAAGGAAGGGAGGCTTATTTAAGAGTGCAAAGAGAGTAGCAGCAACAGGATCCTCCCTAAAAGAAAAAGGGGATTTGAGGAGAGGCTGTAAATCCTGACAGATCCCCGAGGAGAAGGCTGGTGGGGTTTGGAGCAGAACATCTTTGGAAACAAAACCTTGGGGGTTTTCAGGAAGCTCTGAATTTTAATATTTCTTTTCAGGAAGCTCTGAATTTTAATATTTCTCTTCCAGGTCCTCTTCTCGTTCATCCACCTACTCTGGGTCCGGCTCCTCCCGCTCGCGCTCCAGGTCCTCCTCCTACAGCTCCTACTCCAGTCGCTCCTCCAGGCACAGCTCTTTCTCAGGCAGCAGGTCCAGGTAGTGGCTCCTGGGACTGGGAACCAGTGGTGGGATGGTTTCCAGATGCTTCCTGACAGTTCCTTTTTGCTCTGTTAAAATGAACCATTCCAAGCCCTTGGCTGAGCGAGGCAGGCTGTGGTTGTTGGCTGAAGGAGATCTGTCAGCCACCCCCTCCTCTCCCCAGTGCTCCCACCCACAGGTGCAGTGCTGTTGTGGCTGGGCTCTTTCCCATGCCTGTGGTGGATTAACATTCCCATCATTTGCATTTTCTAATTGGAAGAAGTTCAGCAGCATCTCTTTTCTGTGGTGCTGAGATTTCTATTTCAAGAGGCAAATCCCGTTTCTTTATTAAAGCAGTTGTGTCTTGTGATAGTCCTGACACTTCAAAGTAGCAATCCAGTGTCCCATGCTGATTAAGATTTATTCCTCTGCAACTTCCTTGCCCCTGCAGACAGTTTCCCAAGTCTGCAATAACCATAGTAGGAGAACTGGCTCCTTTGATAGGAGCTGAAGCCACACAGGTACCCAGTGCAGATCCCACAGGTGATGGCAGAACACACTCTGTCACATCTGCAGACTGCTTTCTCCTAGGAAAAGCCCAGCTGGGAGCTGATTCCATCTGGGAAGCAGAATGAACCTCCCCATCCATCCATGCTCCAGGCAGGACAGTGCCAGTGTGGGTGGCACTCTTGACTGCCTCTCCCTGAGGTGACAGAGGGAGGAACACCCTGTGCCCAGCTGTCCCCAGAGGAGCTGTCACACAGGAGTCAGGCTGCTCAGGCACTGCAACAAAGGCACTTCCAGTCTTGGCACTGGGGTGAATCACCCCAGCAGTGCTCAGGGGCTCAGGAAACAGCTCCTGCCCTTGATTGTCACCTTTGGGA
Organism: Ploceus nigricollis; assembly: GCA_013399945.1. Classification (NCBI taxonomy): domain Eukaryota; kingdom Metazoa; phylum Chordata; class Aves; order Passeriformes; family Ploceidae; genus Ploceus; species Ploceus nigricollis. Next base: position 13,516 of record VXBC01000848.1, on the reverse strand, counting down.
TGCACCACTTAATGCTTCTTCTTGTGTTCCAGAAATTACAGATCCATATTAGCTGTAGCTGTATTTTTTGTCCTTCTCCCAAGTTTCTTTTGGCTTTGTTTCTGTTTAAAGGATGAACTGCTCTAGGAGTTACAGGACATAAAGTGATGTACATAAAACTCAAAATCCTGCTTATTTTCCTGTGTATTCCCCCTAAGGAGAGAACAGAGAGGATGGAGACAGCTTCAGGTGTTGCTGTGGAATACCTGGAGTGCCTCTCTTCTAGCTGCTCCTATTTTTCCTTCTGTTTCCTACTTTTCCCATTGTCTGTTGACAGAAGTTAAGTTTTGTTGCACAGAGTCCAAATATAAAACCAGGAGAAGCTCAGGACAGGTTCCTGGGGAGGGGGAGTGGTGGCTGAATGCCCTGAGAGCCAGGGAAAGCTGCTCCAGTCCCAGAGCCTGAGCTGAGTGATGTCTCCTTCCTTTCCAGGTCAAGGTCCTTCTCATCTTCTCCCTCTCCTTCTCCAACACCATCTCCTCACAAGCCACTGGCCAAGGCTAAAGGGGAATTATTGCCACCTCCTGGGAAAGGGTAAGCATCCAAATTCCTCTGGATGAGAGTCCAGACAAGCCCTTCTGACCATCAGGGGCCTTCAGCTGAAGGAATGCAGGATGAGATGGAATATTGGGAAGGAATTGTTCCTGTCAGGGTGGGGAGGCCCTGGATCCCTGGAAGTGTCCAAGGTTGGACAGGGCTTGGAGCACCCTGGGATAGTGGGAGGTGTCCCATGGCAGGGAATGGAACAGGAATGGGCTGGAATGGTCCTGATTTGCCATGAGTGGCTCCTGCCTGTGGAGGCTGGGGGGGAGGATGGAGTGGGTGGAATACAGGAAATGTGACAAAATTTGAGGTCCCTTCCCATCCAAGCCATTCTGGGATTGTAAACCTGATTGAGTTTAAGAAAGAAGTGAAAGATGCAAAATACAACCTTTATTGAAGAGTTTTTAGCTTGGCAAATTTAATTAAATAATGACACTTTTATTTATTAAATCCAAGTTAAACTGTACAAGTATCCTTAAATATTACCTGTGTACAAGTGTTTAAACACATGATTTACTGCTGGAACATTCTGTGTGTGCAGATATATTTGTATAATCTAAATATACATAATAGGAGTTGTAGGAAAGTTTAAGTTCCTTCCTGTGCTGTGGCTTTGGTTAATCCACAGCCTCAGAATAAAGAAATGATTCAGCCTCATCAGCTATTCACACTGGAGACAGATGAAAACAGGACTGGAGCTCTCTGCAGCTGGGTTTGGCACATTCTGACAGCCCTGCTGCTCTTTTAAATTCCTGAAATTGCTATTTCACAAACCCTGCAGTGGCAAATTACGGGGACGTTGGAGGGTGACACAACACCGCAGTGATGTCACCTCTTCTAAGCTGACCTGCAAATAAATGACACCATGGGAATCCCCCTGAATTCTCCAGAATTTAGGACAATCCCCTTTGCCACAATTCTTGTCCTTTGTTATCCTGTCTTTTGGGGTTTTTCCCCCTCCACCTGGGGCTCAGCCCTCCAAGGCTCTCTGCTCCCTCCCAGTGCTCCTGGCAGTGCTGGTTTGGTGACACCAGGGCAGCCTGCCCCAGCACAGGGCTTATTGTCACTGGATAACGTGCCATGGGCTTAATCCTGTGTTCTGCAGGGGATAACTGCAGATATTGGGCACAGGAGGAGAGGAATTACCAGTGTGTGTGTGCAGACAGCACCTCCTCCCCAGCTGGTGACTGTGAAATCAGTGCTGGGATGCTCCAGGGCCTGAGGGGGATGGAGGGACAGGACACAGGGAATGGCTTCCCACTGCCAGAAGGCAGAGTTAGATGGGATATCAGGGAGAAATCCTTCCCTGGGAGGGTGGTGAAACCCTGGCACAGGTGCCCAGAGAGGCTGTGGCTGCCCCTGGATCCCTGGAAGTGCCCAAGGCCAGGCTGGACAGAGCTTGGAGCACCCTGGGATGGTGGAAGGTGTGCCTGCCCATGGCAGGGGGGGGAATATGATCTTCAAGGTGTTCCCAACCCAAACCATTCCAAGATCATGCTTGGAGCAGTGTCCAGCTGTCAGAGGTGAGGTTGGAGTGCTCCAAGCCCTGAATGGGGCAGCCCTGAGGAGCCAGAGCCATTCCCAGCTCCTGCAGTGGGTGTTGGATAACACAGTGCTGCTCCCATCCAGTTTTCCACAGGGAACACAAGCCAAGGGACAGATCCTTGCACACACACAGGCTGTTTTGCACCCTCCTGATCTGTGTGCTGGAGTTAAAAAGAGAATTTTTGCATTAGCTGTGCACATTTCATCCTGAAGCCTGACTGGCAGATTTTAAGCAGGTGTAAGTGTCTGGGATAAAAGTTATGAAATTAAATGGATAAGAAACAACATTTCCACCCAGTCTGCTTCAGGAGTTAATTTACAAGTCAAATATCTCCAAAATTGGCTGTTGTACAGTAATTTGTCTCTGAAAAGATGAATTGATTGAGCATGTGAGGAACAAATCCCTTTAGGGAAATCCATGGTGTTTGTGTTTTGGTGAAACAGCCAAGTATTTGTAGCTTCAGGAGTCACATCAGGGCCAGGTTGGATGGGGTTTGGAGTTAACCTGGGAGAGTGGAAGGTGTCCCATGGAATGGAGTAGAGTGGGATGATTTTTAAGGTCCCTTCCAGCCCAAACCATCCCAGGATTCCATAATCTCTAGAATATTAAACAACCAACCAGAGCACATCATTTCTGAGGATGTCCGTGCTCTGTGCCCACCCCCTGGGATCACACACCTGAAAATTGTCATTTTTCCAGGGAGAAATCTGTGAAGAAGCTCACTGCCCTGCCAGTCCCTCAGCCACTCACAAAAATCACAGCAGCAGCCCCGGAGCCGGCCAAGGCAGGGGATAATCGGGAAGCAAGGAGGAAGGAACGTCAGACAAGGACTCCACCCAGGAGGTGAGAGACAGGGGGTGGAGTGAGGCTTGATCTCATGGGAGATCCAGCAAATCCCAGGTTTCTGTCTCCTGGAAGATCCAGCAAATCCCCAGAGTCCTGACTATGAGTGTTCAGGGAGAAATCCATCTCCTGGGGCAGGGAGAGAAGGGGAAGAGAGCTGGGCTGGGATTGTCCTGATTTGCCATGAGTGGCTCCTGCCTGTGGAGGCTGGGGGGAGGATGGAGTGGGTGGAATACAGGAAAAGTGGCAAAATCAGGGTGGGAGTGGGGAAAAAGGCATTTTGGAGAGCTGCTGCTTGTGGGGGTGGCAGAGTGAGGAAAAAGGAACGTGTGGGATCTGTTTGGGGCCACACAGATCTGATGTGGTGGAGGGGCAGCAGCTGACCCACACTGACCACAAGGATATTCCCCACCACAGAACATCATTCCCAGGGATACCCCCCACCACAGAACATCATTCCCAGGGATACCCCCCACCACAGAGCATCATTCCCAGGGATACCCCCCACCACAGAGCATCATTCCCAGCACATAAACTGGGAGAAGTGGTGCAGGGGGCCGATCCCCGCTCAGGGAGGGCTGGGTGTCAGTCAGAGGGTGCTGAGCAAATCTCTGGTTTTCTCTTGGGGTTTCCCCCCACTCTCTGTCATTACCATTCTCATTCTGGGAGGGGTGTTTGCTGCCTTTCAGGAGGACCATCAGTGGCAGCATCAGTGGCAGTGCCAGCAGCTACAGCGGCTCCAGCTCCCGATCGAGGTCCTTGTCCCGGTCTCTCTCCAGATCTCATTCCAGATCATCCTCTGCCTCAGTCTCCCACTCTCCTTCTGGCTCAAGGAAATCCAGGTACAGCCCTGTGACCTTTATTTAACAGCAGAGATTGTGGCTGTTGTTCACAGGTTTGGTTTCTTGCAGTGGAAACTCTCTGTGGCTCCAGCAGCACCAGCTGCAGGTGCCTGGGGGTGGGACAAGGTTGGGTTTGTGGTACAGATCCCAAGGCCTGAATTGTGATGGGAATACAGTAATGGAGAGGGCATGGAGTGATAGAACAGGATATAATGGCCTTAAACTGATAGAGGGGATATTTCCATGGGATATTTGGGAAAAATGCTTCCCTGTGAGGGAGGTGAGGCCCTGGCACAAGTTGCCCAGAGAAGCTGTGGCTGCCCCATCCCTGGAAGTGTCCAACGCCAGTTTGGACAGGACTTGGAGCAACCTGCTCTTTTGGGAGGTGTTGGGCTTGGAACTGGATGATCTTTAATGTCCCTTGCAGTCCAAACCATTCCATGATTCCCTGACATTTCCCTTGTGGTTTATTCAAGGAAATAATCCTGTCCTGTGTGTCCAAGTACCCATTTAACCTAAATGGTGACCAAAACAACTCCTTCTGGCCAGGGTGATCCCACATCCTAATTAAACTACAAATGAACAGTTTCAGGCTATGGAGCTTGGCTCTCCTGAGCCTCTCCTGCCTCTGGTTCCTGTGTGTCCTTAGGGAAGATGCTTAGCCTGTCAAGAAAGGTAGGTCAGAAAATCCCTAAAAGGCCCAGCTAATGATATTTTCCCTTTGCTGGCAAAGTTGCAGGTCCAGTTCCTTTGTGTTTAGCCCCAAGTGAGCAGTTCCAAGACTGTTGGTCTGTGGGATGTGTAAACAACAAACTCCTTCCAGCAAAGAAAAACAAACCACTCTGGAGTCATTCCTTCAGGATTTTTTCATCTCTTCACACAGAGGATTCCCTGAATCCTCACAGGCAGAGCCTTGAAACCCAACACTTCCCTGGCACATGGGTGTAAGAGTAGTCCTGTGGTGTAAAAGGAGTGAATGGAGCAGGATTTGGCTCTGAGCAGCTGCAAATTCCCATCTGTGCACTCTGAGGTTCAACATCCGTGTTATTTTACGGAAATCCCGGCTTGTTTACTCCGTGCTTGTCACATTCATCAGCTCAGCCTGGGGTGGTGCAAGAGCTTCAGAGAGCACCAGGGCATGGATGGGAAATGTGAGCACACTGGGGCTGCCTGTGCTGCTCCTCTGGGAAGGGGGAAACGTGGGAAATGCACCGTGTGCCCACACCAGCTTTTCTGGGCCAGCCTGGTGGCCTGGAGGAGTTCCTGGATCATCCTGGCACCGTTGGAGCAATCCATGAGACCTCTCAGAACTCAGCTCCTGGTGCCAGGGGTAGAGGCTGCAGAGGGTTGGTCTGTGCTGAAGCTGCCACAGCCCCTTCAGTCATCCCAGTGCAGCTTCCAGCCAGGGAGCCTGGGCCTTGCTGGCAGAGCAGGTTGGTGTGGTCAGAACAGTCTGGAGAGGCTGCCTGAATATTCATGGAGTGGGATGGTTTGGCTTGGAGAGGAGCTTAAAGCTCATCCAGTCCAACTGTCTGCCACCTTCCACTAGAGCAGGTCGTTCCAACCCTGTCCAGCCTGGCTTTAACACCTCCTGGGATAGGCTCTGGTAGGAGATTTCCATCTTGGAGGCATCTCCCTGTCGTTATCAGTCATGACAGTGGATGCGTGCCAGCAGCAGAAACCCTGCCAGGGAACCCTTGCCCTGAGCTGTAACACTGACCTGGATGTGCCAGTGTGCACTCCCTGCTTTCACTCCCTGTTTTCCTGGGCAAACAGTGACCTGTTTACACATTGCCTTAATCCTGGCTATAAATAATCATTACTTTCTAGGCCTGTACCCGACAGCTTGGGGATTTTTCATACCAGCAGCACCCCAGGACACACGGCCTTGGTGTGCCATTCCCTGTCGAGCTCCCCAACATCCAGCCACGCAGGGAAATGCAAAAAGGCCTCGTTGCCTCCCTGGGTGTGATGAGCTGTTGGTTCTTGGCAGGTCCCTGAGCGTGAGCAGCGTCTCCTCCGTGTCCAGTGCCTCGTCCAGCAGCAGCTCCGTGCGCAGCGCCGACTCCGAGGACATGTACGCAGACCTGGCCAGCCCCGTGTCCTCGGCCAGCTCCCGCTCCCCCACCCCGGCCCAGCAGAAGAAAGGTACAGCCACCTGCTTTGCCAGGCTTGTGTTCCTCTAGGGAGCCTTTGGAGAAGAAGGGAGGAGCAGAGATCCTTCCCTGGGGTTACTGTGGGCTCCAGGAAAATCCTTGAGCAGAGGTGACGCAGGAGCAGAGATCCTGTGGAGAAGGGAGGCTGTGGAGCAAGTTTGCATCCACATCCTTCCATCCCTGTTCCAGCCTGTCCCTTCCAGCCTCCGGTTGTCTCATCCCTTTTCCTGCCTGGCAGTTCTGCCTCTCCCTCACCCCGTTCTCCTTCACCCTTGGAAGGTGATGTAAATCTGGACAACTCCAGTATCACTTTGCTCTTCCTCTGCTCGTTCCAGACCGTGGCAGAGTCTGTGGCAAAAGCCTTTTGTTCTTTGTCTTTCTGTTGCTCTCTGTGGAAATGCTGATTACCTGAGTCCCTTAACCTCGTGTCCACGAGCTGAGTTAACTGCTGTGGGCTTTTCCCATCCCTAGAGCAGCATCCTCTTGCCCAAAGGGAGACCAGGCAACAGGAATCATTCCCAAGTGATCACTTGTGCTCTCTGCTTTCAACAGGAAAGTCAAAAAAAGAAGACAGTGCTAAAGAGGAGAAGAGGAAACGGGATGTGCCTGCTCAGCTCCTGAAATCAGCCAAGCCCACCCCGGGAAGCAAATCCCAGCAGCTGCCCCAGGGCCAGCAGCCCTCGGCCCCGCAGGCACAGCAGGGCAGCTTCAGCGGGCACAAGGAGATCAAACTGACGCTCCTGAACAAGGTGGGAATCCCTGGTGGCTGGGATTCCCTGCTCCTGGGGGCCTGAGGGGGATGGATCCCTGCAGGAGGGGAGCTCCGGGCTCAGCACTGTTGGGATGAGCTCAGCCAGGAAGGTCTGGGGCTGGCTCGGAGGGCAGCACACAGAACCAGTCTGGCAGCACACACCCTGTGGTGGCTTCACTTTGGGACTGTGTTGGCGGCTTCCCTGGGGCACATTCCTGCTGCAGCTTCCAGGCTCTTCCCCGCTTGCTCGAAGGTCCCGCGTGTGCCGGGGCCTTTCCCCTGGGAGATGCTCTGGGAGCACTTCCTGTGCCACACCAGAGCGGGCTGGGAGCAGCCAGGCACAGAGCCCAGAGGCAGAAGGGGCAGGTGAGCTCCTGGGTGCCCACCTGGCTCTTCCCCTCCCCGCTGATCCCGCTGCCCCGGTTTGGAGCCCTCGGCACAGATCCCAACCCGCAGCGGGTGTGGGGGAGTGGGGCCTCGTGGGGTTTGCTGCAGGGGCAGGGTGTTGGCCCCATCACGTGGGCAGGTTCCTGTTTTTGATATTTTGCTCTGCCAGCCCAAATTCCCCGGCGCAGTCTGAGGCTGCAGATTTCTCTACTTCCCTGTGCTCTGACGTGAGGAGGCTTTATCAGAGGCAGGAAGCTGCTCCGGAGGGAGGAGTGTGCAGTGACACATGACAGCCTGGAAAAGGCACGGCTCCACACACCTCCTTCACATCTGCTATCCTTGGTGCTGCTGGGGAAAAAAAACATCCCAAAAAGCTGCTGTTTTCCTGTTGCTGTTCTGAAATTAGTACAGCCTTAACTCCAGTGCAGGGGGGTGTTGCTGTTGGCTCCTGGTGGTTGGGAATTAGGTGGATTCAGGGATGGCTGGGACTGGTGTGTGCAGAGTTTACTGGGAAAGGTGCTTGCAGGAGCCAGGCAGCACATCCCAGGGAATGGCTGTGCCTGTTTGCCTCTGCAGAGGGAAGTGGCTGCTCAGCTCCATTGTTTTAATTCCATTGCAGGCAGCTGACAAAGGAAGCAGGAAGAGATACGAGCCAGCAGACAAAGAGAGGCCAACCTCTCCTCCAGCCAAACGGGCCAACCTGTCACCTGACAGAGGTGAGGCATCAGCCAGCCTGGGCTCCTGCTTTCCAGCAGCTGGAAAGAGCCTTTGCAGTCATCCCAAAACCTCAGAGTGGGATTGCCACCATCCTGCTGCAAAAACACAGCAGAGCTGAGGCCCTGGGCAGGCCAGGGCCAGCCTTGCCACACTGTCCCAGGGGCACATTGTGCCCAGTGTGACTCCACTGTGTCCCTGTAAGTCCTGTCCATAAAAAACATCCCCTTGGCTTTGAAGGCACGGAGCTCTCACCTCCACATCCACCCCACGGCCTCCTGCTCGCTGCTGCTGGCCTTGGATGTGGCTATGGAAAACAGGTTTAGGTTGGGAATTTGGAAATATTTTTTTCCCAGAAAAGATTGGAACAGACTGTTGGGGGGGGTCCCCATCCCTGGAAGTGTTCCAAAAACGTGTGGATGTGGCACTTGGGGACAGGGTTAGTGGTGGCCATGGTGGTGCTGGGCTAAAGGTTGGGTTGGATGATCCTAAAGATCATTTCCAAACCTCAGCCATTCCAGGGTTCCGAGTCACAGGAGTTTCCTTTGGTGCATCCCGGAGTTTTCCCGGGACAGCTGTCCCTGCCAGCCAGGCTGGTGCTTCGAAAGGCTGGGCTGAGGGAGGGATGCAATCAATCCCTGCCTGCATCAGCCAGCCTGGGACACGGGCTGATTGCCCCACCTCTGCGTGACACAACCCGCTCTGCCCTGCATGTTTAGAAAGACCTGGGCTTTCCAAGTGTTCTCCCGGGCCTCAGTCCTCCCAGCAGCAGGAACAGCTCGGGAAACCCAGCTGGCAGCCACAGACAGGGACCTCAGTGCCACCCTCCAGCCTTTGCTGTGGCTGCCAAGAGGCAGAGGGGGTGGGGGGGGAGTTGGCAGCCAGAGGTGGCTGCTGGTGACGTCGGAGCTGCCACGTGATGTTGTTTTCCCTGGTGGCTCAGCTGTAGGTGGATCTTGTTGACTCTGGGTGCCAGCCAGCAGAAGGTCTGTGCTAATAACCTGCAACATTCACCTCCTGCAAGGGCAGCCTGCAAGGGACTGCCCGAGGTTGAAGGTCACTGGGGTCTGGTTCACACGCGAGTGGCAGGGCCAGGCCAGCACACTTCTAGAGAGACACTGATGTCATCCTCTGCTTTTTGTTAAAAAGCAATTTTTGAGCTGTAGCAAATCATAGAAGCACAGATTGGTTTGGGCTGGAAGGGACCAAAGACCAAGCACACCTTCCACTACCCCAGGTTGCTCCAAGCCCCATCCAGCCTGGCTTTGAGCACTTCCAGGGATGGGGAGTTGGAGCCATGGAGCCCCAAATCCATTGGCAAAGGTTTCCTTGGCTGAGTTGGGGCTGAGCCCCTCAGCATCCCAGCACCAAACTGCTCAGTGGTGGTGGCTGAGTGTGTCACCTGCTCTGTGACCTGCACCTGTGGGCTGAGGCTGTCCCAGTTCCACCCTCAGGAGCAGAGGGATGCCCTGGCACACACAGGGGCTGCTGCCACGAGGGACCGGGCACCTTTGCTGCCTGAGGTGCTGCTCCAGCTGAGGTCAGTGCAGGGCAGCAGCTCCACAGGCTGCCTTCCAGGTGGAATTCCCTCTCTGTTCCTGGGATAACCCAGCTGCTCCCCAGCATCCCTGAGTGCCCAGGGCAGCTCTGTTGGGGCAGGGCCTGGCAGCAGAGCTGTGCTGAACAAACACGGGGTGCTGCTGCCTCGGGGGAGGCCCCGCTGGCTCCAAAAGCAGCAGAGCTGCCTCACCTGTCACTGCTGCAGCCAATGCACCCTGTGACCCGCCAGGGCAGAGCCAGCAGCTCTGCAGGCACCAAATGCCATGGAGGAGCCTTATTCCAGCAGCTGGAGGGTGAAGAAGGGCTGGTGGAAGGTGGTGTGTACAGGTGACTGCGGGGCACAGCCCTGCCTGCCTTCTCTGCTCCCCCAGAGGTGCAGTGAGGCTTTTCCAGCTGCTGCTGGACTTGGCATTTTTTTTGGCACAACGTGGTCAGTCAGTGCAGGCAGGGGGTGGCCTGTGCCTTGGTGCCAAGCAGGAAAATGAAGGAATGTCCCTTTGCTCTCCCTCCAGGCTCTCGCGATAGGAAGGCGACTGGGAGACTCTCGTCCCCCAAACAGGAACGGCAGCGGGGCCAGAACCCAAAACCTTCCCCTGCACAGGCAGACAGGTGAGTGCTGCTGCTTCTGCTGGGCCTCACAGCCCTCCAGGGCCTGCAGCCCTGCTCCTCCCGGGGCTCCAGCCCTGCTGCCAGGCTCTCCCAGGCTGGCAGTTCAGTTGCCATGGAGCGCAGCACGAGGAAGGACGCGGAGCTGCCTGGGCAGGTGCCAGGGGTGCCAGGGCTTCATGCAGAGCCTCCAGCTGGGCCATTCCAGCTGGAAAAAGAGCAGGAGTGCCAGGAGCCAAGTGGGTCAGGAGTGAGCTCAGCCAGTGCCTCTGCAGCTTGTTAGCACTGTGTTAATGAGCACCAGAGTGCAACCCCTTCTCCCCCTGCCCAGCTCCTCCTGGCACCTGGCTCCAGTGCCTGATTCCCCTTTCCCAGCCTGGCACACCCTCAGCTGCTCCCCTTGCTGCTGTGCCACATTCAGATGTGTCCCCTGCATGGGACAGAGCAGTGACAGCCCTGGCTTTGCACCTTCCCACGCAGGTGCCAGGTGAGCAGCTCAGCCAAACTGCTGGCAGGCTGTGCCTGCTGCAGTGCTGGGAATATCCCAGTGCAGGCCTGGATGTGTGGGTCTGGGGGCTCGAGGGTTGTGGGTCCTCTCCAAGGATCTCTGGGGGCCAACATCACAGGGAAGGGGCTGAAGGATTTGGGATTGAGGGGATGCTCCAGGGCTGCTCTCTCCTCTGGGTCTCACAGGGAGCTGCTCACTGCAGCCACAAGCTGGCACTGAGTTTAATCCTGGCAATCCCCAGGGAATGGCTGTTTTTTCACTGTTTAAGCCAGTTTTCAACCCAAGGCCTCCTCCTGTCTCCCAACCTCTTTTCTCCCACCTGCTCCTAGAGCCATGTGTTACATGTGGCACTTCCTGGTATTTTAGTTCAGCTCAGAAATAAGGCAGAAATCCTTCCCTGTGAGGGTGGGGAGGCCCTGGCACAGAGTACCCACAGAAGCTGTGGCTGCCCCTGGATCCCTGGCAGTGCCCAAGGCCAGGCTGGAGCAACCCGGGGGAGTGGAAGGTGTCCTTGCCCATGGAAAGAGATGAAATTTGTGGGAGAAAAGACCTTAAAAACCACGATTTGAGCGTGGCCAGCAGGGCTCAGGGGGCACTCAGTGGGCACTCAGCAGGGCTCAGTGGGCACTTTCTCTTGGATTCCCTCAGAGCCTTCGGGCCATTCCCAGCTCCTCTCACGCCACCTCCTCTCTCCCTGCAGGAAACGCCAGCTGTCCCCTCAATCCAAGAGCTCCAGCAAAGTCACGAGCGTGCCGGGCAAGGGCTCGGAGCCGGGCCCTGCGGCTGCCAAGGGCAGCAAATCCAGCACCCTGTCCCGGCGGGAGGAGCTCCTGAAGCAGCTCAAGGCAGTGGAAGACGCCATCGCCCGCAAACGCGCCAAAATCCCGGGAAAAGTATAGTGGGCCGTGCCCCTGGTGACTGTTGGTGTTTTTATAAATGGTGGGAAAAGCGGCCGCTTTGGGATTTTGCAGTTCCTCGTCTTCATTTTGGCCGCGGTTCTTTTTAAAAAAAAAAAACAAAAAAACAAACCCACACACACACAAACACACACACAAAACAAAAAACAAAATTAAGGAAGTTTTTGTCCGGCCGGGAAAAGCCCGCGACGAACGGCTCCGGGAGGGCTCCGGGGCCCTGTAAATTCTGCACAGAGGACTCGAGCCCCGTGGGGTGCTCCCACCTCTCCTGTGTCCCCTCTCCTCTTTGCTAGCCTCGAGTTGTATTCTCCTAGTTAGCCCTGCTGTGTGTTGAGTGTCTACAGCAATGCAGTTCTAGTCCCGTGTGCCGAGAGAGCCGAAAACTGCTGTGAACTGCTGGCAGCACCCTCCTCCCCCAGGAAAAATATATATATATATAT
>VXBC01000846.1:312120-368399 GCA_013399945.1 Ploceus nigricollis | reverse complement strand
TTTTTTATTTTTTTTCCCTTCTGCCTGCAATGAGACAAATGAAAAGGCATTCTATAAGATGTCATTCTGCCTTCTCAGATTCAGGAATGGATTCCAGCAGGGAATCTGGGGGATATCTACATGCTGGGGGATATCTGACAGTGGAAATTAATCCTTGCAGGATAGGACTACATTATGGGAAAAAAAACCCCTCAACTGTTTGTGTGTGTGGGGAGTGAGGGGGTGGAATTTGCTATCTTTTGGCACATCCAGGGAAAGGTAATGTAAATAATGACTCAGGGTTGTGGGATTCTTGTACGTTTTGAGCTCTTCTTGCTTTACTGATTACTCTAATGGCTGTGTGTCATTCTGCCCAAATCTGAGTTGCTATACTGTCATGTTGATCATGACATTATGCTCAGACAGGCAAGTAATATTCTTCCAGGAAGCGAGACACTGTATGAGAGGAATGATCCCATGTAGGGAAGAAATGTCCCAAGACATTTCAAATGTCTTGGGACATTTGTGTACACTTTCAAATGTTATATTGTACTTGAGAGGGAGGCATTTTGGAGTGAAAACTGGATTCAGGATTTTTAACATGAACAGTGGAGGAGTCTTTTCAAGAAAAAACAAAGTAATTTCCCCTTAGGAATCAGAACATCCTCTTCAGCTCAAAGCTCACTGTTTTTTAGATCCTTTGCAGACCTAAGTTCTAGGTAGGGGCAGAGTTCCAACAACTTAGTGCTAGTTCCTGTGGATAAGCACAGATTTAGTGGGGGGAAGCTGTCACAGAGGGACTTGAGTTTCCTAATGCTTTGAAAGTTTCAACTCCATGCATGTCCTGTAAGTCACAGGGTTTTCAAGTTTTAGTTTTTCTGGATTTAATGTCATCATTTCTATCTGTTGCTTGCCTCATTCCCATTATCCTCACTCATTTGTAAGTTTGCCTGTCTTGGAAATCACTGGTGTTCCTGCTCTTTTTCCAACTCTCATATTCCATACTTCATTTTGCAGGCTTTGACTGATCATTCTTTGCTTGCCTCTGAGGATGTGCAAATGTTCAGCTGCCACTGAGCCCTGTTAAGTCATCAAGACAAAAGTAATGTCCTAAAGACTGTGTCTCTAAGGAAGGTCACTGGAAGGCTCTTCCACCCTTTCAATATACACATTTTGGTTAGTGGGATCTAGGAAACTTCATACTGTGTTTTTTTTGTTAAATTAGGGGTACTTTCAGGCTCTTGCAGTGCAGTCAACCCACTGTGGAGCCCCACAGCCCTGGCAAGCCTCCCTGCTTATCACAGGTCCCTGTGAGTTCACTGGATCATGTTTACTCTCTGCCTGCAGTGGCACTGCTCAGCTTTCACAGGTCAATGAGTGGTATCTGCTTCACCTCACCAGTGCTTGACCTGCTCACCTGCCTCTAGCCTCTGCATATTCCCCTCTGTCCCTTCACTCCAGTCTCCTGCAGGGCTGCTCACTTGGCCACCACAGGGTGCTCCATTTCTGTCCATGAAGCTCTTTCTCCTTATCCTGTATCCTGTTCTGATTCCTAAGGGGAAATTACTTTGTTTTTTCTTGAAAAGACCCCTCCACTGTTCAGGTTCAAAATCTTGGAAATCCTGCCACTTCTTGGTGCCACTGTGTCTTTCTTTGGACTGGGTGAAGTCAGTCCTTCACCCTTCCCTGCAGCTCATCAGCTGCCATCACTTGCAGGTCCACATGAAGTCACAACATCCAAGACATCTTGATGACCTCTGTGAGTCCCTTTCAACTCAGATTATTCCCATCATCTGTGATCTTCTCCACTGAGAAAATCCACAGCTGGGACAGCCGGACATGCAGACTTCATACTTCACAACTGCTTCTCTCTCAACCAATTCTGTGCAAAATTTCCTTCCTCCCTTTTTCTCTCCTTTATTTCAAAGCCTTAATTCAAAGCTGTCCTTAGGAAACTGCTCACCCAAAGCTGGCCAAGTTCAGCTTCAGTGAGGCACCAAAGTTTGCTCATTAAGGGACTTGCTTTACTTTTCAGCTGATGTGTTGCAGGAGGCACCTGAGAGTACCATAGTGACGACTTAAGACACAGCTTGCACCACAAGGGACCCCGGGTTGCGTTTCACCTGGGAGCCACAGTTCACAAGTGACTCTCCTGGAAAGTATTTGTTGGTTTAGGGATGTTTTGTCACATCTGGTCACCAACTGGCAAGTCTCTTCACACAAAAGTCAGCACAAAGAATACTTTTACCAAGATCCAGCTGTAAATTGTTAATTTCCATATCTTCACAATGCTCAGACTCTCTGTCAGGACAAACCCCCCATATCAGGTGACTTGCTAGATGATGTTATTAAAGACAGCTCATTTTAGTATTTAAAAGTAGCTGTGGTTTTATAATATAGTGATTGGTAACCCTCCTGATATCAGTATAGCAATTCTGTAGTCATGTATTGTGTTCCTAGCAGTTCTCCCTTCCATTATTTTATAAAAAGATGCAAAAGTCACTAGAATGTAAACCCAATTTTGTTAATGTTGTAGAACTTTTAAATACCATGAAAGAATAACAGGTAGCTCTAAAATGCATTCCTTCACTTGTACATGTCAGTGCTAATTATCAAAGATAATAACTGGCATATAATTACAGAGCACTCCAGTGTAATTAAAACCACAATAAAAAGTGTAGCCAAGGGATTATACATCAAAAGCTGTAAGCTGAATCCAGGAATTGAGGCAGTGGGCATCCTCCTGCTACCTGGACCCCTGAAACCAGACAGGAAAGTGGAAGAAATGAAAGAGGCAGAGGCAGAATCAGAATCCCAGGATGGCTCAGGCTGGAAGGGACCACAGTGGGGCAGCTGGTCCCACCTCCCTGCTCCAGCTCCCTGCTCAGAACATAGAGCACAGGATTGTGTCCAGCTGGTTCTGGAATATCCCCAGTGAGGAGACTCCACACCCTCTCTGGACAATCTGTTCAGTGCCCAGCACTGCCCAGGGAAGAAGTTCTGCCTCCTGTCCAGGTGGAACCTCCTGGGATCAGTCCCTGCCCGTTCCTCTGGTGCCATTGCTGGGCCCCACGGAGCAGAGCCTGGGCCCTGCTCAGAGCCCTCCCTGCAGACAGGGACACCCAGGGCTGAGGGCCCCTCTCAGCTGGGGCTCCTCTCGAGGCTGGACAGCCCCAGCTCCCTCAGCCTTTCCCTGGCAGAGATGCTCCAGGCCCTAAATCATCTCCGCAGCCTCCGCTGGCCCCGCTCCAGGAGCTCCATGTCCCTCCTGTCCTGAGGAGCCCAGAGCTGGACACAGCACTGCAGATGTGCCACACAGGGCTGGGCAGAGGGGCAGGATCACTCCCTGACCTGCTGGCATTTTCTTAGCACAGACCTAAGGGCTCTTTCAAGTACTAGCAGGACAAGGTAAACACCTATTGCCTGATACTCTCCATATCCAGGTGGCTGTATTTAGATACATTTTTGTATAATCAGTATAAAGGGGTAGGTGCCTTTGAAGAGCAAATTTCATCCTGACTCTCAGCTGCCTATTCAGAGGAATGACAGGAGCTTGAGGAGCTGCTGTTACCTCCTGCAGTTCCTGGAGTGAAGTCTGGCCTGACTCATACCTGTGACTTTTTCCATGTCACTGCCAAAACTGCTGTGAAATGACTTTTAGAAGGAGTAATTGTTTTTAAATTTAAAATGTTGTTAAATACATGAGGGCAGAGACAGGAATCAAACTTAACTAGCCAAAAACTATCATGAGACTGAGGGTATTTTTGGGCACAGGACCTCCTGTTCCTGTGTTCCCTGGCATCCTATCTGGGTTCCTTTCAGTTCTGGTTTCCTGTTTTCATCTCCTTTATTGTTGAACAGAACACAACCGAAAAGTGGAGGTGAAAACTAAGTGCTAAGTTGTTTCACTGGAAAATGGGTTTTCAAATCCTACAATCCCAGGATGGTTTGGGTTGGAAGGGACCTTAAAGACCATCTCATTCCATCCCCCTGGCATGGGCAGGGACTCCTTCCACTATCCCAGGTTGCTCAGAGCCCCATCCAACCTGGCCTGGAACACTTCCAGGGATGGGGCAGCCACAGCTGCTGTGGAAAACAAATGTGTGAAAGGGAAATGAGAATGAAAAATTGAAAGTTTTCCCCTGGCAGCATGTCTGTATTCATCTTTACACTTATTTACCTCAACCGAAAATCTGCTTTGCACAGCTTCTGTTCTTAAAATGTTTTTCTTTTACCTCCATGCAGTTGATGTAAATCTTCAGCTTTTCTTCCTCCCAAGAAATTTGTGTTGTTATTCTGCCACTTGCCTCTCACATTGACAGCTGTATTTATTATAGATCACTTTTTAGAAAGTATAAAACTTTTAATAATACATAAATGCCTATTAAATGATGTAGAATTTTGTAGTTATTAAGTATTACTTAACAACCTGTTTTGTTCAGTCAGTGGCAAGAGGTGCATTACCACCATGAATTTGGTATTATTTTTCTCCAGAAGCCTGGGCTGGATAAATGAATCATGATTAGATGTCGATATATTGATATATTAATTACAGGCAGGCAAAGTGTGCTGGAGTAGAAATGAAAATGTGAAAAGCCCAAATGGTCTTTATTCTTTGGTGGGGGCAGGAGGAGAAGCTTTGAACACCAGAGAAGTTTCCCTGGAGGGGCAATGTTAAAGCAGGGGTTTCTAATTTGGTTATAAATAATTGTGTCTGTCTGTCTGTCTGTCTATCTATCTATGCATCTATCTATCCATCTATATCTATACATATGTATCTATACTAACATGTGGACTTAAGGGGAATTAAGGCATTTTTTAGACTTCCAGAGTTTTGCAAACCTGTGTGTGTTTGTGCTTTTAGTCCAGAAGGAGCATTGCAAATAACTGCATTTTTTTTTAAACCATCTCTATAAATATTTGAAAAGAGCTAACATATGTTGCAAATATTTAGATAACAGTCTTTGTTAAAACAAAATTTGAGGAAGCTCTAAAATCATAATATCTTATCAATGTTAGAGGTCATTTTGTTATATGTATGAATGTCCCAGTTGAAGCCTGCTACAGCCAAAACATCTGTTCAGTTATCTGTGATTGATGTGTGAATTTCTTGGCAAAAGCCCCACTCAATATTTTTAACAGTGAACGCTAAATTTAAAGTTATATTTTTAATGTTTTCCCATCATGTGCACAAGTTATATAACCAGATCTGGATCTGTGTGGTTACTGCTATTTATACAACTGTCGGGGTGTACAACAGATGAGGATCAGCTCAGTTATTCAGTGATCCAGTTATTCAGTTCTGAATAAACACAGAAAAAAAAAAAGATTCTCTATTACTGAGATTATAATTTGTTTATAAGAAAATAGAACAGACTAGCCAAGATAAATTGAAGTAGGAATATAAGGCGATATATATTGTCCTCTCAAACTTGTGCAAATGAGGCTTTGATCTGACTGAAGAACCTTACGGTCAGGATATTACAATGCATTTAAATTACCCTTGACCACAAGTGCAATATTTGTGTAATAGAAGTGCCAGGATGGATATGTAGTAATGAAAGGCAAAGGCAGAGTTTTCTGTATTGTTTCTTTAGCAAGCTAAAATATGCATCTAATTTTTCATGCCTTAGTCTCCTCCTCTCTTTTTGTTTGCCAGTTACTGCTTAAATCTGCTACTTTTTTTCCTTGCTTGTTTTTCTTGCTCCCAGTTTTGCAGATTAAATCTCGCATCTCTGAATACTCTCCTTACTGCATGCCAAGAACCCAAAGCATTTTGTGATCAGCATTAAACTGATACTGATAGAGTTGATCATGCCCCCTGCAAATGGACCCAAGTTTTGCTTGAGACATTTTTGTTTACTGACAACTGACAAGTGGGGGGAACAAGTGGGGGAAAATGGAAAGGCAAACCCCTCCCACTTTTTCCTTTTGATCTCAGTTCTGATATATCCTTTGTTGTAAACTTAATGATGTCATTTGAAGTGTGATCACACTGAATGGTTCATATAGGCAACAGTTCTCTGGTGATGTCAGGCCAGAGAACAGTGAATGCTGTGGCAGTTTGTTATGAGAACGTGTCCTGAGGTTTTTTCTCAAGCAAAGAATCTCTTAAGTCCTCACAAGAACACCCTCCTGAGGCACTCAAAGCTTGACATAACAGTTCTTACTCCAAAAATCACTTCCAGTATTGTTGGTGGGGCGTGGGAACTGGGAGGGGGTGGGTGTGGTCGGGAAACTGGGAGGGGACACAAGATGGGCAGGTCCCTGAGGGGGCATGACAAGGAGGTGGAGTTTGGAAAGGTATGGGTGGAGTCAAGGAAGGATGGACACAGGAAGGGGCAGGTTCAAGGGAGGAGTCAGGAGACAGGAAGGGGTTGGTGGATGGGTGAAAGAGATTATGGGATGAAGGAGGACAAGTGGCAGGAACGGCCATGTGGCATCCACCATCTTGCACACTCCTGGGGACATTTTGAGGGAATCGGGATCAGGGAGATTAAACCAAACAGAAGGTCTTCGGGATGGGGCTCTGCGAACTGGGGGAGTTGGGAAAAGGGTAAGGTCCCGAGAAGTCTGGGCAGGACTTCTTGGGTAGGGGGTCTGGGACATCTGAGGGGAGCCAGGGAGTCGGTAGCAGCCCTGTGCCAAATGGCGAGCTGCTCCTCTCAGAATCCCAGGTCGAAAGGATGAGAGAGACGGAAGAGGGCTAGGTTTAGGAAAACTGGGGAACACACTGTACACGATAACTGTTCTCTCACCCTCGACATGGATTTTAAAGCAGTCCTAATTTGTAAACTCCAAAAGGTAAATTTGTGCAAGGATGTGTCCCCCAATTTGCCTAATTCTGTTAATTTGCTCCCGACCAAATCCCAAAAGTGTAGATCAATAATTCGTTCAGGGAACACATCAGGGAAGTGGAAGAATAGCCATTGGACCAGCTGTTTAATTTCCTGCTTTAAAACACTATTCCCCCCCCCCAACAAGGATGCACAACTTGGTAATAAACCGCTCTTTGGGGTGCAGACAGCCTAGCACCCATGGCTGAGATAAAAGGTTCTGCACACCCAACTCACACACCAACCCAGGAAAAAGCACAACAGAAACAAAAGCCTACAACTGGTCTCCTACCAAAGAAAAGGAGCTGCGCAGCAAAAGGGTCTGCTACAATAGCAGAGAGGAGAAAACCTGGCTCCCTTCCCAGAAAGAAGCACAGGAAGAGACTCTACCCTACTGAGAGTCTGACAAGTGGCAGGGAACCCTACCCCCCAGAGGGGAGACAGAAAGAAGGGTTACTCACAAGTCCACTTGAGGAGAAATGAAAATCCTGGGAACATGACCACCACCTGGGAATGACTCCTGTGGTGCCTTCAGGAGCTGCCATTCCCATCCCCCAGGAGCGCCACCCACCAGAAAGGGGTCTGCTCCCACTGGGGGTAGCTTGCTGGCCAAGAGACGTTTGTGAACGATCCAATGCATAGTCCAGAGAAAAGTCCAGCTGTCTCCTCCGTGGGGTCTGGTGCTGTTCTCAGGCCCCACGTTGGGCACCAAGGTGTCACTGTGCCCGTCCAAAAGTCCACTTGGCCTCACCCAACCAGCCCTGGCACGGCTGACTGCGAGGGACACTCTCCAGTTCCCCTGGGGGTTAGGAGGGCAGCTAGGGCCTTTCGACTCTGTAGCAGAGGAAAAGCTGGTGACTTTGGTGGCGGAAAGAGGACTGACTCTCAGCTGGGGTTAAATCCAAGGTTTATTCCAGAGCTTGGAGGAGCTCTGCACCTCAGGGGGACCAACAGCCAAAAGCCACGAACAGGGTAGTGCAGCAGATTATAAAGGTAGTGCAGCAGATTATATTCATGCAGCGGCAACAAGGGAGGGGATCGCCCATCAACCAATGGGGAAGGTTGCGGGAGTGGAAACTGGGAAGAGGGACAGGTGTAGGGTCAAATCAGAAGGATGCAGAGGAGGGGTTCTTGGCCTCTGGCCTATCACTCGACGCCCTTTATGGAAGCTTCCAGATTGGTGGGATGGGATGCCGAGTGACAGACAGGGCACCAGGGAGGGGACAGGGGAATGACTAAGCATTTCTTAGGGGATAGGGGTGGAGAAGGGAAGGGATTGACAAGGAGGAGGGAGGAGTTAACTGAGGGCAGAACCATTACAGAAAAGGGAGTACACTAGGATGAACCATACAGAACTTTACAAAACTTAGGACAACATAAGTAAATGAAAATAACACAATACAACACTGTATGTTCTGTTTGTGAATGCTCTCCAAGTACCCTCTTAGTATGTGAGGTTAAATGTGTGACTCCATCAGGGCTTTAAAAGTGATGGCTACATTCTGCAGGCCTTAACAACAGTAGTATAAAGAAATTTTTGTTTTCCCCACTGGTTTCTGAAAGCTTTGACTTGGCACTCATGAGCCACTGTCATGATGTATAGAAGGAACCACATTGGAGAGTAAATGTGTTATGGGACATCAAGAGAAGGCTTTGGGGTGACCTCACTATGGCCTCTCAATGCCTGAAGGGAGCCCACAGGAAAGATGGAGAGGGACTCTTGACAAGGGTCTGGAGTGACAGGAAAGGGGGGAATGGCTTCACACTGACAGAGAACAAGTTTAGATTAGATATTACAAAAAAATTCTTCCCTGTGAGGGTGATGAGGCCCTGGCAAAGGTTGCCTAAAGAAGCTGTGGCTGCCCCATCCCTGGCAGTGTTCCAGGCCAGGCTGGATGGAGCTCTGAGGAACCTGGGCTAGTGGAAGGTGTCCCTGCCTATGGCAGAGGGTTGGAACAAGACAATCTTTAAGGTCTCTTCCCACCCAAGCCATTCTATGAAAATCTGTTGCTGAGCATATCTTCCTCTTATTAAGTCACAGCCTAGCATAGTGTGCTTGTAGCTTTATTTCTTGGTCTCCCTTCTGTAAACTTCTAATATTTAGCAGAAAATCATTATGGTAGAAGTAGAGGGAAAATATGACAGAACCATGCTCAAACAAAAGCTCAAAAATGTTCACTGTGATGTAATGTATATATATTTTTAAAGGCATGAGTGCAAGCAGCGTTACTGTGTGATTTTGAGTGAGCTGATATAAAGCAAACAAAAAGATTTATGAAAATGACAAAATGCAGAGTACTTCTAATGAGACATAAAATGGATTTTAAGATGTGGAAGATGGAAGGTACTTACTGCTATCAGTGTATAGCACCACGTTTATTACAAAAACCCGGTAGGGTTTTATTGTATAAGCAGGTGCACCCTGTGGGGGATGAGATGATGTGAAGGATGTCTAAGGATATCAGAAGGCTTTTTGAGGTGCTGAATATACTTTATTAAATCTATGCTAAAATACATTAATAATAATTGAAGAGAGGCTATACTACATACTTACTTCTGACTTATCTTAGACTACTAAACTTAGTCTTGTGACTTTCTCAGGAGTCCAGACACAGCTGGACCAGGATTGGTCACTGAAGATAAACAATCTCCATTTCACATTCCACAGGGAGAACAGAGAACAGAGATAAGAGATGTTTTTCTCTCTCTGCAGCTCTTTCAGCCTCTGACAGCAAACCTTCATGAAAAGTTTGTGCCTCGTTCCCCTCTCAGAGGGGAGCGATGCAACAGGGTTTTCCTGTAAATTTCAATTTGTGTGATACCACCAGGATTAGAATAACAAATCTTACATTTTTTCCCATTGCTAATTCATTTCCCTCATGGCATAAAACACTTTGGCAGTGTATCAGGTTAATATTCATATTCTGCATTCTATCTGCTAATTATCTTTTTAGTAATTGAAAGTTAATGGCCCACTTGACCCTTACATCTCTAGAAGTGATTTGTTCATCTTTCCACATAAATTGTCATATTTCAATGCCAAGCTAAAAGTAAAATCTCACTAAAATGTTTTTATTGCATGCTATTGTGAAATGTATTGGAGAACATACAACTTTATAATGTGTCATGCTTTAACAAACATTGGTATTTTGGTGTTTGCTGACAGTTTATTCTTAGAATCATAACTGAAAATGAAATTCATGTTTCTTTTATAATGATTTGACAACTGATTTTTTAATAATCCTCCTTTATTTTTAGTTTTACAAAGGAGCAAACTGGCACTTATGTATTCTGACTGGCTGGTGTCTNTCATTATGGTAGAAGTAGAGGGAAAATATGACAGAACCATGCTCAAACAAAAGCTCAAAAATGTTCACTGTGATGTAATGTATATATATTTTTAAAGGCATGAGTGCAAGCAGCGTTACTGTGTGATTTTGAGTGAGCTGATATAAAGCAAACAAAAAGATTTATGAAAATGACAAAATGCAGAGTACTTCTAATGAGACATAAAATGGATTTTAAGATGTGGAAGATGGAAGGTACTTACTGCTATCAGTGTATAGCACCACGTTTATTACAAAAACCCGGTAGGGTTTTATTGTATAAGCAGGTGCACCCTGTGGGGGATGAGATGATGTGAAGGATGTCTAAGGATATCAGAAGGCTTTTTGAGGTGCTGAATATACTTTATTAAATCTATGCTAAAATACATTAATAATAATTGAAGAGAGGCTATACTACATACTTACTTCTGACTTATCTTAGACTACTAAACTTAGTCTTGTGACTTTCTCAGGAGTCCAGACACAGCTGGACCAGGATTGGTCACTGAAGATAAACAATCTCCATTTCACATTCCACAGGGAGAACAGAGAACAGAGATAAGAGATGTTTTTCTCTCTCTGCAGCTCTTTCAGCCTCTGACAGCAAACCTTCATGAAAAGTTTGTGCCTCGTTCCCCTCTCAGAGGGGAGCGATGCAACAGGGTTTTCCTGTAAATTTCAATTTGTGTGATACCACCAGGATTAGAATAACAAATCTTACATTTTTTCCCATTGCTAATTCATTTCCCTCATGGCATAAAACACTTTGGCAGTGTATCAGGTTAATATTCATATTCTGCATTCTATCTGCTAATTATCTTTTTAGTAATTGAAAGTTAATGGCCCACTTGACCCTTACATCTCTAGAAGTGATTTGTTCATCTTTCCACATAAATTGTCATATTTCAATGCCAAGCTAAAAGTAAAATCTCACTAAAATGTTTTTATTGCATGCTATTGTGAAATGTATTGGAGAACATACAACTTTATAATGTGTCATGCTTTAACAAACATTGGTATTTTGGTGTTTGCTGACAGTTTATTCTTAGAATCATAACTGAAAATGAAATTCATGTTTCTTTTATAATGATTTGACAACTGATTTTTTAATAATCCTCCTTTATTTTTAGTTTTACAAAGGAGCAAACTGGCACTTATGTATTCTGACTGGCTGGTGTCTACTTTTTGTATCATCACAGTGACTCTGAATTTATGTTGATGGAGATGAGAGCTAAATCTGGCCAACAGAGTTTAGGGCATGCAGAGAGCAGTACTGCCAGGATGGATGAAAAAAGTATGTGTTGTAATAGTTATTGTACTGATATCTACTGAGTGATTCCCTCTGGACCATATTTTTGGGGAACTGAGTGTATTGAGGCTTGGTTTTCAAAAGTGTTGATAATTCAGCACGTTCTGCAGAGATCACTCGAACGTGCTGGCTAATTAACATTCCTCAAAATCCAATATTGTCCATTTACTGTCTGATTTCAGTGATTACCATGCTCCTGTGGGAAGGTACTGTTTTGAGTCCTGGTACCACCTTAGCTGAGGATGCTGGGTCCCCTAAAGCTACAGAAATATTCTAATACTGCAATTTCCATCTATGAGCGAGGTATTTCTTGGACACTGAGTCACAGCCCATTTGCCAAGCTTCTCATGCTCCTCTCAGCTGCAACATTTCAAGCAACTATTTATCTCTGCTTGATGAATTGCTCAAATTTCAAGGCTGCTGCTGCTGCTGCTCTTGCTGCCTTCTAATCATCTGCAGAGCCTGCAAACACCCAGCAGAGCTCCTCAGTTCCACATTTCAGCTGGAGCAGGCTTGTGCCTCACTGGCTGGGAACTGCTTCTCCAGATATTGGTAATACTGCCATGAAATGATCCTGGGGTGTGAGAGATTCCCTCAGTGCAGTACAGGGTCTCCAACAGCTGCAGTGGTAAAATGTTTAGGAAACAGCAGGAATGGTGCAAACTTTTGTGATGCTTTTACTCTGATGTTCTGCTGGTGACAGCTACATCCAACTCAGCTGCTTTCCCCCATGAGCTGTTGTTTGCCCACCTAGGAACCTTCTGGGGATCTCTATCCCAAAGTCTGTCACAGTTTCTTCTTAAAATGCTATTCAGTTTTTGCACCCACAAGGCAGAGGTACTTCCCTGCTGCACTGATGTTTATGTCCTTTTGTTGATTTTTAATTTGGTTTTGTCTAAGGCCCTGTAGTGCTTGCTCTGAAAGAGACTCCAGGCAGTTCATCCACACCCCATCTCCTTACCATGCAGGATTTTATAGACTTCCACAATAACTTCCTCAAGTTTCCAGAACAAAAGGTCTCAGTCTTTTCAGTGATTCCTATGTAGATGCCATAACAAGGCTTTTGCTCTGAACCGATTTTTGGTCTAACTTATTTCTTTGGATGTGAGGAGGCAGAGAGTGCACACTGAGTTCAAGATGTGGATACTGTTATGTTTGAATGGGTTTTTTTCCTTAGTCTTTGTACCTTTCCTAATAAAATGTAAGTTTTACTTTACTTCTTGTCTCTTAGAAAATACTGAGCTGCTGTTTTTCAAAGGATTTTCTGTTGCAACCTCAAGTGTCATTACTGACCAGTATAGGTGAAATCAGAGCCCAACATCTTATTATGTGAATCTAGATTTAACCCATTGCTTTATATTTATTTACATTGAGAGCTCTTTGCCATTGTTCAGACTCTTACAAAGCTTTCCTACAATTTTTCAGAGTCTGCCCTTATCCTTGCTTCCCTGAAAAACTTCATCTGCTTTATCTTTCTCCAGGCTACTTAAGCTGATGTTGAATACTGCTAACACTGCAAAATCCCCTTAGTGACTTTTTATTTTTTTCCAGCAGTGCAGGTTCTCCTCCTACCCAGTTTCTTGTTGTTTCACTGATTATTTCTCCACCCCTGGACCTGTTGCCTTATCCAAAATGAGTCACGTGATGATCCTGTGAGACTGCCCCTGACTCTCCCCCATCTCTCCCTGTCTGCAGTGAGGCTGTAGCTGTCCAGGGAGGTTTTGGATTTCCCACCAGCAAAAAAGCCAGCTGAGATGCTTTGATTATCTTCATCTTAATCCTCTCCCAATCAAGCCCCTGCAAATACAGCCAACCTTCCTTTTACTGCTACTGATCTTTGGAGAGGGAGACCTTGAATGGCCACACCGTCCTGGAAAATCTTGTAGCCTGTGATTAGGAGAACCCTCTTATTAAACTGAATACATTTGTACCATGTGTTAACACTTTCAAATTACAGAACACTCCCTAAAGTATATTTGCTAAGAACGAATTGAAATTTAAAATCTTTCAATACAAAATTGAATCATCTCTTCATATGATTGTTGATTAACTATGGAGTGATGAAGCAATATTTTAAGGTACCTTTCCTCTGTTTTTTCCGATTGGTGTCCTAAGTATTTTGGATTTTTTTTCTTTTTTCTCCAAATCCCTTTTTTCCTTGAAATTGAGTTTGCTAGAATGAGGGTTCAGTCTCTGTTTCATTAATCCCCCCACTGAGTACATGCCTGTTATCTGGTCTAAAGATTGACTTCCATGATCTTGCTGCTTCATCTGGAAAATTGTTTAGGCCATAAATCTCTGTGCAGATTAGTGAGTCTCATTCCCTCAAGAGGAATTACATTTTGTCCTTTTTAATGTTAACTCTTTGGCCTCAAGAAGTTTGTTGATTTAATTATTGATAATAAAGTTTGATATGATGTAGTCCACAGAATATTGGCTTATTTTTTAGCTAATTTGGCACTGAATGTAGCCAGGCCAACTGATTACGTGATTTTCAGTTGACACTGCCAAAATACAGGAGGTGGTAGAGAAGACACAGTCCTCCCTTCCTCTGTGAGGCAGTTTGATTTGGGTGAGGAGGCTCTCAATTTTACATTTTATTATTATTATTTATGGTATTCAATCTCAGAAGATGTGTTGAAATTGTGCCAGGCTTTCATAGCAAGAAATTTCTGTCATTGACAGGAGGAAAAATTTGTTGATAAAGTTATTCTAAATAATTGGAGATGACTTTGTTTTATGTTTGAAAGTCATACTTTTCATGCTGTAGTGATTACTGGACAGAGATAAACACTGGAAAATATTGATGAAAGTGCAGTAATTCTTAATCCAAAATGTGTATTTACAAGGAATTAAAATGAATGACAATCCTGGCATATTTGTTACTCACCTGCATATAGATCCTGCTTTGAACACTGCAGTAATGCACAGATCTATGCCTTGGGTTTTGTTCTTTTGTTTTATTTGGCAGATTTATCAATCTATTCTACATTTGTGCTTGAGTTTCTGGCAGCTCATTTTCATTCTGTTCCTTGCCATTAAAAATTTCCATCTTCTTCGGGGAAGCACACCTGTGTTTTTAGGCATCCTGTATCATCTTCCATTCAGAGACACTTCCTGTCTGTACATGAGTGGGAGGATTTTGGTTGGAGAGGTTGCAATGCCATGAGGAAATATTGCGAAGGATGAGCAAAGCCAACTGTTTCATTCCACAGTGCTTTACCTAAGAAATTGAGATTATATAGGGGTTTTTTAGGTGTTTTGGCCAGATCTTTCATGACTAGGTGTTCTGTTTTATGCTTATACACACTATTATATTCTTTAACTGTTTATGTTTACAGGTGGGAGTAAGAGAACAAAATAAACAAGATATTGACACCATCACTATTGGTAGAAATTAAGAAAGAAAAAAGTAAACTGTCAAAATGTGTACATTATTGCAGCTTTGCTTAAGGTCTTGAGCATGTCTGTGTACCCATGCACTGAGGTAAATCTACACCCTGGAGAAATAATGGAAATAGAAAGGGGAAAGTTTGGCAAGGGTAAAAGGGTTATGTGAAGGAAAATATGAAAATTATAAGATGCATAATATATAGCCATACTGTCCATTGTTCAAGTTCCATTGTCTTCATAGACTAAGAGGCAGAATTAAATTACGAGCCTACAATTATAGGATACAGCCTCTACTATAAGCTAACGTGAGCAGGGAGTTGCTCTGGACTGAGATGTCCATGTCACGACATTCTGGGTGTTGTCTCACCTGGACCAGTGCCCTGCACTTCCTTTTGCTAGTGGAACTGGCCCACACCATCATTGGTGATGGTCTGATTTTGTATCTTGGACACAAAGCTCTAGGAACAGAAACACACTGTTTCACAGATAGCAATTCAATCTATTTGGCAGAAAACACAGCCACTTTTACAGTCTCTGCCTGAATCTGGCAGTGCTGTGTCATGCAATCCAGTGCTACCTGTGCTGGGGGCCAACAGCTCAGCACTCGGCTCTGCTCTTGTGAAATGAAGGTGACTGCAGTTCTGGGATAATAACAAGAAATTACTTTTTATTTGCACTATCACATCACTTTGGTATTTACCTTGATTTCCAGGGCTGGTATCAGGAGAGCAGACATTAATTTTGAACAATTGCCTTTGCAGACATGATGGAGCCATTTGATGATGGAATTAATGGGAAGATGATGACTTTTACTGAGCTAATAGGATCTGTCTTTTCTTTTCCTCATTGCAAACTGTTTCACTGTTGCTTTCCCAGTGTTGTCTCATTATATTAACTGGAGCCATTAAAATATTGCTCCCAAGTATTTTTCTGTCCATTTAATAATCACTGAAGGATAAAATGTTTAAAATTCAGTTATTTGGGTTTTTTCCTAAGAAGTTTACATGCTTCAGGTTTTATGATTTATGCCTTTTCCATTTCCTATGCACATTTTAAAAAAAATCATTAGAAAGATTGACAGTTCTCTGGACTCCCTTAGACATTAGTTAATAACTTATTTTCAGCTTTTTTCTACCCTTTGGTGTTACTTTTTCTTCCGGTTAAGATACACAGCAGAATTTTTTTTCTTTGGACTAGTATTTAAAAATAACTATTTATTTAATATGTAAGTTATTTATAAACTGTATTCCTTAAATATGGAGTGATTAGTGATTTCATGATGAGGAAATGATGAGAAATACTAAGCTGTGGTATTCAGCAATGAATTCTGTATTTGCAAAGTTTCTAGGAATAGTGTGCTCACCATAAAAAAAAAAAAAAAAGCCTGGGGCTCTTCTAAAATAAAATCATTGGGTTTGCCCTTTCTTGGCTTGATAGTGACTGACAAACCTGATGCCTTTAGTACCATATGATTTAGCTCATGTTAGAGGTGGCTAAATAAATTTAGTTTTGCTTAGTTATGCTTGTCTAGCCATGTTTTAGAATGTTCAGCTTTCAATAAAAAGAATAACCACTTTATATATAGCTATATGAGAACTTCTGTAGTTATCACACATTTATTTTCTGCTGTGGCCTTGATGGCGATAAGTTTGCAATAAATCTTAGACTTGCAGCTGATTCAGGTCTCACGTGTTTTACTGTTGAGGCAGTAGATAGAAAAAGTCTCCTTTGGAGAAATTTGAATTTAATTCAGCCTATACATTTCCAGTCCAAGATAGAAAAAATGCAATATAGGCTGCTGTTAAAGCCCTGCTTTAGACTGCTAAGAATCATGATAAACTAAAAGAAATGCCGAATACATTTTTCTTCATGTGCTGATTGAAAAGCAAAGCAGACCTTCCAGATTTTCTTCTGTTTGACTTTAATGCTGAGCTTTCCGATTGGAATGGGAAAACAGAATTCAGCTTCAGAAAACAGTGAAGCAGCCACGATATAAATATATCTTGAATAATTCTGAATGAATTTATTGAAAAATTTCCGCTCTTGAAACTTATTGGAAAAAGTCTGGAATATGGAATATAGATTTGACAGGGGAAAAAAGCATCATGAAAGCGACAAATCTGTTTGTCATTTGCCTAGGAATTCTTGGTAATTTAAATAATATAATCAGGTAGTGCAGTGATAGAGACATGGAACAATCCAGGGCCAAGTATAAAGTCCTGTGGGACATCAGCTGCAAGTGAAAAAGGACTCGATTAAGGATGGCTGTATTAAATAACAAGTGAATGGTCTAACAAAACCAATGTTTACCAGCACCACATGTTGGCTTTAGTGACACATCCAGAGTACAATGAATCAGCAGGAGTGAGTCTGAGCATTCAAAATAGAAGACTGACAGCATTTCATTAGATCAAAATGATGAGCATGTGCACAATTATCATTTCAGGTGATTAACCAGAGGACAACAGTTAGGGGGTGTCTCCAGTAAACAGTTATAAATCCACTCTGGCAAGGAGAAAAGCAAGTTCTAACTTTTGGAGATGTTTGCAATACAAGAAGCCCTCTGGGAATAAGTTAATTGAGCAGATCCTTGCCAGACGTCATAAGGAAAAAAGGGCATTTAAAGACACCTGGAACTGCTGCAGGTGAAGCCTGGAAAAATGGGGAAAGGAATCTTACCAGAGGAGTAGTCTATAGGTTTTTATTTTGGTGAGCCCATAAAAAATGAGCTAGATGGCTCATTTCTTGAGCTATGATATTAAATTGATGGTTTCAAATTTATTTTAAAATTCTTTCATTAATTTGAATGTTAGGAAAATGTGGGAGATGTGGTTCTAGTAATCCCAAGGTGAACATCCAGCAGCCCATTGTTCTGCATCTTTTACCATGCAGCAGGAGCCACCTAGTCCTGTTTTCCCTACTTTATTTACTTTGCATTAGTGTTTATTAAAATTACTTCAATTTCCCAACATGGAGTGATTTTTAAGCTTTTTAAAGATTTTTAATGGTCTGATTCCTCATCATCTGATATCACTTCATGAACAGCACAACTTTCCAATTTATTTTTGTTCAAATATACAAGGGTCATATTCTTCATCTGGTCTTTTCAATCAA
This sequence comes from Ploceus nigricollis, assembly GCA_013399945.1. Classification (NCBI taxonomy): domain Eukaryota; kingdom Metazoa; phylum Chordata; class Aves; order Passeriformes; family Ploceidae; genus Ploceus; species Ploceus nigricollis. The sequence continues at coordinate 350,442 of VXBC01000846.1, read as the reverse complement.
ATTATTTGCCTAATTTTATTTGCAAACTGTGTAGTCATATGAGCCTGAGGTGGAAGCAACCAATTAGATCACACTGTCCTTCCTCTTGCCACCATGGAATATAATCCCCCAGACAGGGACACGTGCTTGATTTTAGCCAAAAGCTCAGAAGAAACTCCTGATCTTCACCCACTGAAATTTAACCTCTAATCTGTTATTAATCTATTTTCAGCAAATAATTACCAGAACATCTGCTCATGCCCAGTAAATTTTTCCTTCCTTCTCTTAAAGCTGACTTCCCCAGTGGACTGATGGAAGAGAGATTCTGCAGCTCATTCTGCTCTTTAAAATAGCATTGGTCCACTGAAGAAATGTTAGCTGAAGGTGAGGGAGTGATTTTTATCATTCATGTTGCACCTATAGGGGAAAAAAGAGCAAAGTGACTTCACTAATAGTAGGATTTCCATCTAACTTTTTATTTTTGATTTTTAATCAGGAAGCATAAGGACATTCAGCAAACATATGTTTGGGGTTTACATAAAGATGGAAGCAGCCACACAAAGATCATTAATCTTGGCCTTAATGAAGCCTTTGAATAACAGCATCACTGAGGTTGGAAAAAACCTCCCAAGATCTTCGAGTCCAATCTTTGACCAGTCACCACTTTGTCATCCAGCCCAGAGCACTGCCACATCCAGTCATTCCTTGGACACCTTCAGGGATTCACCACCTCCCTGGGCAGCCCCTTCCAATACTTGACCACCCTTTCAGTGAAAGAATTCCTCCTGAAAGTCTTCTTGTGTCCACTTCCATGTCTTTCTCTAAAGGATGTCATCTGACAGTCGGTGTTCAGGAGGATGATGGCAGAGGAGAGTTTTCAGGAGGGCTTTGAAATCTGAGAAGGCAGGAGCTGTTTGGATTTTTGTCAAGGAAGTCCCCTCAAGGAGGAGGTGCAGTATGGGAGATGGTGTGACAGCTGGTCATTGCCTTGATTTCTCTGATATTCACTTTCTAATCTCCCTCCCAACTTTTCTTCCCTACATTTCCACAGCAAGCATTTATCCCTGTGATTTACTGGTACAATTTCTTTGTGTGCCTTGAGGAAAACGCTGTCTGAACCTTCCTTCATTTAATTTTCATGTTTTTCTCGGCGGTGCTGCTTTCTGCTCTCAGGATTCCTTTCTGTAGCTCAGATGTGCTACCAGGACATCTTTTGCATGGCTTGCAAAAAACTGTCCGTGCCAAAGCTCTTTTGGGCATTTTATGCTTCTGACGAGCATAACCAATCATTTACATAAACATGAGGCTCATATCTCTGTTCAGAAGTTAAATTTTTATGTTTTCTTTAGGTTTGCTATTCCAACTGCAGATATTTAGGGCAACAAATGTTGGGCCTGATTCCCTGTAAGGAACCACTAATCTGGTGAAGTGTCTGGAAAATAGTTGGACAAAACTGAAAATGAGAACTAAAGCGAAGCCCACCTAGAGCAGGAGAAATTTTTTTTATCTTGTTGGTTCAGATGGACACAAAAGCCCACTAAAGAAATCAGATCCCTTCTAAAATATCAATGTACAAAAAAAGCAGTATCTTGGGTGCTTCTCATTTACATAATCCCAAAATCTGGACCTGTAGTTTTCTGTCATCCTGGTGCACACACAGCTACACTGCAGGCAGTAGATTAATGGATTTTAGAGCATAAAAGATTCAGCTTTTAAGGAAAATATCACTTTGTTGTAGCAGAAGTTGGTTATTAGCTGTGATTGTTGCCTAATGATGAATGACTTAGTTGGAGCTGACAACTTGAGATATTAACACTACATTGTGTTCAAGAATATTTAAATACATTGTTTCCCCTTTTTTTTACGTTTCAGAACAAGAGCCAAGGACTGAGTTTTGTCCGTATACACGCGCCTTGGCACGTCCTCAGTCGAGAAGCAGAACTCCTTAAAATAAAAATGCCCACTAAAAAGGTAAATATCTCTCATTTTCTATCAATATGTTTTATGATTGAAGGAGCAGGGATCAGAATCATCATTAAATGTCTAGAAGCCCATGGAGTTACTTTGTTTCAAAAATCAGAGAAGATGAACTGTCAGACTTATTTTCACATTTCCAAACTTTTGAGATGATTTACTGTTCAGAGCTATATTTAAGATGGGATTTCCAAAGGGGTTTTTAAAGGCCACAGAGGCAGCTGGCTGATGGACTGCACTCAGGAGGGTGATGACAGAGGTGAGTGTTAAGGAGGGCTTTGAAAGCTGAGAAGGCAGGAGCTGTCTGGATTTTTGTCAAGGAAATTCTCTCAAAGGTGAGGGATAATGTGGAAGATAGTATGAAACTGGTCACTGCCTTAAGACTTCTTCAAAGAGACAGAGGCTCTCCCCAGAGAATCTGTTTTGGTGGTATCAATGACGTAGTGAATTCAGACCTGCCTGTTGTCACTAAAACTTCAGCTCACTCTCTTCTTTTCTGTTTGTTTTCAGCAGAGTTGCTGGCACACCTTGTAAATTCCGAGTAGCAAATCCCCCAGTCTGTGTTCCTGAAATTATTTAGTCCATTGGTTAACAACTCCACTGGAGTCAGGGGAACTGCCTTGTGCTTTTAGTTAGTGATACTCATCAACTGCACTAAAGAACATTTATTTCTTTGCATTGTCATTAGAAATAAAGGAAAATTTGATTTTGTTTTCTCCGACTGTGTTGTTTGATCTTTGAGTTTTTAATCTTGTTTTCACCCACCAAAAGCTTCATTCTGGTTCACATTTCATGCTGTTACAACCTGTCATTATCAGAAGACTGGCCAAATCAATCTTGCATACTCTCAACGTGTTTGCATCCCAGGGGAAAAAAAAAAGGATATTTCAATCAATCTTTGAAAGTGAGTCGGTTTTAGACAGCTACAGTATCCCTAGAAACTTTCTACATATTCAACTCCTCTTTTTGATCTCTTCCAAAATTAATTCCTTTTATGCATTTTTAGTGCCTGCTTATTTCTCCCTCCTTCTGCTCTCATGGGAATTTTCTCCTCCAAGTTGTTTGCAGATGCACCAAAGTAAATTTTACGCTATTTTAATTGATGAGTATTGCCATCATTTTGGCCTGGGTTAAGGTCTGTCCAGAAGCTGATAATCTCTGATGGCACCCTCCCCATCACAACAGTTCTGCATCCCCATTCTCTCCTCTGATTGGGAGGAAAAACCCTCTGTTTTCTCGAGCAGCATTACCAGAAACAAGCTTGTCAGGAAAGTTCTATTCATATCCTAGGATTTAGGTGTTTTTTTGAAATTAAAAACCGTTGAAAGAGAAATTTCCTTTGAAAGAAAAAAAATCCACTTTGAAAAAACTGAAATCTTGTATTTTGGGGATTTGGCAATATAAAATAAAAAAGTCATCCAGTAACCACTAAAAGGAAAGTTCAGGTTTTGTTCAAAGATACAAAATATTGCTCTCAAGGTACCTTAGGTATTTTCTGTGACGCTATTTTTATTTATTCAAGGATCTTATTAAACCATTAAAAAAAGGCATTTTCAGGGGAAAGTATTAATCCACCTCTAAACACGAATTACAAATATTTTTTTCCTCAAACCTTCAGTTCTAAATAATCTTTCAGAATATAAGACATGATGGGAAAAGATACCCTCTGGGCCCTTTTAACTATATACAAACTTCTGGATATGATAACAGAGCTATTTTGGTGACTGAGACTGTGCCAGGTTCAAACATGAGTATGGGAAACAAATAGGAACAACTGAGAGGGCTGCTCTGTGGCCAGAGCTGTGATGTCTCTGGCTTTAGTGAGTTTTGGGGGATTGAATCCTGTGACTGGAGTGCTAGGATAGGGAAGTAAAGGCTGTTCAGGAGGGATAGGCAGAGATGGAGAGGTGGAGGAATTGTTCTGTATGGAAGGGCAGTATTCCTGTATGGAATAGCTGCAATTAAGGGATTGTAAGGCTGCCATCTTCTGGGTGAGGGTTAGGGGGATGGAAAACAAGGCAGATGTCGTTGAGTGTTCTGTAGGACTGATGAATCATTCCATAGGCAAGCAGGAGAAATTTCTTGTGCTTGTGGGAAATGGCCACTTCCCAAACATTAATAGGGAATGCTGCACTGCTGTGACAAGCAAGTCTGAGAAATTCCTGAAGGGTGTTGAAGATAATACTTTGCCACAGGGATTCAGTGAGCCAGGTAGGAAAGATGCCCTCCCAGACTGGATACTTGTGAAGAGAGAAGGGCATGTGGGGATATGTGATAGTAGGAGGCTGCCTTAGCTACAGCAACCACAAAATGGCTGAATTTAAAATATTCAGTTTAATGAGAACAAAAAAGGTCAGCAGAATTGTTGCTCTAGGTTTCAAGAGAGTAAGCTCAAAACCACTCAGGGAGCTACTCAGCACTGCTCCCTGGGAATCTGCTTTTGAGTGCTTCATGAGTGCTTGGTTGAACAGGGAATTCCTTGTGGAGCTTGAAAAGAAAAAGCAATTTTCCATCTCTAGCAGCAAGGCCAGGCCTCACAGAAACTTTACAAAGCTGTGGTTCGCATATTCAGGGAGAAAACACAAAAGGCCAAAACTCGTCTAGAGTTCAAACTTGCCAGTGTTGTGCCACACAACTAAAAGACTTTTTAAAGTATGTTAATAACAAGAGAAGGTGCGAGGAAAATATTGGACCAATCCTTGCTGGAAATGGTCACCTGACAAACAGGGATAATGGAAAAATGAGGCCTTCAATGCTTTTTTTGCCTCAGTCTTTAATATTAATTATCTTGGACTGCCTGGTCCTGAGGCAGAGGACTGCAGCTGTGGGAACAGTTTGTGGCTTTCCATTTGTGGCCACTGATTTTGTAAGGGAGCATCAGTATCCACTGGATGTCCAGAAGTCCATGGGGCCTTGTGAATTGATCCCAGAGTACTGAAGGAATTAGCAGGACCTGTTCAATCCACTCCCAAAGGACTTGGTACTCGCTGAATGGGAGCTACTTGGTGTTATTACAATTTACAAGAGGGAAGAGCCAGAAAATGACATCCCTAATATTCCAACCTCAGGACTTGGAATAATTATGGAGAAAGTCACACCATCTGCAGCAGAAAGGCATTTAAAGGACAAAGCATTCCTCAGGCACAGGCAATAAGGTTTCACAAAGGAAAAGTCCTGGCTAACTAATTATATATCTTTCTACTATAAGGTGCCCTGCCTAGTGGATGAGAGGAAGGTAGTGGATGTAACTGGTTTTTTTTCCTGGATTTTAGTAAAGTTTTTAATATTATTATATTTTAATATTATCCTTCTGGACAGGTGGTTTAACTGTGAGGTGAGGAGGTACCTGGAGCTCTGGGTGAAGAGCTGGTTTTCTTTTTTCTTGTATTAATAATTCTGCACTGAGGTTTTTTTTTTTTTTTTTTNTTTCTGGAATTAGCTTGTGAGGGACAAGAACTTTTTGGAGCTGCAGCCCATATGGATTCAGGTGCTTACAGTTATATGGGAATGTCTTCAGAGAAGACACTTCTTTTAATTCCAGGTTTAAACATATGTGTACAGCAAATTTTTTTTCTCCTTTCTTTATTTTAGTGTAATTTTGAAAGGGACATACTAATGTACAGTTTTGTTTCCTCAGATGTATGAAATCACAGAGGAAAAGGGAATACTCAAAACGTTAAATGAAATATGGTGCAAATTGACTGAACCTCTGCAACCCCAGGTGCCACAGCAAGAAGATACCAAGATGAAAACCTTGTCCTACCCATTTTCCAGAGAGAAAATATATTTGTGAGTACTTTAGAATGTGATGGACAGCGAAGAAAGCTGGAATGTATCATTTTAGAGTTGTAATTTCTTTTTCCCACATTTCAGTCAAAATTCAGAAGTTCATCAAGCATATCTGGAAATCCTGAGAGAACATCCAAAATTGTCAGTTTTTCAGTGGATTAACAGAAATACAAGCTGCAGAGACTTTCTGCTGGTGTTCCTCTTACTTCTGTAGGATAAGGCACTGGAAGCAGTGCATCAAATAAATTTCCGTATGTTTAGCTTGAAATGTAGAAATTCTCCCACCAAATTCCTGATTATTTGGTTGAAGATATTACTGTCTGTTTAGAAAAGAGCAAGAGCTAGTAGAAATACAGTGGTATTTTCCATCTTGATAGATTTATTGTAGCAATTAAAACTCAGCTAATAATATGCAGATAAGGAATTCTTGACACCTGCTTTTTCACTCAGAATAATATTTCTGGGCCCAGTTTGACATGAAACACTCTTTTTTTCTTCCTGGGTGTCTCCTTGTATTTATGTCCAATAAATAAAATTCAGTAATAAATACAGTGATCCACCATTTCATTTATTGCCCTCTGACAATTTTAATTAATTCTGAATATGAGTCAAATTGATGGAGGAGAATAAACTGGGAAGCTAATTTCACATATGATGATTTTGAGGTTTAAGGGAAGACATAATTCTGGTGGAATGGTTATTTGAAATCAAGTGAAATGCTGACTGTTTAGTGGCCAGGAAAAGAGTAATGAATATCTGCACTGGGCTGGTTGAAACCTACTAACACAACCTCAGCACATTATTGTGTTGAGGGGATGTTATAAGAAAAATATTAAAAGGTCATCTTCTGTAAACAATAGAGAGGTTCTTCTTGCCCAAAAGGCATTTTATATTAGCTAATCATTTTGCATTTTTATGCTCACCATCAGTGCAATCCTGGTAGAGCTCTGAATGACTGGGTCTTACACAGCACATTCTGTTATGCTGTACTATGTCATCTATATTACCTTTAAACATCTGCTTTTCTGATTAGCTGTGGTTTCTGAGTGACTTCTAAATTTTATATGTTGTCTTACGTGTTGCTTCCATGTCTTAAAACAGCTGATTTTCTTTTTCCTCAATGTTTTAGGTATAATATCAAAGACAAGGACACCTTTTTTGACAATGCAACCCGCAGCCGAATAGTAAGTTAATAAAAATAACATATCCTTGTCTTCTTTTGCTGAGTGGGATTTGCTAGTGGGGTTTAGAATGGGATTTACAGGGAGTGTTTTAGTTTCAACTTTGCTGATTTCATTAATTTATGCATTTGTGTGTTCTTGCAGAACACTAATTTCTGACATATATGTATGTAAGGAATTCCTTTCTGGAGCTGCACAGTAGTTCAGGAGTGGGAAATGCTCTGCAGGGAAGCTATTGACTCCTCTTCAGTGTTCAAAGCTCTTTTCAGCTCTGCTCCTAATCTTTAACTAGATTTCCTGCCATATAGTTCTTATACTTCAAATACTTCTTTAAGAACATAACACAGCAGGCTTTAGCCCACAAATGTTAGGGCAGATAATCCATTAATAAAATCTGCTAAATGATTTAAATATTTGTGCAAACGAACACTGCAGAAGCCACCTATTTTAGAACTTTGTTTTATTGCTAATTCCATGATGAAATTAGTGCTAAAAGAGGATCTGTGTGTTATCCCACCGTTCTTTTTTGCAGGTGAGGGAAATTTTGAAGCGCACATCTACAAAGGCCAGAAACAGCATGGGTAAGGTGGAGGAAAGAGAATTAGAGGTGTTTTTTTGAAAGGAATTTTTTAGGTATCTCACAGAATATTGATTTTTCTGGCAGGACACAAAATATGCTGGCACATCTTCCCAAAAAAAAAAAATTAGAGATTGAACTAAATGATTGTTTTCTGAGGCATAAAATCATAATTTCTAGTCCATGGTTTGGATGGTAATGGGAGCTGGCTTTTCATTTCTACAGGTGCAGCATCTGGCACATAACTCACATTTTATGAATTATTATAAAATTGGATTTGATTACTGTATGATCTGCTTTGGAAAAGTCAGATGTCAACTGCAATATATTGTATTATTTCGTGCAGGACCGTATTTTTCTTGCCATTTCGATTGAATCATTCATCTTTCCAGATTATTTTTTATTGCTTCAGCTTTAAAAATTACCTCCCTGAGCTGCCTAGTGAAATGTATGATTTAAATGTGACTGTTTTGAAGGTACTTTTGGGATAATGCTGAAATACTTGGAGCTTGAGGTTCAGAATTTATACAGGTGTACATATTCTCTTTTCTCTACTCTTTTCTATATACTCTTTTCTCTACTCTTTTTCTCTCACCATGTGAGATCATGGCACATATGGAAAAGAAGTGATGGTGCTCCCTGACATATTTTCTGGAAATCTTTCTGTAAGCTCAACCACCTATGGACAGATCACAGTGTCTAAGGGTAACATTCCTGGCAAATAATGTGCTTCAGCAGGACTCTGCACAATCCTGGTGTGATTTTGGGCAGGGAAGCTTCAATAACATATGTTTTTGGTACAGGAAAATAGTTTAATTTAGGTTTCCTTGAGCAGGAGATAGAATTTTTTTTTTTTAAATTACATGAAAAGCATAACAAAATGAAAGTCACACCAAATGCTTTTTCTTTTTCAACGAAAACCACTTGTCTTTTTCCAGTATAAACTTTTAAATTTATGACTGCCACACTGTTTCCTTAAAAAAAAAATGAAAATATGGTTTTAAAAATGTCAGGCATTCTCAATTTCTAAAACATTGTTTGGCAGTTGCTGCTTTTGAAACTGTTTACTTGGTGTGGTTCTATGTTTTGATCTGCTCAAAAGTCTCCAGTGGGGTAATAAAGGGGAATGCTGCCTTATTTTTCTGGAGTGCTGGGAACCCTCCTGGAGACTTTGGAATTTGCTGCGGAGAAAACTGGAGAGAAGCTCAAGGACAGAGTAGGAAGGTACAGAGCACTTTGCCAATGGAGATATTTGCCTCTTACTTAAGGTTTTCTTTACTTTAATAGCTTATTCTGTTCTATAGTGGAATAAAAGCCATCATTAGAGATCAAAGGACTAGTAATAACTTCTCAGGAATTTTTTAACTCTAACATGAAAATACAGCCTGATGCACTTCAAGCTCAGGTCAGCTCAAGAACTCATTTGACATGAAATAACTATTTTAACATTCCCATCCTTTCCATCTTTCTGGTCTGTAGCCAAAACAGGATTGTGCATCATATTTGACCTAAATTCACTTATTCCTTTGATCTTCTGACATCCTCCCCCAAAAGACCTCTGTTTCATATGTCACTAAGGCTTTCCCATCTCACTGGTCTTAAGCTTAAAACCACTCGTCAGGAGAGGTTTAAAAGATTTTTCAAAATTTTTTTGTTATTAGAGTTCATTGATTATTTTGCACAAGAGGCAGGACAGTGAATTGCTTATAGCGGTCTTTGGTTTTATAGACCTGTTTTATGAAAATAACAACACTTCAAACACATTTGCTTATGGATTTTTTTACATCTGTGTAAGGCTGAACCTGGTTCCGCTCCTATGGTATTATACAAGAAAGGCTTATTTTATTCTAGCATAACTCTGAGCCACTGTAAACTTCCCAACACTGAATGTTTTCAGGAGCAGGCTTGACAGTATCCAAGCATAATTTCCTGATTCTATGAATGCATGTAGTTGTACTTGTTCTTCTGTCAAGGGAGAAATTTATTGGTACTGCCTGTCTAGCATCTCTGACTAGAAGGCTTCTCCCAAATATTTCAGGACAATGTGTAATTTGACTATGGAATGTTTTTCATCACTAACGACATGATAGCTGGTTACTTGTTTTTCTGGGCATTGAAAGCAGAGAGGCCTGGAATAAATTAATATATCTATATTTATTTATTTATATAACTGATAATTAGAAATTACTCATCTTTGATTGCCTTTTTATGGAACAATTGTTTTCACCTCTAGAGACTGAAGATGGAATTGCTGTAAGAGTTGCAGGTCTTAAGAGCCAGTAGGGATCTTGTGTCTACCTACAGGTGCTGCAGTGACTGCTGGGAATTCCCTTGCAAAACTAAACTCCCTGGAAGTGCCCAAGGCCTGGTTGGATGGGGCTTTAAGCAACCTGACATAGTGGAATGTGTGCCTGGGGGGTAGGGACTGGCTGATCTTTAAGGTCCTGCCAACCCAAACCATTCTACGAATTCATAACAACAAACTTCTGTGGAAGTTTTTGTGGGGGTTGTTTTTAATTGTTGGCCAGTGGGATCTGTAGTTCTGACCATTGTAAAGATTCAAGAAGGACTTCTGGATGCTTTGCTCCTCAGTCACGTGACTCTTTGCTGTCAGGGTGAGAAAGTGGTCAAAAGAGTCTTTGCACTGTGCTGTTCACTTAAGAAAAAGCACTTTATGGAAGTGAGTTTCCCTGAAAAAACATTTTCCACAGCCAGGAACATTTATGTGGCTCTATTCTCATTCTGAATATTGTCAGTTACACAGCTCTGTCCCCTCTGGAATGTCATGATATGAAATCTGTAATAATGTTTTCTGTTCAATTGTGCCTGTTCACCACCTGAATTTTTCTTTTTCTTTTAGGCATTGGCACGTTAATAGCAAACAATGTTTATGATGCAGCCTACCCACTTCATGATGTACGTATGCACTATGAAAAAATCCAGTTCTCTGCTGGTGTCACTCAGGAGACATCCATTCACAGATATTATTATTCGCTGTCTGTGACATTGAAAATCTCTTCTAAGTGTGATTCTAATATGAAAACTCTTATATAAATACATTTCAAGTTGTGACCTAAAAGTAAAATTAACAATGTAGCAACAGGTAACCAAACTTTTCTTTAGTTTTTTCTGCTTTTACGTCAGTTATTAAATTATTTTCTTTCTCCAGGGTGAATATGAAGGCCAAAATGATGACATGAATGAAAGAAAGGTAAAATACATTGCAAAATTTATTTCATATCATATTTAATGTAATAAATTATGTTCTAAATCTCATTGTAAAACATTAGCCATTGTAGAAACAAGTAGATGTTTTAACAAATGCATACGCTTTTTGAATTACATATTTTCCTCTATTTCTGCATTTAAAAATGTTTTTCCAAGATTTTTATAATGTCTTCTTATGAAGCATGTCAGTTAATTTAATTTGAAATTTACATCTTGAAATGCTTCCAGATTCCCTCTGCATACATATACAAGATTTTCAACTTGTCAGGAAGCTAAAATTAGTAAATAACTCGTATAATAATTTTATTTTCTGACCAAATGCTCCTAGAGAGCTGTGGTTACTAAAATAAAATATAGTTGTGCTTTTCATTTGATTGTGCATTCAACTAAATTGCATGCAATTTCTAAAAATCTGCTTCTAATTATTTTGTAAATAAAATTTCTAGGTATCAAAAGACATTCAAAAATAGATCAATCCTCGAGAGAAACAATGTGAATTCAAACTGTGTTTAATACATATGCTTACTTTTAGAAATGAGAAAAAACCATTTAATTACTATTGAATAATCTATTTAGTTTTGTAGATTACTAATAAGTAATCTATTAAGATCCTTTCCATATTGTTCTCTAATGTTTGCTCATTTTATTTTCCTTGATATGCAAACAATGGGATAGAAAATGCAGAGGGAAAATAGTAGGGAGAGAAAGGGGAAGAGGGCAGAATGAAGAAAAAGGGAATGTTTGGAAACCTCCAATATTTACTATACTATGAAGACTGAGTTCATACAAATGGAGATCATACAAATAAATCTGATTTCTTCAATGCTGAATTAGTAAAGTTTAAAAACATAATCTTTGTAGTTTTTGGTAAATAATGTTGCCATTCAGCCACTAGATGTCTTCATGTGCCGTATACAATTTAATTTAGTGTATGAACCTTGGTAAGCAAAACAAAGTTAGAAAACAAATTATAAAAGAAGCTCTTTTATTTGTGTCTGTTACTTTGACCTTTTTGTTCATGAAGGCATTGTCTCCTCTGGACTTGCAGAATTTTCTCTGGGAGGCAGCTCCACAGATTACTGACTTGGAAAACAAATATTTTAGAGAAAAAACCTCAATGAACATTAGTCAATGGAGGAAAATTGGGTACTGTGGAATGGGGGAGAAGAGGGCCTAGAAGGACCAGTGTCTGGAAAAATATTCCCCCTACTAGTTGTATCTTGTGCTGCTTATTAGGCTCAGTTATGAAGTGTTAAGTATTAAAAACATAAAAGCTTCTTCCCAGAAATACTTCATTGATTATTCACATATGTCCCTGCTGCCTAGGCCTTGAATCTTCTGTAGTATTCCTATGCATAACATCATCTGTTTTCTATCTGAATCTAATAGTCTCAGTGTTTAATTTCCTGAAGAACCCTGATCAGGTTTAAAAGAAAGGAGGGCATTTTTAAGCTTTTTTTTTTTTCTTCTGCCCCCTTTTATTTTGCCCACTTTAACGTATCTGTATCTTTGAATTCAGTTTTCTCTTGTAAAAAACCCAAATATGAACTCAGTCCTTATGGGGTACTTAGGCCAATAGGACAGCACAAGTAATTAAGGTTTATGTACCAGTTTATAACATAAAAAGTTAATCCTTATGAACCTTCTTCAGAATTTCCTTGGAGAAAATGCACAGTGACACAACACTTTTGTCCCATCCTACAAGAATTAGAAATCTGCAATGAAAACCTTAGACTGAGAGGGTTTCAGTTTTTCCTAAGACTAAAGGAATTTCCCAGTTTCAGTGTGATTTCTGCTCTTAAAAAAAAAAAAAAGTCTTTTTAAGAAAGGTATTGAGCAGCAGAATGGTAATAACTCACCTTGAGTATAAACACTGGTTTAGTCTCTAAGTTTCTGGCCCACTGGCAACTTGTAACCCTTCATTGCTGTCTCTATGTTTGACATTAAAAAATCCATGAGGGCTTTGTAACCCACCTGGGAAATCCACTGTTGTCACATACTAGAACAACATCCCTATTATTAGAAGCCGATTAGAAAATTCCTATAAACTTACAGAAAGTACCTGTTCCTAAATGGAATGCTATTTTAGACAGAACTTTCTTTTTGCTCTTCAAATTCCATTCTGTAGCTGTGTTCAAAGCAGCCTTTGGGGAGTTTTAGGAATGTAATAATTTTAACTTTCTTCTTCTGTATATGTGAGTGAATGCATTTATTAGGTATGATTATTTATGGAAATAAATAAAATTTTGTAGGTAATGCTTGGGGGTAATGGCAAGATGGCAAGGGGTGATTTTGAATAGCCAAGAACAAGTATTCATATGAAAATATCCTTATGGCAGCAGGACAATCCTCTTCAGTGAAGTTGTGTTACATAAATCATGGGAATGAAAGAGGGAATAAGCAAGACTATCCCAAAATCTTTGCCTCTTGCAGTTGAGTGTGTCGTGGTCAATCTACCCCAGGTCCTGCAAGGTTTCCTTTTATCCCTGCTCCTGTTCCAGCTGGACTCCTCCCACTGCAAGAAGTTTCTGTAGAATCTGGTCCTTCCTTTGAGCTCTCTGTAAGCTGTGGGGGGAATCTGCATGTCCAACAGCAGACGTGGCCTTGTGTGATGTCCCCAGCATGGGGACACAAGTAGCTTTTCTATGGGTGCTAGTGGGTTTAGCAGCCCCAGGAGTGCAGCAAATATTTTAAACTCTTAGAAGATGTTTGTGAAAACAGAAGGGCTAACTTGTTTCAAGTTAATTTTCAGGGTTGTTTTTTTTTTTTTTCTTTCTTTAGTTGCTGTATCAAGAATGGGCAAGATATGGAGTGTTTTACAAGTTTCAGCCTATTGATCTCATAAGGTAATATGGACTTGTATAAAACACCAATAGACCTTGTTCTGAGGTGATGCAGATTAATTCATTTCCACTTACTTCAGCAAATGAAATGTTGGATTGATCAGAACATTGAAAATAATGTCCTCACTGCTTTTTTTGTGGCTCTGATAATAATTTACTCTAACAAAAATCCATTCAGCCATTGTTACCTATGCTTTTGGATAGTGCTTATTCCTGGAAGAATGTCATAATGTTTTTGGGGTCTTTTAGGTATTGATTTGTTCAAAGGAGAGGAATTGCCATTTACATTGGTGAATTTTTATTGGAGGGTATGGTCACAAAATGTGGCGAATAATCAGAGGCTGGTGTTCACATCATGAATCAGTGTGAAAGTACTTGACAGTTTTGAGATGGATTTGATTTTTTTACTCCTGGTTTTATAAGTTTTATTCATCTGAACACATCCATATGTGTTCCCAGTAGGGTTTTTTTTGTATATTTATAAAGTTTTTCTTTACAAACATGGAAGAATTTGGCTCTAAAATAAGACAAAACAAACCAGTCATGATTTTTAAGGATTTCCCACAATAACTAAAAGAAAGCCAAAACAAACAATTTTTTGTTGTATCGTATTTTGTTTCTACTATAAATACTGAGTAAAGAAAAAAAAATTGAGTAGACAGCTGATTAGAAATATTCTAAGATGTCTACCTAAGAAGAAATGAACTAAGATATCAAGAAATAGAAAAAACCTCAACAAATATCTGTTTTAAAATCATTTGTATATACAAGAAAGATGAAAATTGTTACCATTTGTCTTTTGAATAGCCAAACTACAACCATTTTTTATTATATGATCTGCCCCTTTGTGATTGCCTGCAAAAACTGCTGTTGGTAGTATGGATAGCTAATAAGCTTTGTAAAATATTTTGTTATATTTTGAGCTAAAGCTGAAGTACTGCACATAGTTTTTCAAAGAGTAAAGCACTAACTTTTAATGTGAGAGGAATTGCTCCTTATTGGGAGCAAGATGTTGCAAACTGGCAAGTGGAAGTGAGACCATCAAACCCTACTAAGGTTCTGCAAGGCTTTGAAATTTCCACCTTTTTTTTGCTTCAAAGGTTTTGTGCAAAATTTATGTACATTTTGTATGGCAGTTACTGTGGGACAAGCTCCTGTATGGAACGGGTAAACTCAGAATGAGATTACAGCACCTGCTGTGTTGTTAGTAAATATTACCAGTGTTAAACTAAACTGTGACTGGCTAGATGAATTCTCAAGTTTTCACAGACCTGACAGCTCAGCTGAGTTAAAAACAGAGGTACATATGCTTGCACTCCATCTTCATTTGTATTTTGCTGTCTCCATTATAATGTTTCACTGTGCTGATATGATTTCATAGAAATCCTGTGGTTTAAACTTCTGTGAGAAACTAAAAGAAGACCAGGCATGTGCAATTGATTGTCCGTTCTCAGAGATGACTTTTCTTGCTTTTATCTTCCATATTTTGCTTGACTGCAAGTTTGACTGTTACCACTAAAATAAATGTGGCTTTTATTTCCTGGGTAATGTTAGAGCTTTACTGTAGATGTACCTGGAGAATGGCCACCCCTCTCTTCCTGCTGGTGAAGTGGATTTCACTTTTGTGCCATGGGGGTATCTGAGCTCAGCCTTGATATGGATACTTATTCCCTTGGCAGACATCAGTCACACTTTGTGCTTTTTGGTAATTTACTGTGACCCTCCTTTCTTAGACTGCTTAGATTATACTCAACTTTTTTTTCTGGGTTTTTTTTTTTTTTCTGGTGTAATTTGTTTAAATTCAGGCTTTGATGGACAGATGAAGCAGCATTTATCTTCCTTTTTACTCAAAGCCTTTCCTGCCTGCTGTTTTCAAATACATTAACTCTGTTGAAGTGTGCTGCTAATTTTTAAACACAGCTTGCAACATATATTTAACTATTACTGTTTCACTCTTATTCAGTAGGAATGCAAACTGAAAGTCATTCTTTAACTCAAGTGTCTATGCTGGAAGATTAGATGTGGCTCTGTAGAATTATTATGGGTTATTCCTGGTGCTTCAGGACCTTCCTTCTGACTACACAGTTGTGCCAGTTCCCAGTTGATTGTACACCAAAGACAGGAATATATTTGTTATGCTTACTCTCGGTACAGCCTGGGGATTCTCTTCTAACATCTGTAATCCTCAGGGAATTTAACTGCACAGTCAGTCTTGGAAAATTTTAAAGTTTTTAATAGCAAAAGGAAATAAAGGACCATTATAATATTCACCAACAATTCCATTCACTCCTGTCTCTTAATCTGTAAAAATATCCATCTCTGGCTTTGTGGACTGCTTTGGGCTATAAGAGAAAGCAAATTTTTTATGTCAAAGAAATGCAGCTGCGAGTAAGGAAGGTTTCACCAAATAAGAACACAGTGTGTGTTACATACTTCTATTCTACAGCAGAACAATTTCAGTTAAAGACTTTAAGGAAATATGTAGTGCAGATTGTGCAAGTAATACAGTGTGAATTGAAGTTTGATTTGTAAGATGTTACATCTCATCTCTCAGTGCACATCCAGATATTAAAACGCATTGTTTGAAACACAGTCTGCCTAATGCAGTGCTTTATTTTCAAAAGCATATGAATGTCCAAGAAGAATGAATTTCAATTTTTTTGTTTGTTTCTTTTTAACTCGCATGAAGAGGATTATAAACAGTTATTTGAGAGAGAAATCATGAATTATTTGCTAGTACATATCTTAGGCTAAAAGTACTGAAAATGATGAATGAAAATACTGGACCTTAGTCATCTCAGGAAGGCCTGAGGGATATATTAAAAAGTAGAAAATGAAAGCTGCAGTTTTAGAATGTGCAGAGCTCTGGAGGTCTGTCTGTTGTAACACACCTTTTCTGACATCCTGATTTAAGTATTGATTTTCACTAGGCAGGAGTTCCTCTTGTGTGACTTTTTTGTAGGAATGAACTTATCAACAGTAATTCCTCTCAATCCTTGCACTGTAATATAAAAAATGCTATTAAAAACATCTGTGGCTTAGTGATTTTCTTCTATTTTTGATGATTTTCTTTTCTCAGATGAACATGAGTTCAAACTCAGTTTTTAGCAAGTTCTGAAGTGATGCTACTGTTGATCCAGAGACAGGGAACATGCTCCCTAAGAGTTCTATGACCTTGCATAAAGAAAGCAGGTTTTATATTTTTACATGCTATTGAATATTAATCAAAGTTTTAACAACATGATTTTAGAATTAATAGGTTGTCTTTAGACCTTCTCTCTGCTCAAAGCAGAGCTGGCTTGAAAGCCAGATCAAATTGCTCATGCATTTTGAAATCTCCTGGGATGGAGATCACATAGCTTCACCTCTTCCAACACTGCACCACTTTCAGGAATTTTTTCCCACTCTCTGGACCAAGTATTCCTTGATCTTATTTACAGTCATCATTTTTGTCTTTTAGCAGTACACCTCTGATGACTTTTATCAAGTCAAGAAAATACACAGAAGTGTAAGAAGTGCAGCAGAAATTTATAATAAATTTTATTTCTGCTTGTAATGCAACATTTATCACTTTGGAGCTCTAAATGACAGATGAAGGGAGTAATCTAAGGTTACGATGTCACAAAGATGTGGTTTTCCTTCTGAGACAAAACCTTAACTCATGGAAAACTGGCACATTTTCCTCTTAATGGGCATTTTGAAGCACCTGCAGCTGGAAAGCCAAGTAGGAACTGAAGTTCCAGGAGCAGACCATCCTTGTAGAGAGGATGTCTTGATCTATTAATATAAGGTTACCTTACCCCAGGAAAATGAAGCAGAGTTGGCTCATTTCTAATTGAGGTGGAGCTTATTTTAATATCACTGTTTCTGTAGGCCCCAGCTCATTTTCTAATGGTTTTTCATATTTTAATTTCTATTTCCCATTTCTAGAACTTCACCAAATTTCTTAGTAGCTAACTGGCTACATTGTCTATAGCAGGATTACTTTCAAACCTCCAAATGCTTCTTGCTGTAAAGCCTGAAACTGGGAAGACATGTAAAATTGAGACTATGTATACAATAACTCTTTTTGCAGGAGCAGGTAGGAAAACGTGTTAACTAAAATATTATTTATAGTATATAGAACATAAATCAAAACTCTGGAGTTTCTGTTAGTCAAACTGTCTAGCTAATATATTCCCTCCTTCCTATCTTTAACTCTGTTTTCCTTTGGTATGGAAAATTGTTTCACCTCACTGTGTAATGAATTCTGGCCTTTCATTGTGGTGTACCCATGTTGAACCTGCTCTTGACTGAGCATCCCCAGTCCCCCCCTGTTCCTGCCATGAATGCTGTGTTTCTAAAGCCTGGAGCTTGCTTCTCCTGGCAGTTTTTAAAGCTGTGACAGACCTGTGATCCAAAGTTTGACCATCTCAGTTCTGGAAACTGTTGTCTTCTCTTTGAGTGTCTTGGGGCCTGCATAGGACAGTGCTCAATGTAAGCAACCAGGCACTAAAACTGTCAATACTGGTTTGCCTTCTGACCTTTTGCTTCTTTCATCAGTCTTCACCAAAAAACCCCAAACCTGGATGTATCTGCTTACCCTACTTAGGGTAGTTTTAAAAGAGAGCTAAAATAAGAACAGGGGAGTTCTGCTAAAATATTGTTTTTATTGTCTTTAAAGATAGGTGTTTCTTCCTTTGCAAAACTGTGGTTGAGATCAATTTGTTGTACAGCTTGCCGCAACTAAGCCCTTCTATCCTGCCTAATGCCTGAACAAATGACTTCTTCACTCACCACCATGATTTGCAGTCACATCTTCAAGTCTTTTTTGCTCCATATAATATCTAGAATTCTCAGGACTTGAAAATAAAGTCTGTAATGCCCAGTCCCAGAGGAAATGTTATTCAGTCACTGCTTATTATGACTTTGGGATTATTGATCCTCAGAGATTCTTTTGTATGCTTTAATTCCTCAGGTTCTCTGTCCCTCCTCTGTTATTATTGTGAATTAATCTCACAAATTATTCCTTTTTTTCTTTTTTTTTGTGAAATGGAGCCACTTTGGCAGAAACACCCCTGTAGCATCTGGTTATCTCACAGGGACTGAAAAACTCTCTCTGATGCACTGTGTGCCTGCAACTCTTCCCTGACTGTTTTTAGCAGGCAAATCTTCAATGTTCACAGAGATGCTGAGGCTGTCTGCAAGGAATTCTGTGTTAGGAAAAAGAGAGAACAGCTTTAAGCCTGGGAAAGTGCAGAAATCGAGCAAACATAGCACTAAGTAGAAAAATGCCCATGAGCTCTACCAGTATCTTTGGCCCTTGTCCATCCAGCTCCTTTCCAAAGCTGCCAAGCACAGGCCTGAGGCAATAATCTGAGTGTATCTTCTGCTGTAACCCTACTGCGCTTTGAGGCCAACATCTTTTTATAGTTCCAAGAATCTCTACAGTGAAGATTCCTTCCCAATGTGAGATTGGTGCAGCTTGCAGTTCATCATCATTAAAGCACTAGGTGCAGGAGGAAGTGCTGTACCAGCATCCACTCATCCTTGATGTCCCACCTGCCAGAAGCAGAGAGCTTCCTGGAGGGGGCCAGAAGCATGTGGGACTCTGGAGCAGAGTCTGAGCTGGTGAAAAATCAACATTTTCCCTATAATGATATCTCTTTTCCCTTTCCATGATCTCATTACACCCCATAACCCCCGTTTATTTATGAATGGCCTTTATTATCATGCCATACATTCATGAAAATGGTCTGCATTTTAGGAGTTTGATGTTAGGGCAGCACTTTTCAGCTGAGTTGTAGAGAGTTTTCCCTCCCCCCACTGGAACTTCTCATCACAGGCCTTACCCAAGTGCTCCAGCCATTGTTTATTGCAAAGCAGAGGGGTTTTGCTCATGGTGCATAAATCACCAAGGAATTTGTGTTGAATTATTCTGCTGGATATGGCCTGTGACTGGGGTGAGATGATTTACTTACATCTCTGCATTTCACAGACTTTGCCAGTCCTGTAGGAAGTGCTTCTCTCTGTCTCTTTTGGCAAGGGCTTGGTCTTATTTATTGTTGCTTGTATGAGAGATGGAATTTTAAACCAGTAGGCTTGGATTGTAGTGGTGAGGAAAAACAGATCCCTGCTTTCTGATAAACATAATTCCCAGGCTTCAGACCACTGTCTGAGCACTAGGATCCTCATTACCACGCAGATTCCTCCCTCCTGCAGTGGGATTTTCAAAAGCTAGATCCAGCAGAAGATGTGTATATCTACATCAGGACTGCAAAGTCAAGTCTCTGATGACTGAGGTTGCTGCACAACTTCCTGGGGTCTCCCCCTTTGCCTGTGGAGTTTTGTAGGCAGTTAGAATTCAGTTTTTTTTGTGTTAAGAACTGTCTCAGGCTAAGTTCAATAGTGCCTGAATGATGCCTAAATTTCACAGCCAGAAAATTATGTTTTTGAATGGACATGACTGACAGGTCCCACCCAAAAGAGGTGATGTCTTTGGAAGTGACATCAGTGTATTTTGATAGGAAATGGGAGCTTGTTCTTTCAAACCGGAGGAAAAAAAAGACAAAGATGAGAGGCCACATTTGGAAAAAGAAGTTGTGCACATTTAACTATTTACCTGTATGTGAATATTTGTAGGAATCTAGAGGTGTGTGTGGCTGGGAACTGCAGGGAGTAGAAAACAGCTGCTGTATTTGGGTGGCTACAGGTCTGCTTATCTTTCTTGTAGAACTGCTCTTAATGTCTTAATCTCTGTAGAAGGTTCTGGCTGTGGCTTACTCGGCTGAGAGAAAGTTCTTTTCTGGCTCCTGAGTGCTGACTAGGGGTCAAGACCAACGCATTTCTGGTTTAAGGGTATTCCCCCATGCTAAGATCTTTTGTATGAGGATCCTCTCTGTCCATAAGTTATATTAAGACAGGCCATGGCTTTGTCTGATCCAGTAACTTGTCTCTAACATTGGACAAAACCAGGATCACAAGGAAAGAGATCAAGAACTGGGCACCACATAAAAATTATGCCCAGAAAACACAAGCTTAAGGAAAGCTTTCAATATGGCAAATCTGTGAACTTCCACAGTCAGGTACAGAGAGTAGAAAAATTAAGATTTTTATGCCATATTGAGCAGGGGGTAAGAAAAGGATGGAACCAGGCTCTTCTCAGTTGTGTCCTGTGACAAGAGGCGATGGGCCAAATGAGAGTGAGGTAGATTAGCCTGTAGTTCCATAAGACCTTCTTCTTGCCCTTCTTGAAAATGGGGGTCACATTTGTTTTCCTCCAGTTTTTGGGCACTTCTCCCAGTTGCCACCATCAATCAAAGATTATCAAGAACTGCCTTGTAATGACATCTGCCAGCTCCCTCAGTCCTCATGGGTGCATCCCATCAGGACCTGCGGACATATGGATGTCCAGTTTGCTTCAGTATTTCCTGACCCAATCCCCTTCCACCAAGGTGACTGAAAGATAATTTTTTGTACTTATGTTTAATTGGAAATGATACATCTGTTTATTAGCCACCAGATGGTGTCTATCTGACAGCAGTAACACTGTGCAAGCACTAACAAGGACCTACTTATTAAAATAAATACATGAAATGAATTTAGGCTCTGCAGTAAGGGTTAGCTATATTAACTTGAAAAGCAAGAAAACTCTCATTAAATATTAGTTATTATAAAGGAAAGATATTTAGGAAAAGATGCCAGTATTTGAGTGTATTGTTAAATGCGATGAATAAAATCATGCAAATTATCTTGTGGAAACTGGAGTTTAGGGAAGTGATGAGATGCGGTGACCTCACATTTGTTCAAGTACAAAAAGGTAGAAAAACAAGTTGTAATAGGTACTAAAAAAATAGGAAGTAAAAGACTAAGTAACCTCCTTTCCTAAAAGAAAGTCCAAAAGAAAGGCTGATTCCTATGAAATAGGTTACTCCTTATTTGTATTTGTTTCTTATAGAGAAAATATTATCTGTATAACTGAATGAATTGCTTCTTATATCGAGTGTCACTTGGTGCCCTGAGTTGTTTATAAAATGAAACTTCCTTCCTCTCAGGTAAGCTCTGATTGACTTTCATTAGCTTTGAATTAGCCTCAGGTAGCCATGGATTTTTAATTTTCCAGGTTAGGAAGGTTGCTGACTTTTTAAAAAATGCTAAATAAAGA
Organism: Ploceus nigricollis; assembly: GCA_013399945.1. Classification (NCBI taxonomy): domain Eukaryota; kingdom Metazoa; phylum Chordata; class Aves; order Passeriformes; family Ploceidae; genus Ploceus; species Ploceus nigricollis. The sequence goes on along the minus strand of VXBC01000846.1, from coordinate 328,728 downwards.
GAATGAATTAAAGAAAGATGAGGAGAGGCAGAGTGTCCATGGGTTGTCTTATGCATGAATTCTTGGATGTGACAAGCAAAGCAGTGCATTGCTCCTGTTGAAAATGCCTTCCCTGAGCAAGGTGTGCTGTAGCTTCTGCAAGCTCAGGGACATTTAGAACTTTTTTACACTAAGCACATGACAGGAAACATCAACAGAATAATGTAATCAGCCACTTAATCCTTTCAAAGCTGTTCTGAAGTTTTGTATTGTCCCAGAACAGAGAGGAGAATGCAATTACAGTGCCTCTGACTACCCAGCATCGTCTTGTTTGCTTATCCATTTGGCAGTTGTCAGCCTTAATTTCTGTCTCAGTCACATTACATGTCTACTTATTATGCTTCTATTGTTCTTTCTCCTACAGTCAGTAAACAAAGGCTTTTTTTCAGTTTATAATCCATCACCACAAGATATGCACTTTCAGCGGTATTCTGACAATTTCTTGGAATGGAAGCATAAGGTTCATGAATCTGTGAGGCTTAGAGAGTGGTTTGTCCTAGTTTTATTTCTTTTCAAGATAAAGTTTGGCCTTTTGCTATTTTAAATTGCAATTAATACACAAATCCAGACTGTTATTATTAATCATTATTATCATCATCAATTATATTAATAATAATAATATTTCCCCTGGGTTTTTGAATACACTAGAATTTGAGAATTTGAATATCCCCTTCCTCCTCCACATCAGCTTCTCCCTGTTACTCTGCTGAAGAGTATTTTTTCTTAAGAGGCAAAAAAAACTAGTGAAAAACATAGTTTTACCTCTTAGTAAAATTCACAATTTCTGTTCTCCATGGAGTTGCAATATTTTGATTGTGGATTTTTTTTCTCCTATAAGGAATCACAACTAAAATTCCACAGTGCCTTGAAAGATAAATATACCTGTAATTTAGGTAAGTTTGACTTCAAACTTTTGTACCATTGGAGGACACAGCAAATATTTGTTAGGTAATGTTTTCAAAAAAGAACTTTAATGAAAAGGGCTTGATTAAATGGCTGTGGTGACACATTTCTTCATTCTGTTTTCAGGGGAAACGGGTCAGGTTCTAAACTCCATTCAAAAACACACTTTTAATCACTCTCTACTGGACATTCTTAATTTTTACGCTCAGTAAAGGGGAAAAGAAAAAAGTGCTTTTACCTTGCACAAAGTCTCCTTTCTTTGATTTCTGTATGCAGAACCAGCTGGCCTTTCTAAAGGACATTTTCTTTCCTACCTCAAACTCAGATGCACTGCAATTTATCCGAACTTCTGTAGTTGTTATTTTTTCCCCCCTCTTAAAATTTTAACAAAAATAGTTTTTCAGTCCCTTGGCATGTTGTTCCAAGGGGGATAGTCTTCTACCAGGATTTTTTCTTGGCATCCATGTTGCTCCATTTGGTGCACTATCTATGTATCTGGATTTAGCACTGATATATTCCTTCTTGAGACTGCCTGGATGGAATATGTGCTGTCAGGCACGACCCTGGTGGAAATCTCCAAGATCTCTGGATGCACAGCAGCCTCAATGCTGCTGCTGAGCAGTAATTCCACCCAGGTGTCCCAGATGGTTGTAATAAATGCTTGAATCTTGCCCTGAGAAAATTTTCAAGTGAAGAAAGAATGGCAAATCCAGAAAAGTTTGGACATAGGCAGCTCTACTTGGAATGAAATCTTGGGGTGTTCAGCAATGTTCCTGATCATCTTGTAGTGACTGGGGCTTTCTCTATACTCCAGCAGTCTTTCTGAAAGAAGTCTGCAGTTTTGAGATGGAAACTTTCGATGGTGGGAACTATTATCTCAGAATCAAAGGAAATATCTGTGTTCTGAACTTACCATGTGCTAGAAATTGCTTCTCACTTTCTAAGGGTAGTCACAGTTCTACCTGCAGCATAATGGTAGATTTTCTTCTGGTTGCAAAAGCCCTGAAAGAATAATTGTGTTCCTGGGGGCCGTTGCTGTGGGTCAGAGAGGGAATGTGCACCTGGACAGGGAAAGAAAGTTTTAAACTAGCCTTGGCAGTAAAGGTGTTCTGACATGAAACTAAACTGCTTGTCCTTCTCCCCAACAGCAGAAATATCAGAATTTCACCCCCCAACTGTGCAAATAAGTTTATTTTGAAGGCATTAGTAATACATGTGACTTGGCTGACCATTTGCACAGGGGAAACCTACCCTAGAGGCAGCTGTAAATCAATTTCATTTTGCATAGAAACTATTGCATCTGAATGACTCCTTCACCAAAGGGATGGTGGAATGAAATGGAGACATGAAGCGACAGCTGGCCTAGAGTGGGCTATAGAAATTTAAAAACTGAAGGATTCTGCACAGATTTCCCAGTTAGGTGACTCAGTGTCCACAGCGCCTTTTTCTCGCTTTTTTAGCTTTGTTCCTGAACGTCTCCAGAGTTCTTTCCAGCGTGTGTCACGCACCACATGCTTTATTCACATTCCAGGTACCCACACTTGTTTTCACAGAGTCAAAACTAAAGGGTTTTTTTCCTTCTCTCTTTCTCCCCCCTTCCTCAAACCTTAGTCTATTTATAAATTGCACAACTTGGCACGGGAGCACTGTGACCAACGTGCAAGCAGAGGGTTTAATAATCAGTTACTCTGTTTGATGTTGGTTTTGCAACCAGACAGACCAAAGCGCATTGCAGATGTCTGGTTGAAGTGTTATATGGGTGAAGCAGAGGGAACTGAGCCAACATTTCTGCTGTGGCCTTCTCAACACTTCTTATTCTGGGAGGGAATACACTTTCTAGAGGTGGTTGTTGTTGCTGCTGCTGTTTGGAGTTTTTTAATGCTGTTTCTGATAATCTGCTGGAAGAGCAGCCCTTGTTCAGCTTGTTCAGGAGTTATGGGTAATTTGAACAAATCTTTCCTTAAAGATGTGATTCTTGTTCATGAGAACTCAGTACTTGGTAGGTGGCCATTTAACCAGCCTTTATAAAGTCCTCTAAAATGAAAGGCACAAAATTTCACCTTATAATGTATCAACACACAGAACAAAAGCCTTGGCTGCTGCTCCTGATAGAAGCAGTACACATTCTTTATCAAAGCCATTTGCCCTTTAGTTTGGGAATAACCCCTGCCTCCATGGAATATGTGTGTATAAAGGGGCATTTCCCTAATGCAGAAATAAAGCTCACACAATACCCGGGGCACACTTTTTTTGTGACATTCTGCAGTATCCATGAGCTAATCCACTTTGGAAAGGATTAGTCCTTAGCTTTGCCTGCATATATGTGAGGCAGATGTGAACTAGCTACTGAGGTAGGGCAAGACTCTGGTCTCAATTCTCCTCTTTTGCTATGCCAGCATAAATCATGGATAATTCCTTTAGGATAATAAAATCAGACTGGTTTTATCCCAATGTAAATGAGAGAACATGCCAAGTTCTTGGTGTAAATATATAAAAACTTGTAAAAATACTTTTTTCTTGACTTACATCTTCCTCTACCCTTGAAGCACACATTTTTTCCCCTCTCTGTTCATTTACTACTGAATCCAGCAGCAGCTGCAGTAGATGTTGGTACACGGGGTCACAGGTGTTTGCGGAGCCTTGACTGCTATCCAGAGGAACCAGAGAAGAGTTCTTGGGATGTGTCAAAGAAAGGACATGTCTATGTCCTGTGTTCTTCTGACTTGATTAACTCATATCTAAATTGTTCATTATGTTTCCAAGCTCTGTCATTGCTTCTCCTTAGATTATTTCACTTTCTGCACATTGGTGGACTGAGCTTGGGCACAGCATCTTAATTATTTTCATTTTTCAAAACAGTTAAGTCACAAAACACAGTGCAATTTTCTTCTTGACAACTGCATTTTTTCCATACTGCCAGGACACTGTTGAGCCCTTCTCACTTTCTTTTGGCATGGATACAAATAGCAACCCTTCGCTTTATAGGTCACAGGTCACATTTATCACTGTAAGGCTTAAAAATTTGAGGGGAAGCCTCTTGAGCCATAAACTTCAACTTCCCTGACCCTGATCAGCTACTCCTTAGTGCTGCTGGGATTTGAACTCTTTCTGTGCTAATTTGTGGCCCTTTGTCAAAAGAAAAGAGAGTTTTGAACAGCTTAGATTGTGGACAGTTTTCTTGTGCCTGCTCTGACCTATTTGAAACACTTTACTAGCTGTGCCCATTGTCCACCTCTACAAACAAGGAAGCAGTAAGAAGATATAATCAGGATAATCTCCCTCTAGCCCTCCTTTTCCTGCTTTAGTGTCAAATTTAAGGTTGTCACTCCCCAGTCAGAAGGAAACTTGAGAGCAAATGAATTTTCCCTTTATCCTGTGCTGTTCCAACACCAATACTGCTGTTTGTTGACTCACACAAGAGGCTTGAAGAAAAGCTTTAGGCCTTCTGGTTAGTTCTATATTTCAATCAAGTATTCCTTCTTTCACTTCATATTAAAAAAAGTGTATTAAACAAACTATACTAACAACATAGTATATTAACAAACAGGTATATTAAAAATATATATTTATTTTCAAATGTGAAAATAAAGGAAAGCTTCTTCTTATAATTACCACCAAAATTACCTGCCATATGCCAGGTCAGAGGGCAGTCCCACAGTATATGGCTTGTATTTGCAACACAAATATTTATATTTATCATTTCATAAAATATGCTATATCATATAATGCCATATTTCCTTGTATTCTCTGCAAATGCATTGTCCCAAGGTGCTTCAAATCTTAACTTACTGCTATTCAAGCCACACTGTGATGATTTCACTTGTGCTGTTTGATAACTCATACAGTTTGTGGCTTAGGGTACCTTGCAGCATCAGGTGTAGGGGCTGTACTCTTTTCCTTGAAGATTCCTGAAATTTCCCAGCTTCTGGGTGGCATCCCCTCATACTGAAGATAATGTTGTCTGTGTATCTCCTCAAAATGCTTTTGTTTTGGTTTCCCCTTTAGGATTGCATGCATCCTTTCCAAAGCAAGTTTGGTTAGACATGAGAAAATAGAAGCACTCGTGGAAGGCAAAACTGAAATAGGCAGAATTGCACTGCCTGTTTTCCATGGGAGAGCCTGAAGTGCGGAGTTAGCTGCAGCTGTGATGGTGTGAGAACAACAGCAGGATCTGTAGTAATAAAAATCCCTCACTGTTGCTTCCCTTACCCACTTCATCTGAGCTGGAAGTGACTGTGGAGGCTTGTCTTGCTGTCCCTTGGTTCTCTGCCATGGCTGCACTCCTGCCCTGTCTGTCCTGTGGTGTGTCTGGCCCTTAGACCCAACTTCTGGAGTAGAAAATTTCAGTTTTGTCCTCCAAAAATCTCATTTAAGATTTTCAGTAGGAATGATGTAAATCTGGTGTGCTGAACTTGGATAAAACTTTCCTAAGGTAAATGGGATCAGAATAAATCTCAAACTGGGATAGTGCTCAACCTTTATGAGGAGGTTGTCTTTCTTTTATTAGACACGACATCATGAATTTATTTTAATTTTTGCTGCTATCAAAGTGTAAATGTCACTGACTCACAGTCCATGTCATGCCCTGAGTGCTCTCTTTGTAGCTACTTTCTGTCCAACACTGCTCCATCTTCTCCGGCTTGTGAAATGTTTTTAACCTTGTTGGTTTTTATCTAAATTTTGGTGAATTCTTGAGTTCTATGAAGCTCTCTGGGTTTTGCAATATTTGTAATCACGCCTAACTGCATTTTGGAATGATCAGTGAAGTTCATCCATGCTTAGTTTACTTCTTGCAGTATGATTCATGAAGATGCTGGGCTGAGTTCTACCACTTATTTATCAACATCTGCAGTGGGCTGTTCCTCAGAGCAGACACTGTTTTTTCTAACCAGCTGTCCAGGGGCTGTTAACCTGACAAAATTATTATTTCTGAAAAGTCAGTGCTAAGTGTGCAAGTAAACTTTCCTCCTTTAGTAGCAGTTCCAGATTAGTCATCTTTTAAGATACTAGAGGATGTTGTCAGTATGGTCCCATAGATGATATTTCTATGACTCTCACTAACTGAATCCAGGAATACTAGAGAGTACAAAAAAATTACAGTAACTACAAAAATTAATGTGCTCCTCTGAGGCACCAAGTATTTTCCAGTGTTTCCTCCTATTTCACTGACTTCTTTTAAGAGATGCAAATTCCACAGTTTTCTCTGAAAAGATATTATGTATTGCAATGATACCTGCTTAATTTCAGCTCAGAAGAATGATCCAGGACCGTCTTTAACTTCTCAGAACAGAGAAGCCCAAACTGCCAAATGCCTAAATCATCCCCTTCATTTGTTCCTATTGTCTTCAAGATCCTCAGGGTTTTCATTCATGTCTTTCACAATTCGTATTTTAACTTTCTGTGACTGTTTTGTAGCTGTAAAACACATTTTAAATGTCCTTGACATGTAATTTTTCTTCTTTTTTTCCCTCTTTTTCAGGAAGTATTTTGGAGAAAAGATAGGACTTTATTTTGCATGGCTGGGTTTATACACAGAATTCCTTATTCCATCTTCAGTAGTTGGGATTATTGTATTTCTATATGGATGTATAACCATTGAAAGTGACATTCCTAGGTAAGCTTATCTGTGATCCATGGTTTGTTGTGGACTGTGCTTCTTCTTATTAATCTGTAGTGAGAATAACTGGTTTTAGCTTGTCTGAAGAGCAGTGATGTATAATTACCAACCCTGTGAGCATTATAAACACAGAGGCATTGAAGAGGTATTTGAAGGGCACACATTTATTTGACTGGTCAGTGTCTCACTTCCTGAAACAGAAATGTGAAGTGAGTCCACTGTATTGAGTTTGTTTTCTAAGATACTAATTTTCTTTTTATGAGTGCACATGGCTCACTGCTCAATCAGAAAGTCATTACGTAAAACTCACTGAAATTAATGCAAACACTGTCCGCGACTCTTGGAACACTTGATTCCCATTAAAATCAGACCACTTGTACAAGTAAGATGAACAATAGTTACAAGACTTAGCAAATGTCAGCATATCAAGGGATGTGATTCTGTCCCTCTGCCCTGCTCTGCTGAGCCCCCACTGCAGATCTGCCTCCAGCCCTGGGCCCAGCACAGGAAGGACAGGGAGCTGCTGGAGCCAGGCCAGAGCAGGGACACCAAGGGGATCGGAGGGATGGAGCAGCTCTGCTGGGAGGAAAGGCTGAAGGAATTGGGATTGTTCAGCCTGGAGAAGGGAAGGCTTTGGCCTCATTGTGGCCTTGCAGTGCCTGAAGGGAGCCCACAGGAAAGATGGAGAGAGACTCTGGACAAGGGCCTAGAGTGACAGGACAAGGGAGAATGGCTTCACACTGACAGAGAGGAGGGTTAGATTGAATATCAGGAAGAAATTCTTTACTGTGCGGCTGCTGAGGCCCTGGCACAGGTTTCCCAGAGAAGCTGTGGCTGCCCCATCCCTGGGAGTGTCCAAGGCCAGGTTGGATGGGGCTCTGAGCAAGCTGGGATAGTGGAAGGTGTCCCTGCCCATGGTAGGGGGTGGAACTGGATGATATTTAAGGTCCCTTCCAACTCAACCCATTCTATGATTCTATATTTAGTCTTCACAGTGTTCCCCTTCTAGACACAAAATAATGTTGAGTTTTGTGTATCCTGAGGGGAATATGCTACACAAAAACTGCCAAAGTGACACCGTGATGTTAATGTCTACTTCCCAGTGGGAAAAAAAAAAATCATTCCTGTGTGTTGTCTGTGTCTTGACTTCTGCTGGAGACAGGATACTGCAGTACTTGTATGCTGATCACACTCATGCCAGTCCCTGAACTGACAGCTTTTAAAATCACTGCAGTAGGACAAGGTTACTGATAAGTAAATGATGAACAGCACCACATCTGAGGCAGGGTCTGTTTTCTTAGCTTGATCTGAATAAATCTTGGTGCTTGTTGGGGTGAAAGCTTGTGCTAACATTTAAACTCCAGCGAGATTTATGGATGAGATGTATCTGCAGCACCCTCTGCTGCCTTTTGAAATAGAGAATTACTGTAACAACATGAGAGCTAGAAACAGCTGCATGCTTATCAAACCATATAATATGAACATATTCATAAATCAGCTTGATTTGTCCTTTTTTTTTTCATTTGAAGTTGTAAGGGAAAACCTATTTCAGGATGGTCCATATAGGAACAATCATAATCACCATATGCCAGCTATCACTGAAATAATGTGGCAACTCATCTCATGATCCTGGCAAGGACTTTTGAGCATTGCACTACTCAGTTCACCTAAGTGAGACTGTGCAGGTACAAAAGGCTTTCACATCCAAACCTCATGGAAAATACTGAAAGCATTCTCAGCCCTGACGAGAAGTGTTTGGCCTGTTAAAGTGATACTGTTTTTTTCAATGATTTTTAGAATCCGAATACATACATAGCAAATAAGACCGAGAATCAAAATAACAACCTTAAAGATCTTAAAATCTGTAAAATTTCTTTTTTCTCATATTTTTGTGCCACCATATTAAAAAATGTGTATTTTGACAACAGCACTGAATTTCCTTTGAGACCACTTCAGTCTTTCTTTTCAGTGATTTAAATCCGACCTGTATCAAATCATGTAACTGACTGCAGAGATGCAAACTCCACTTTTGTGTTTGAATTTTGGTTTTTTAGTGTGGTTAACCTCAATCTTCAGTGATGTTGTCTTCCTTAACTCACTAATACAATGCAGTGATCAGTCTGGTTGAGTGTTGCATCATTTTCCTGTTGGTAAGGTGCCTATAAGGGTTTAAAAAATTACTATCCATGGCAATGAACCTTGAGGAAACACACAGCCCCTGCTCTCTGCAAGTACAGGCCACAGATACTGCAGACAGCTTGTAGTAGCTGTGATGTGCTGCTCAGTATCAGTACTGCACATCCACAGTTTCTGAGCTGGGATACTCAGAGGAACCTGTACCCTTGTCTGTCACAGCAAAGAGATGTGTGACCAACGCAATGCCTTCACCATGTGCCCCCTGTGTGACAAGTTTTGTGATTACTGGAACCTCAGCTCTGCCTGTGCCACCGCTCGAGCGAGTCACTTGTTTGACAACCCTGCCACGGTTTTCTTCTCCATCTTTATGGCTCTCTGGGGTGAGTATTGCTTTGCAAGCTAACAGTGCCATTTGATGTTCGGACGCTTCACAGCATAACAAAGTGATGTTTGATTGAATGTGATCCCTATGGCTTTTGGAAGCTGGCAATCCTCAGAAGGCCAGGGAGAGCTGTCTGTGTTGAGACTGGGGAAAGCAATATCACTGTCAACAGCAAGCTCTGGAATAAATGGAGTTGTGTAGTTCAGGGAAGAAAAAATGTTCTTTCTTCCTCTACTGCCGTGTTTAGAATCACAGAGTTATCAAGTCTGCAAAATATCTACAAGATCATCTACAAGTCCAGCCTTTGACTGATCTCCACCTTGTCAACTAAACCAGGGCACTGAGTGCCATGTTCAGTTGTTCATTAAACATCTCCAATGATGGTAACTCCACCACCTCCCTGAGCAGACCCTTCCAATGCCAACAGGAAGAAATTCCTCTTCATGTCCAACCTGAACCTTCCCTGGCACATCTTGAGGCCATTTTCTCCACAGAGGAAATTGTGCCATTAATGGCATTTCTAAACTTTGCCATGCATTTGCTAATTTTTCTTCATTTTCCATCAACATCTCACACCCTTTTTAACACCTTCTGCATTTGGAGCCAGAATGTATTTGAGGATTGGTATGGAGCAGACAACTGAAAGGGTCTAATTTAAGCATAGTCCCACTACCTTGTGGGACAATTCAGTCACATAATTTTATCAAAACTTTATGGGATTCCAAGAGCAATGGGACTATTTTAATTTTAATTATAATGTATTTTAGAATATCCCATTTAAACAAGCTTGCTTTTCTTTAATGGTAAATATCCCTGTCTCCATGAGGATCTCAAACCACTTCATAAATATGAATGAATGCACTGTAGAATTATTCTTACTGTTTCTGGCCTCACCTCTGCTCTGAAAAGAATGTGTACTGTGCCTGCATGAATTGTTGCTGGTATTATGCTCTCCTTTACCCTAGAGCTTGTTTATTGTGAAAGTTAAATGTGTTATTGCTACTGTAAAATGATTTTATTTCCCTATTCATTGTTCCCAAAATGAAATTATCATTCTTAATATGAAACTGAGCAAATATGTTATTCTGTTATAGCCATCCCTCAGCAACCAGTGTGTTATTCTTTGCAAGCCTATTAAGATTTTACAGCTTGTTTTAGAAAGGACTGATTGGTGGCTTGGCATTGGGTGAGGACAGCAGAAGGTTTTTAAGGAACTTGCAGACAGAACAGATCATGGAAGCAAGAAGCATTTATTTACCAGTTCCTGGAAGCCCTAGAGCAAACGTTAGAGAGAATTATGACTGAGAAGTAGAAAAAAGAGGATGAATTTATAGACTCTCAGAAGAATTCATTTTACTACTTCAGATTACAGGGTTGAATGGCAGATTAAGTGTCACCTGCTGCTGTGAAGCTTAAGATGAATAAAATATCATTTTCCTGACAAAGAAACTCTACTGTAAACTGGCATCTATGCAAATGACAATTGCCACTGAACCTCATCCAGAACAATTGTGTTTTAGTATCAGCAATGCAACGTGCAAAAGAAAATGTTGATATATCCTTGCACTAAGACAAATTAGTAGAATCTGTTATGGAACAGAACAGGACAAAAAGTTCCATATGCACTGCTTTTAAAAAAAGGCATGTAAGAATAACAAAATTCTTTCAAAGCTGTAGCCCTCCTCCAAAACTTTTTTCCGACAGATTAGAAAAGTCTGTTCTTGGGACCATGATAACTGAGCTTGTCAGTTCAAGAAAATGCAGCCAGCACACACAAAGAGCAGCAAAGCAAAATAATGGAGCCTTTACTAACTCTGCCCAGCTTTCCTATTAAGTATTAGATTACACCAAATTTTGCTGCCCTACTACTAGAGGCTGTGCTGGTTATATCTAGAGCTCAGTCTGTTGAATGGCAGAGCTCACACACACACCTATTCCAGGTGTATATTTAAAAGAGCAAACTAAGGTGATCTGGCCAGCTTCATTTCATGAGGGTGTTGTGCACAGGAATTCTTTCGTCTTGCTTGTCTTCTCCCATTCTTCAGAAAGCAGAAGGCTTCCTATGGTTAATATCTCCAAAGGAATCATGCTTTTAGTAGCTGACCCTGATTTCTCATGAAGTGTCTTTATGATCCTAGCAGTTCTGCTGCAAATGTCCATATTCACAGTAATGCCTGGCTGACTGGGCTTGATGACACTGCTGTTCTGGTGCTGAATTTCACTGTCAGATGCCTTTATTAGAAGTTTTACAGAATCACAGAATGATTTGGTTTGGAAGGGACCTTAAAGCTCATTCAGTTCCAACTCTCCTGCCATTGGCAGGGACACCTGCCACTATCCCAGGTTGCTCAGAGCCCCATCCAACCTGGTCTGGAACTCTTCCAGGGATGGGGCAGCCACAGCTTCTCTGAAAAACCTGTGCCAGGGCCTCAATATCCAGTCCAAACCTCCTCTCTGTCAGTTTAGTTTTTTTGCTGGTGTAAGTCAGTGCAGACGTGCTGATTTCAGAGCAGCTGCTGCATCAAGCCAAGTACGTTCTTATAGAGCTAAATGTGGAACAGAGTTTTTTGTATAACAGGAAAGAATGGAATGAGTAATAGCACCCTATAAAATAACCAAATGTTTTTGTATTTATGATATTTAAAAACCCTTGAGTTTTCAAACCGTGCTAAATATAGCTTTTATGTGTTCTCTCTTCTATAAGGGAGGAAAACAGATAGCAACTTTGTTGCTTAATATCTGGATTTGCTTTCAGTGTGCTGCCAGTCCTGTCTTTAAATTATATTTATTTCTTATATGATGGGATGATACCAGTAAAGAAAATATTTGCAGCTAACTGTTGGGATAGATTATGACTTGTAAGAGGCAGGTTATTTTCACAGAGTTCCCACTTTTCTCAGTGTTATCTGACAGTTTAGATGCAGTCAAGGGAAGTTGATCTGATTCTCCACTGCTGTCTGTCTTGTGGGGCTATCTACAAGATGTTCAAAGTGATCTAACAGTGTTTTTACAATACCCTTTTCACCCACTGAAAAAGTGAGGTGAAGCATAAAAAAATGGAAAACAGTGCCCCTAGTTCTTTATAGGTATAGCTTTTAATTATGAGCAACTAGGAAAAGGGCTATACTGAGGAAACAGCAATTATGAGAGGACAGCCAGGAGACTGTAAATATGGGACAACAGTAAAATATCTGTTCCTTCTTATTAGTAAAAAAGGAGAGGCAGGAGGCTGAACCAGGGGCCAGTCCTTTAGGGCAAAATCAGCATGTCTATGAAGGTAAAAAGCATTCAACTACACCACTGTAATATATTTCAAAATATCTTTTTCTACATCTTGCTGGGGATCCTAGTTATTTCAGTAGCAGGCTAAACCTACCTCAGAATGCTTCATGGTGAATTAAGAGAGATGATGTCTTGCATGGATACCCACAGTTATGGATTCAATTCCATTCCCTGACAAGAACTTAACAGTGGCTCTGGACAACCCATGTTCCATCTTTCTGTATTTTATTTTTAAAAGACAGTCATTATTGTCCCTGTGCTTTGCTTGAATTCTTTTTTTAAAATTGGGCCTGAGTCTGTTTCTTAGTTCTTAATTTTAAAGGGTCTAGCATGATGGGATTCAAGTATCAGTTGAAGCTTACGAGTAACACGAATGTTTGCTACAATGCTTTGGACTAATTTTTTAAATTGTTTAATTTCTTTTAAAGCGACCATGTTCCTTGAACAATGGAAGCGTTTGCAGATGAGACTGAGTTACTTCTGGGATCTAACTGGACTGGAAGAAGAAGAGGTAAGTCTCCTCTCCCTGGGCTAATTTACTGTGTTAATTATTCTATAGATGCATATTATATAAGCACTGATGTATAGATGTCTCACTAGTGTTCTCCAGCCCAATGCAGTTCGTGGCCGTGTTTAGATAAAGGACTGTAACTGATAGAGTCTTGAATATCAATGTTTATTTAGGAAATCCTCACCTATATCTTACTGTTCAGCAGTTAATAATGTTAACTTATTAACTTCAGTTAATAATGTTAAATTATTAACTTCAGTTCTGAAGTTAAAAATGATTGTTGAGAAGGATTATAAGGTAAGAGGAGATCACGTTTTGCTGAGAATGCCCATATGCCATTGTACAGTGTGCAATAACACAATGACAATGTATAAATACTTTGTCATGTTACTTCATTATGTATAACAAGAATTCTTTGTGATGATGACAGCCACAGTCACAGTACCATCAGCAATTTTTGCATCGAGGTCTGGGTCGCATCTGTGATGCCTTAGATACTCCATCCTGGCCTCAAGGTGCTCACCAACAGAGCTGTTTCAAAAGAATAAATGGTGTGGGTTTCTTCAGAAAGAGCTTTCCAATAAGCCATGGGGTCTCCAGCCATAACCTGAACTGACTGAAAATGAGACGTACTTGTTTAGTGGTATTTAAAATGTCCCTAATTTTGTTCTTAGTTCCATCCTTTGGTTTGCTCTAATGGCTCTCTCATCCAGGGATTCATTTCTAACCCTGACTAAAGAGAGTGCTGTTACTAAAATTATAAATAAATATCATATGAAGAACAGGTAGACTTTGGACTTTCTCCTGGCATTAGATGCTGAGATGTCTGTAGAACAGGGTCATGTTCTGTAATTCAGACCCATCTTGGTTTGCTGGGAGGATTTGAATCCATTTCTTCTCTTCATGTTCCAGCATAGTTTCTTAACAGGCCACCTACAAGTCTTCAGCCCTTCTAGGTGAGCTCAGCTCAAACAGGAGATTTATAACAGGAGCAAATACCATAGGGGAAAAACAAGCTGACATCATGGACTTCATGATATAGTAGTAGTGATGTTATTCCTCTATTTCCTATGTCGCAGATCAAAATATTTGGATAAAACAAAAAGATAACCCTGAGAGCAGAGAGCACGCTCCAGTATTCATCTTCTTCTATCACTATCCTGTAATGCAGAAATATTCCTTCATTGCTGACTTGGCAACAACCTCCTCTCTTTTGTCTCTGTTTCTCAGCTTTTTCATGACTCTCTCCCCTGTTATGATGTGGATGATGCTCATAGTACAACCGAGTACTCCCAGTCTGTGAGTTGTGATGCAAACCCAGTGCACTAGCACATCACAAATTACAGCTTGTCCCACACGGGATGTCAAACTGCTCCCTGCCAGAGATGTACCAACTGCAGGGCAAACTGAGAGGCTGGAGAGCAAACTCTGGGCTCTGTGGCATATTTGATGAACCACCATATTTTTCTGATTTTCTGAAGGCCTCCGATGCCTCCCACCATCAGGCAATAGGAGGACACCTGGTGGATGAAGGGGAGTGGGAATGGGTCCCTACTCAGGAAGGTAATAAAAATTCCTCCCGACCCCCATCACCTACCCAGGTGCCACTTTGGCACTTCAGAACAGGTATGAGGCTCTGGATGAGGCGGGTCAGCCAGAGGATGTAGAAGAAAATGATCTGCCCAGTGAACCTCCCAATTATGCTTCATCTGTCAGAAGGATCACCACCTCTAACCTCAAAAAGAAAAGAAGGGTAGTTGTAGTAGATGACTTCCTTTTGAGAGGAACAGAGGGCCCCATATGTCGACTGGACCCATCCCACAGAGAGGTCTGCTGCCTCCCTGGGGCCTGGGTATGGGATATTACTAAGAGACTCCCTGGGCTTTTTTGGCCCTCTGATTATTACCCACTGCTGATACTCCAGGCTGGCACTGATGAGATTGAAAAGAGGAGAATCAGGGCAATTAAAAGGGACTTTAGGACGCTGGGTCAAGTGGTTGATAAAGCAGGAGCATAGGTGGTATTCTGCTCACTCCCTTTGGTGGCAGAGACAAATAATGAAAGGAACAGGAGAGCCCACATTATCAACACATGGCTCAACGGTTGGTGACATCAGCAGAATTTTGGGTTCTTTGATCACGGGGCAACTTTTACGGCACCTGGCCTGCTGGAACTGGGTGGGCTCCATCTCTCTGTTAAGGGCAGAAGGATTTTAGCTCATGAACTGGCAGAACTCATTGAGAGGGCTTTAAACTAGGTCTGAAGGGGGAAGGGGATGCAGCTGGGCTCTCTGGAAGCTAGCCCAAGGGTGGTAAGCCTGAGTTAGGGGTGGAATCAGTAGCCCAGCTGAGGTGCAGGTACATTAATGCACACAGCATGGGCAACAAACAAGAGGATCTGGAAACCATGGTGCAACAGCAAAGCTATGATGTAGTTGCCATCAAAGACATGTGGTGGGATGACTCACATAGTTGGAGCGCTGCACTGGATGGCTACAACTCTTCAGAAGAGACAGGAAAGGGAGAGGAGGTGGAGGGGTGGCCCTTTAGATTAGGGAGGCTTTGGACGCCATAGGTATTGAAACTAATGATGATGAAATTGAGTGCCTATGGGTAAGAATTAAGGGGAAGGCCAACAAGGCTGACATCCTGCTGGGAGTCTGTTATTTTCCACCCAGCCAAAAAGAAGAGGAGGATAACTTATTCTCTAAGCAGCTGGAGAATGTTTCAGGATCACCAGCCCCTGTT
Source organism: Ploceus nigricollis (assembly GCA_013399945.1). Classification (NCBI taxonomy): domain Eukaryota; kingdom Metazoa; phylum Chordata; class Aves; order Passeriformes; family Ploceidae; genus Ploceus; species Ploceus nigricollis. The sequence continues at coordinate 313,111 of VXBC01000846.1, read as the reverse complement.
CTTGCAGGTGACTTTAACCTACCAGACATCTGCTGGAAACTTAATACAGCAGACAAGAGGCAGTCCAGGAAGTTCTTAGAGGGTGTGGAGGAAAACTTTTTGTTGCAGCTGGTGAGCGAGCCCACCAGGGGAGGGACTATGTTAGATCTGTTGTTTGCAAATAGAGATGGGCTGGTGGGAGATATGGTTGGAGGCCACTTGGCATAGTGATCATGAAATGATAGAGTTCTTGATATTTGGTGAAATCAGGAGGAACATCAATAAGAGTTTTACATTGGACTTCTGGATGGCAGACTTTGGCCTATTTAGGAGACTTATTCAGAGAACTCCTTGGGAAGCAGCCCTTAACAACAAAGGAGCCCAGGAAAGGTGGGGGTGCTTCAAATCAGAGATCTTGAGGGCACAGGAACAGACTGTCCCTGTGTGCCAAAAGATGAGTTAATGAGGTAAACATCCAGCCTGGATGGGCAACAAGGTTTCGAAGGAACTTATGAATAAAAAGAGACAGACTCCCAGTAGGATAACAGACTCCCAGCAGGATGTCAGCCTTGTTGGCCTTCCCCTTAATCATCTTTGGAAGGAGGATGAGGATAAATTTGTCTGTAGAAAGTTACTGGCATCAGTTAGAACTTAATTTGGCAACTTTTGTAAAGGATAATGAAAAATGTTTTAACAAATATATTAAAGGCAAAAGGAAGGGTAAGACCAACCTTTGTTCTCTACAGGATGTGGGAGGGAACTTAGTAACTGCAGATGAAGAGAAGGCAGAAGTGCTTAACGCCTACTTTGCCTCAGTCTTTAGTGGGAAGACGGCTCTTCCTCAGGACAGCTGTCCTGCTGGGTTGGCAGATGGTGTCAGGGAGCAGAATAGTCCCCTTGTTATCCAGGAGGAGGCAGTCAGAGAACTGCTGAGCTGCTTGGATGTTTATAAATCTATGGGACCAGATGGGATCCACCCCAGGGTGATGAGGGAGCTGGCAGATGAGCTTGC
>VXBC01000846.1:294957-311644 GCA_013399945.1 Ploceus nigricollis | reverse complement strand
GGCATCCTGGCCTATATCAGGAATGGTGTGGCCAGCAGGACCAGGGAGGTCATTCTTCCCCTGTACTTGGCACTGGTGAGGCCTCACCTGGAGTGCTGTGTCCAGTTCTGGCCCCTCAGTTTGGGAAGGACATTGAGATGTTTGAGCACGTCCAGAGGAGGCAACAAGGCTGGTGAGGGGCTTGGAACACAAGCCCTGTGAGGAACGACTGAGGGAGCTGGGGGTGTTTAGCCTGGAGAAAAGGAGACTCAGGGGTGATCTTATCATTCTCTACAGCTACCTGAAAGGTGGTTGTAGTCAGGTGGGGGTTGGTCTCTTTCACCAGGCAGCAACTGACAGAACGAGAAGTCACAGTCTCAAGCTGTGTCAAGGGAAATACAGGTTGGATATTAGGAAAAAGTTTTTCACGCAAAGGGTAATAAAGTACTGGAATGGTCTGCCCAGGGAGGTGGTGGAGTCACCATCCCTGGATGTGTTTAAAAAAAGACTGGATGTGGCACTCGGTGCCATAGTCTAGGTGGCAGGGCATGGGTTGGACTTGATATCTTGGAGGTCTCTTCCAACCTAGTGATTCTGTGATTTTGTCATTCAAGTTCATCACTCACAGTACAAAATCCTCATGTGTAGCTTAATATTTGCAAAATGCTGTGAAAGAATCTATAGGTTTGTGAGGTCCTGTGATGAAGAGGCCTGAAGTGGTAAAAGTCTGTGGACAGGAACTATGGGATCAGCAAGAATCCTTTGTTTTATGACAAGTGAAGGAGTGCCACAACTCTCAGCACAAGCTGAAGAATTAGGAACTTGGAATCATAAAATAAGACTGGAATGGACCTTGAGGGGCCATCCCTTGTGCCTTCTAGGATCAACTCTACTTAAATCATTAAGAAGAGATATTTGTCTAATTTGTTCTTAAATAAATCCAGCAGCAGAGATTTCAATTCCTCCCTAGGTAATCTACTCTAATACTTCTTTATCTGTACTGCTAACAAGCTTTTCCTAGCGGTTTTCAAATCTCCTTGCTACATGGTAGGTTTTTTCTCTCTTTTGTTTTTTCTTATTTTATCTTTCAAAGATCAAGAGAGGGATTACTTCTGTCCTCTTTTCAGCGTAATTCAACATAATATCATATTTCTGTCACCCTTGTTTGTTTAAGATGAACAAGCATCTGCTCTTTCAGTCTTAGTTCCTAAATATTTTCAGAAACTCATAGAACCACAGAATGCTTTGGGTTAGAAGGGACCTTAAATATCATCTTGTTCCAACCTCCTGCCATGGGCAGGGACACCTTCCACTATCCCAGGTTGCTCAGAGCCCCATCTAACCTGGCTTTGGACACTTCCAGGGATGGGACAGCCCCACACAGCTTCTCTGGAAAACCTCTGGAAACCCTGCCAGGGCCTCACCACCCTCACAGGAAACAATTTCTTCTTAACATCCAATCTAAATCTGCTCTCTGTCAATGTGAAGCCATTCCCCCTTGTCCTGTCACTCCAGGCCCTTGCTAAGAGTGTCTTTCTCCATCTTTCTTGTAGGGTCCCTTCAGATACTGGAAGGATTTTCTATGTATCTCTTTATTCTTGTTCCTTTCGGGCCATTTTCTGGTATATCCAGGTCTTTTTTAAGGAATAATGGACAGGTCTCTTGACATGACATGCAGAAAACCATGCTCTGTGTCATCTCCTGTCACTTCTTGGTACTTCAACAAAACCCCAAAAGTTAAATCAGGTTTTGTTCACCTTTTATCCATAAGATTCATAAAGATGAGGATAAATTTGTCTGTAGAAAGTTACTGGCATCAGGTTTCAGTGATGGTGAAGTCTTTACAAGTGTTGAAAGTTATGTTGGAAAAGGGAGAATTGTGTCTGATCAGGTTAGGCCAGAAAGAACCAGAAGTGGGATCACTTAAAAGAGCAAGGAAGGGGCAAGGAAGAAGCTCAGGAGGTTTAAGAGTTTTAAGACTAGATGGAGTTAAGCTATTGATTGTTAATTTCTATAGGAAAGGAAGCTACAGAACCAAAGCAGGGAGAAAAACAACCGTAAATTTGAAGAGCTGAGAAGCACTTTGTGAGAATTATATTGAAATAAATGCCTTCGGTGTAATTTTTGTGGACATTGAATATAAAGCTTTCAGTAAATTGCTTTCTTTAAACACACTAGGCTAAATCTCTTGCTTCAAAAGAGTGACATGAGATATTAATTTAGTTCTATTTATTTGTAAATATCTTGGCAATGGCAGTCTGAGAAAGCAGACTTCCTAAGGCTTCTATGCATCCTTGCATCTGGCAGCTGTAGAGACTTAGAGAATTTGTGTTTGGACACCTGAAATCCACAAAAATAATGGCAAGCATTGGATACCAAGTGGAAAACAGATAATTGTGTTGAAAAGCAATAGAGCATCTGATAAACAAATGGGAGAGGGAAAGAAAATAAACAAACTCATACCGGAGCCATAAGAGCAGACAAAGCCTTGGGAACACTGTGCATAAACACACACAGAACCACAGAATTGTTTCAGTTGAAAAGGACCTCCAAGGTCATCCAGTCCAGCCTTTGACCAATCCTCACCTTGTCACCTAGATCAGAGCACTGAGTACCATGTCCAGTCATTCCTTGGACACCTCCCAGGATGGTGACTCCACACCTCCCTGAGCAGCTCATTCCAGTGCTTTAACAACCCTTCCAGTGAAGAAATTCTTCCTGAAATTCTTCCACTCAATGTGCCTTGCCACAGAGATGTGACTGTGTAACCCAATGAAAGAGGTCGCGCATATCATTCTAGTTCAGAGTGTGTAATAAGGAATATGGCCATCAATAAACCAGGAGTAGAGGTGGGAGAATCCATCCCCTCTTCTGCTTGGTGAAGAAGTACCGATGGACTTTGATCCAATTAATGATGTGGGCAGTAGAAACTCTTGCCTTCCCATGAATCATCAGAAATTGTATTTCCAGGATGTTTCTGCTTTAATTTTTTTGGGTGGAAGAGATTTTCCCACATTTTGCCAATGATCCCGTGCAAACTGAAATAGAAATGCAATTACAAAAGATGAAATTTTAGAATTTGGGGAAGAACTTGGAAGTCAAATGTATAGAGAGTCTGCATTAACTGAAATGCCAAGGAGTCTCCACTCATTGGTCTTGGTATTGTTCAAATAGTCAAGCTGTTATAGTGTTTTGTTATAACAGGGAGGAACTTGGATGTCTGTCTTCCTTAGGAACATTTAATTTCAACTTAAAATCCTGTGCCCTGTAAAATGTTCGCCAACCATTTTAGTTTATTTGAAAACTAATTCCCCAAGTCTGGTTCTTCCTTTTGCTATTTGATGAGTTTAAAAAAACCCCATAATTATTGAACCCTTAAGGGAAGTCTTTGAGGTCACTGTGGATTACTGCTGAGTTAAGACAAATTAATAAGGAAGGTAGATTGAGTAAAAGAGAATGAAACAAAATTAAAAAGCAAGCTGACTTGGTGACATTAAATATGTTTACAGGTACATTCCATTCTCACCTAACTTGATCTTGATTTAACTTTATTTTCTCTACCATGGTTTCAAAATTCATTTTGATCTGATCAATTTGATGGCTTCAGTTTGTCTTCCACCTTGCAAATGATAGGAGCAGACTCCTTTTTCTGAAGTTTCAATAGTATCTACTAAGCCACAAAGCATAAGATATTTTTGTTTGCTAAAATCCTCAAAGAGGAGGCTCTAACGAAATAACTGCATTGCCCTCTTGGGAAAAAGTGTCCAGTATTGGTAAAAGGGGAAATTGTAGCTACAATATTTTGTCTTGTTTCAATCTCTCCTTTCTGCATCCTCAAGTTTCTTGTGCCAATGAGATCTTTAGTTTGGATTGTTTTCTCCAGATGCATTATCTCACATTTTTCCCATAACTATTCTAATTTTCCTGTTGGGTCCATGTTTCCAAATATTTTTTTAATTCTTTGTATGCTTTTTTATTAACCTTTTTTGGGTTTCATTACTCTTTCCAGTGAATCTTCCCTGTCCTTCATTAAATTCTTACTAACACTAATTAGTTAATGATCCTTGGTTAGCCCTGTTCTTCTAAACAAATCTTTTCAATGTTATATTTAAGTCCTGTTTTTAGGAGGATGAGAGTTTCATTAGGATAGTTGGGGAAGGAATGCTGAAGAATGAATGTTATCTCTCAGCTCTTTGGGGAAACTGTTTAGTATCAGTTATTGCTCCACTAAAAGATTACACATGAAGGCACACTTTAAACATGTTTAAAGTTGTAAACTGTAAGAACAAGGTCAGATGAAAATTTCTTTGCTTTCCAAGAAGTTGGTTAAGGTGTGTGATTACATTTTTTCACTCCCAGACTGTTGATCCAGTGATGTGCCAGAATATCCTGGGCCTTCAGTACATTTTCCTCTTTTATTTCTCTTCTACCAGACATATCAACATGCTCTCATTTACTTTCATTGATTCCTTTTCCATTGGAATGACCTACTCTGTCCTTTCTAGAACTGAATTTTCTTCAAGGCTCAAAATGGTTTGATTTTTTTATTGGTAGTCTTGATTCCTTGGGGTGTTGGGATAGGGCCACTCAAAGGCTGAGTCACTTGGGGTGGCACAAGTTCTTCCCTCCCCTGGGTTCAGAGAGGTTAAATCTGACTTTATCCAGCACTGTTCCCTAGGAACAGGGACCGCCTCGAGGTCTTTCTTTGTTCCTCTCCTCCTTTGCAGTGACTCAGGAGATCCAGGTAGGTAAGCAGGGTTTGCCAAGGATGTGCCCCTTGGAGAACACACAAGATATGGAATCAGGTGCTGTTTACAGGGGCCTGGAGTGACAGGGCAAGGGGGAATGGCTTCACACTGACAGAGAGCAGGTTTAAATTGGATATCAGAAGAAATTCTTCCCTGTGAGGGTGGTGAAGCCCTGGCATGGGTTTTCCAGAGAAGCTGTGGCTGCACCATCCCTGGAAAGTCAGGTTGGATGGGGCAGCCTAGTCTAGTGGAAAGTGTCCCTGCCCATGGCAAGGGGCTGGAATAGGATGATCTTAAAGGTTGTTTCCAATCCAGACCATTCTGTGTTTCTATAATTTACACAAATCCACTCATCAGTATAGGAGTATTTAAATGGGTTGGATTTGAATTGTGTAACAAACAAGCATAAATGATGCTATATTCTACTACAGTTACTCATGAAATATGTTATCTGCCATTGAAATGGAGCATTTGGTTGTTTGGTCCTAGCTTAAGGGAGCTTCAAAATATGAGGCCAAATTTCAAAATTTAGTTTTACAGGTAATGCCCAAAGCATTACTACTGTTCTTGCTCAATGAAAGCAAACAAAGGCATAAAATCTCTCTCTCTGTCTGGCAAATACAATCCCATAAAGAATCTTCTAGTTTCTCTTGATGAATTCTGTTTTATGTTGCTCTAGAATATCTTTAATAACTGAGTTCCTGTATACTTGCTCAGTAGCTTTTAACACACCTAAACTTGTGTTCATGCTACATGACTTATTCAAGCTTTTGCTTTAATTTTTCATTTATCAGAGTTATTTTGAAAGTGATCTGGACTAAAAAGGTTGTGATCATCTACCAGTGACTCCATCCTGTCAGATAAAACTGTTTTTCCTTGACAAACATCCCATTAATAGGGCAGTCTAAACAGATCCTTGGTGTGAATGACAGTCTCTTCCCTAGACTTCTCACTCCCTGCATCTTATGCCACTATCATGAGAAATAGAGGGTTTAAGTCCTTGATTTCTAATAATTAACCTTTTTGCAGCAGAGAACAGCTGGGCTCTCTGTTCTGCTCATTCCACATTTCCATCTTGCTTTGGGGCAGCATCTGGGTCATTCCAATTTTTATTTGTGGAAACCTTCCTTCCCATCAGTGTGAACTGCTTAGCTGTTCTGCTTGTGTTCAGGATGTCAGCATAAGGATGTTCAAGGAATTTGCAGTGGGTCCCTGCCTTTACTTAGAATATATGGCTTATTTTTTTTTGGTAACTCCTTTGGTCTGTCAAATCTGGGATAGTTGCTACAGTTCTAATTTTTTTTAAAACATACATTCCATGTGTTTGTCATACATGTTGGTAAAATTTCATTACCACGTTCTTTCTAAATCAAAGGGAAATTAAGGAGAGATGGGTTCACATTATTTTTTCTTATCAATCTGGATCATTATCTACAGAGGCTTAATTTGATGGATAGTGGATACACATGTGTATGTTTGAGGCAAATCCTGGAGACCACTCTCAGGGAAAATTCCCACTGTCAACATGAGTTTTGCCTGAGTAGAAATTTCATGTTTTGGCTCTTTCTTTTCAGAACAGGAATTACCGTTTTCTACTCGGAGCGCTCATTCGGCCTCACAGAACCTTGGCTCACATGGTTTTCAATAAGTGTCTGGCAGCTGTACTGGCAAACTTCCAGCATCCTAGGATTCAGATGTATCCCTACATGGACATTTGGCCTTTGTGAAGTCATCACAACTATTTCTAGCTTGTTGTCCTAAGTGTAGAACTTTTCCCATTTTCAGACAAAGAATTGATTCTGAACCACACTCTTTTTACAGCCGAGTGGAATTGTCCCTTCACATCCATGGATGCATGGGTCAAACATCCCTATGTCTGGACTGTAAAGAAATATTTTGTGCAAAATAATAATAAAAGGATTATATACAAAATGCATTCCAGGAGCTCTGTGGTCTGTTCAGTGAAGGGTAAGATGACTTGGCAAATTCAACAAAGACAGATCAACTACTATTCCAATCCAGGTGTAGGTGTATGAAAGGCAGTTAAAAGGATACTAGGGAAGTTAAACATAACTTGGCCAAATTTGAACAGAATATGCATTCAGAGCAAAATTGTCAATAGCAAAAATTAATTTAGCATACAATGTTTTGCTTGGCATTTATTTTCTTTATTTCTCCTAGTTGTCATTCAAATCAGTTTTCAAAAGTTGCTCTGACCTCTGGAGACTGCCCTTCATGTTTCAGAATGCTTTGCTTAGCAGAAAGTAAGAGAAAAAAAGGAAGAAAATGAATTCAGGTCTGCAGTAGCATAGTTTATCTAAATCTCCTCAGTTTCTTACAAATTCATTTATCTCCTTTCCCCGCTTTGATCAAGCTGTCTCCTCTCATGTAGCCATCCATGCCAGATATCTTCATCCTTTCTTCATTTAAGTCTAAAGATGTTTGTCACATTCAACCTTGGAATCTTTATGTAAGGAAGAATGGTAGCAAATAATGCAAATCAACACAAGCCAGTAAAAATCTAAGAAGCATCAGGATACAGGTGTTGACTGCAGCAACTTTAAATGCTTATTGTTGTATCTTTCTCTGTCATTTTCTCATCCTGCTTACCACCATTTTTGCTGCTGATCAGCTTTATTAATGTTAGAGTTTACCTGTGCCTCACTATTTCTTGGAGTTTGACGTTGTCCAGAGGAGGGACACGAAGATGATCAGAGGAATGGAGAACCTCTCTTACAAGAAAAGACTGGGAAGAACTGGGGGTTGTTCAGCCTGGAGAAGAAAAGGCTTTGGGGTGACCTCATTGTGGCCTTGCAGTGCCTGAAGGGAGCCCACAGGAAAGATGGAGAGAGACTCTGGACAAGGGCCTGGAGTGACAGGACAAGGGGGAATGGCTTCACACTCACAGAGAGCAGGTTTAGATTGAATATCAGGAAGAAATTGTTCCCTGTGAGGGCGGAGAAGCCCTGGCACAGGTTGTCCAGAGCAGCTGTGGCTGCCCCATCCCTGGCAGTGTTCCAGGCCAGGCTGGATGGGGCTCTGAGCAACCTCATATAGATAACCAGAAGAGAAGTGTCTACTGAGTGTGTCTCAAACACTGATACTGGGATAGCCATGGAGCCAACCAAGAATTGTTGGTAGACACAGGCAAGGGTCGTTGGTACCAGCATGCCAGGAGGAAGAACAAAATGTGACTGGTGAAAGGGGACATGTGCAAGTAGTGCAGCACTTTTCTGGGGCAAACATCTTGGTCAAGTCCACAGAGGCACAACAAAAAAAGTGCAGGAATGAGTCCAAGAAGTGGGCATGGACTGTAGGGGGGATCAAGACCACCCAAGACCCATGAAAACTCCTGGTCCATTTCCAGAAAGGTCTGAAAGGATGGAGGGTTCAAGATAACCTATTTGTGTGGAAAGCAAGAAACTTATCTTCAGGGAAGAGACCCATCCCTAAAAGGGAAACCCCCAGCATGCCTAAATGGCACCCCTCAGGATCCTGGACATCCCATCACCCCATCAGGGATCAACACTGGAATTACAGCTGCTCATCTCTTTGTCTCTCCCTTATTAATCTCCTTTTCTCTCTTCCCTTTCATCTCATTCTTTTATCCAAAGCCCACTGCCATGTTCTTTCATAATAGGTTAGGGACTACACACCAATTTCCATGCCAAGTGTGTAACTAATAATTAAATCTTTCTGATTGTTTGCAAGACCCTGTGACTTTTGCCATTCCTTATGACCAAAAACATTTACATATCACAGTGGAAGGTGTCCCTGCCCATGGCAGGGGGGTTGGAACGAGATGTAAGGACCCTTCCAACCCAGACTATTCCAAGAGTCAATGATTTAAATGACACTTTATCACATACCTTTTGAATGCATTAGGAAAACCTCACTATCAGGATAAAAAAATAGTTTGGAGGTCTCACTGTGTTTATATTCTCACATGCAACAGAGAATGGTGAAGGTTGTATCTGCTGTGGTGAAAATGTCACAGGTACAGAAAATGGATACCACCTGTATCTCAAGGAATTCTGGTGAAGGCCCCATTCTATTGCTCATGAGTATTTATTAATTTAAAATGGTTTTTGTTCTTTTCATGACTATCAGATTAATTAAAAAATGTTAATAATCCATTATTTTCGATCGGGCTGATACGCAAGGGTTCTAATTATAGTAAAGAGGGATGCTGAATCAATGCTGTAGGAATAGCCTTTTCTTTGTGGGAGATGTCAATCCAAATTCCAGCTCTGAATGAATTCAGAACTTGGTGGGAATGAGGAGATGCATGATACTTTTCTCTTTTGTGAGCTGCTCACTTGAAAAGCCTGATAAATTTTTCTCACCTTGTTTAATTTATGCTCTAATTTGGGAAAGAAAAATACATTTTGCAAGGGCACATGGAAAGGTTATTGATTAGGGAAGCTGGGCCAGATCTGACAGCCTAGTCCAAAAGATGTGTGGAGTTGAATCATCTTGATGGCTTTGTTTGTGAATGTGACCAAAAATTTTTGTGATTTTCTCTTAATCACAATCACGTTTGTTTGTTTATTTTTGTCTTTTTCAGGAGCATCCCAGGCCAGAGTATGAAACCAAACTGCTGCAGAAAAAGCTGAAGAATAAAAACATCACAATCGAAAGTTCAAATGAGGTGAGATGCAGCTTACTCTTTTCATTTATGTGGGATTTGTGTTTAGTTATGTTGTGATTCTATTTTTGTCTGTCTCTCAGCAGTTGCAAAAGGCACTTTTTGGTGCTCTAAATTAGTCTTTTGAGCTGATAGGTGGTGGTGTGGTGAAATGCAGGCCTGCAGTGCCACTGCAGGGCTTTGAAGTCATGTCTTTCAAAGTAAAGCAATTTGCATAGAAATGGGGTTGACAGGTGGTTCAGGATCTAATCTGTAGATTAGTGCCTGAGTCCCAAGATAATCACCACAGAATTCTTATAGCAATCCCTCATCCATCAGAATGACAGTACTTTCTGCACAATGAAGAAAACAGCTTTTATTATGGTGATTTCATTTGCAAAGGTAACCTTGGTGTCTTTAGTGCTGCTGCAGTTATACAGTTGTTAAGTTCTAATGGCACTTCCAGGAAAATGGAAAAATAGTTGGTAGATCATTTTCAGACTGAAGTGGGTTCAGGATTTTTATGGCTATTTCAAAGTTTTTTGAACAAAACATTTTTTATCAATGTCCTCTTGTAAATTGTTAACTGAGGTCTATTTTCTAAATATTCACAAATTCTGTAGTCTTGGTCCATTAGGCTTGGTTAACCATTGCTCATTCCCTGCATTCCACGTGTGCCAGCAAAGTCAATACATTCCAATACCATGTTCAGCTTCCAGGGAGAAAAAAAACAGTTTAATTTGCTTACAGGTTGCAAACCAGTATCCAAAGTAGAGAATTTTTAAGTTTTCAGGTTTGGTCCAAGAAATTTAGCTTGTGGAAGAACTTCAGTATCCCTTTTTTCTGCTAACCACTGTTGTTAAGTGTTTCCAGGGAATCTTTCATTTCAGTGAGCGTGCCTGTCACCTGTTGTGCCCAACCAAACTCCTCAGAAGATCATGGAAAGATTATTTTAGTGTGCTTTTGACCTTGCCCAATAAGCAGAGGCTCACAGAGCACTGTGGAGTCTTACACATTGTACAGCTCTCTTGGCCTTCCAAGTGAGGAATCAAGGACTGTAAAAGTCCAATAAAATCGTTGCTCTTCAGCTTTTTTTTTTTTTTTTTGGCTTAAAGTAAATGGGAACTGGAAACAAGTCAGCCATTGATGCTGTAGAATATTATGATTATCTTGCTTATCTGAGATACAGGAGCTATTATAAATTAGATATTAATTTAACGTAAACCAAAAAAGAAATAGAAAAAAACCCAAACAAAAATCCCCCAAAACACCAACCAAATGAGAAAACTCCACACCAAAACCCAAAAAATAACCCAAGAAGAAATGTTCAGTGAATAGGTGGTAAACAAGGAACAATGTAAAGATCCAGCACTACAAAAGTAGGAAAACCTCCTTTCAGACATCAAGAATGAAGAGGCTAACATGGAATATTTTTTGTCAAATTGCTTTATGTGCCAGTGTGGATGGAAAAATTACTGAATTTCTGAATTAGTGTTCCCCAAATTACTGGAATATATTCCAAACAACTGAGCAATTTTCCATCAGTGAACATTCTGGCTTACTAATTTTGTCCAGCAAACGGCACATTAGTCTGGGTTTGGAAGATGTGTTGCTCACGCCTTTGTACATCAGTGTCTTATGAAATTATGAGATCAATAGATGTTGATGTGAGAACTGCAAAAGAGGAAAAAACCTAAAGATAACAGTTCAATTAAACTGTCCTAATTGTGGAAATGCACCATTACATGTTGCTTTGGAAAACCCTTAGAAGTTAGACATTAAAAGTGATCAGTATTTAAGATTGCAATAATTATTTAGCCTTATTTTTAGAGATTTCATTCAACCTTTTCTTTTTGCAAGACCATAAGCTCAGGAGATTTTGTGTGGCAGGTTAATATTAAGGGACAGGTTTCTGTGAGGTCTCTGGCTCACTATTTTTGTCTTATTGGGTGGAAGCCAGGGTACAGAACTTTATATTACTAGGGGAGATCTAGTGGCTGGACAGGCATCAAAGTAGAGATGTCTCTGTAGTTAAAGATTCAATCCTCCTAATTTCTTGGTTTTGTGTGAATACACAGATGTCTGTGAGGTCTCTGTCTCTTCATGTTTTGGTTGACGGTCTAATGTCATGGCATAAGTCTCTGTGAAGTTTTCTCCTGAATATTTTTAGCTAACTAGTGCAAATTAAAGGCATATCTTTTTTGGTGTGGCTGGTCAACAACTGTAGTGTGCTGCATTAATATCAAAGGACTGGCTCTGACGCTGCTGCCTAAAACTTCTCATTATTTATTTAACATGAAGTCAGAAGTCTTCAGTTCAGCAGCTGTGGCTTGTTGGGAGAGAAATGACGCCAAAGGGTGGCTATTGTGAGAATACTGGTCTAGAGCTTACTTAAAGGCATATATTTCTATAAAATTACTGGCTTGTTTCCAGTATGTTAATTCTCTGTTCCAGTGAGGAAGTGACTGGTTTTATGGCAAGAAGCAGCTTTTATGTGCAAAGGTCTGTGTACAGTGCATTTTTTCCCTTGCCTTACTCCAACAAGGAGCGCCTGTGAAGCTAATTGGGTTATTTTTGTAATGAAGGGACAGGGGTTTGTTTAGGGGCTGCTTTTGTGATTGTACGAGAAAGGTGACACCACTTACATCCTCTCTTAAATGATAACTTGGGAATACATGTTCAGAGGAAACCAGCACACAATTTTCCCTCTCTGCTGTTCAAGTCATTAATGAGTGTGGAAGATGCCCAGCACCTGTCAGGGCCAGTAAACATATGAGTCACTCTACCCAGGCAGCAAATTCCAAATCAGCCTGATGAGCCTGGCAAGACAAAGTATGACACATCTAATGTATTACTTGCCCAGTGGGGTTTGTGTTCTACAATACAGCTCTCATACAAAATACCACTTGGGTGTGTTTCCGCTACTGGAATAAGCAAAGAACAAAATTTCACCCTCCACCACCCTGTTCAGGCTGTTCAAATAAATATTTTATTGGTTATTTGGAGAGTGAGGAAGAAACTGTAAGGACTCAGAGAGCTTCACAAAAGATTGGTGAACAATAAAACCCTAAGGTTCTATTATTTCAGGAGAGAATTCATTTACATCTAAAGGAGTTGAAACATATGTGAAAAATGCCTCAGGTTAAGTAGCATAAGATAAACAGACAGTCCTATATATTACAACATTGATTTTAGAAGATGACAAATTCTAAGGGACTGATTTGGGAAATCTGGAATGACCTGTCTTATAGTCAGTACTACTATTTAATTCTTTATGGTCACATGCTATTTACAAGGATGTGCAGTGATAGCAGAAGGGGGAATGACTTACACCTGACAGAGAGCAGGTCTAGATTAAATATTAGGATGAAATTCTTCCCTGTGAGGGTGGTGAGGCCCTGGCACAGGCTGCCCAGAGAAGCTGTGGCTGCCCCATGCCTGGAAGTGTTCCAGACCAGGTTGGATGGGGCTCTGAGCAAGCTGGGATAGTGGAAGGTGTCCCTGCCCACGCCAGGGGTTTGGAACTGACTGATCTTCAAGGCCCCTTCCAATTCAAACCATTCTATGATTCTCTGATATAAAGGCTTGCAATGTATAGCTCCTTTATTCATGTACATCAAAAGGCATTTCTGTCCTTGCAGCAGAGATGAAGGATTACACACACACGTATGAATGCATGTGTCTGATAATACATTCATGCAAACACAGCAGATGGAAGCTTTGTAATGAAGCAATTAATGGTATATTTTGTTTTTCTTAAATGAACTATAACATGGAAGATGCAGATAGAAATATTTAATGAATAGGGTTAAGTTACTGTATGTGCAGAATGTTAACTGAAAATGTGGATACTTGCAATCTTCTGTGAAGTTGTTCTTCTCTCTCTGCAGTAGGGGAATCCTCAATGGAATTGCACAGAGGTCAGGAAATGAAAATTGGTCTTGTGCCTGAAAACATTCAGATGAGGCTCGATCCAACTCTCACTGGAGCTGATGGAAAGCCTTCCAGTCATTTCTGTGAGAGGTGGATCAGGCCATGACTCTTTTTCATTAAATGTTCAGCTGATCTGGCAAACATGATTCAATATAATGTGTGTATATGTGTATATATATATATTTTTTTTTTTTTTTTAAATAAAAGGGTGTGTGTGTGTGTCTTTGTTCTTATCTTTCCTATTTGGCAGGAAAGTGAATAACTCATTCTACATATTTCTCAAGGAAAAAAATTTTTATAGAAAAAAAAGGGCTTGTCTCTTGGCTTGTGTCCTGACTGGGAGCAAACCCTACCAGTAATAGATTCCAGCATTCTGTCGTTCCTTTAATTAATTTTAAATATGATATTGACAGAATCAATTATTCAAATAGTTAATTCAGCTGGTAATTGAAACAAAAAAGAAGTATTTCTTTCTGAATCATTGTTTCAGTTAACAACTGAATTAAAGCAAGCTGGTTTGAAGAGGAGAGTCTCTGGTGTAAAGGATGATGCAGATAAATATGAAGTAGAATTGTACACTGCTAATACTTTATATATCTATTTTTAAAATTTCAACATTGCAAAACATTAAATAAAAATTCTTGCTAGCAGTTGATTCCTTACCAGTCTTCCATAAGCAAATCTCCCACAAGGACTAAAAACCCTTTGAGATAATGGAGCCCATCTCTTCATTAAGCAACTCCTTGATAAGATTAACTAAAGAAAAAAACCACTGTTCTTAGCTGAAACTCTGTAGAAGAAACCAAGATAATTGATCATAAATACCAATCTGAACAATCAGAATTATAAAAGAACTTTAAATATACCCAGAGCTCTTTAACCCCTAATATTTTAGCATTTATTGAACCATATTATTAGTATGATAAACCCATCAATTTGATACAGTATTTCTTAAACTGGCCAGTGTCTTCCTGGCCTCTTTCATGTCTTTACTTTGAGAAATATCTTTCTAAGCATATGGGATACTAAGATGAATATGTAATAAATTAATTTTTTTCCTTTTCAATTTATTTCTTGCATCATTAACTTATGAAAATAAAAAATGACTGAATGAAAATAAAAGAATGGCTGAAGATGAATGAGGACACATGATTATAATCTTACACAGAGATTTAATCCTCTTTTTTGTACCTGTATTTGTTATAATTCTGCTTCTTTTAATGTTTGAGTTCTAGGTTATGGAAGTTTCATACCAGAGTATTCATAAGCAGAATTTATGAGGGCTTTCAGGATTGTATATAGTCCAAATAACTACTCCTGTTGAAAGGTGTGATCTTAAACCATGTTACTCAGGATAGTACCCAGTCAGGTTATGGAAATCTCCAGGGATGGAAATGGTAACATCTTTCTGGACATGCCCTGACTGTCCTCATTGTGTGAAAGCTTTTCATTATATCCATCCTGAACCTCTCTGCTTTCAGTTTAAGCCCATTGTCTCTTGTACTTCCAGCATTAAACATGGTGAAGAGCCTGGCCCTGTCTTTTGATGCGCTCCTTAACTGTGCTGAGCAAGCCTTGTTCCTCAGTTTCTCTTCCTTGGACACATTCTCTGCCCTTGACTTACATAAGTAGTGCCATTAATGTTTTCTACTGGAAGGCCCAAAACGGTATTTTAGATACAGGCTAATGAGTGCTGAAAAACTGAGGTAATCGCTTCCCTGGATCCATTCATTGGCACAGCGCAGGTGCTGCTGGACTTCGCCGCCAGGGCACACTCCTGGCTCTTGTTCATCTTGTTTTCTGCAGACACCAAAGGGTCTTTTCACTAGAGTCAGTTCTCCTCTGACGTCGCGCCTCGGTCGCGGGAGAAGGGAGCGGTGCTGGTCCGGCTCGCTCCAACCCCCCTTTCCCCTCGGCGCGCGCCCCGAGTGGCCGCTCCCCGCCTCAGCCGCAGNGGGCCGCCCCCCGCCTCAGCCGCAGGCGGGCAGAGGGCAGCGGTTCGGCCACAGGCTGGGGTCCCTTACCGACAGCAGCGGCCGGTAAGTGCCGACCCACGTCGAAGGACTGAGGTAAAAGAAAGAAGGAAGGGCCTTCACTTGCGCCTCCGAGCTGTCTTTATTTCTCCTCGCGAGGTGAGCAGTACAGGTGACACAGTGTAACAACCGGAAGGGGAAGCAGGGGGAGAAAGGCAAAGGCAAAGGCACAGAGAAAGCGGCAATTTTTAAAAGGGGGCTGCCCCCAGGGAGGAGACAGCCTTACAACTAATCAAGGGCTAGATAGGAGGGGTATGGGGAGAATAAACATAAACATAAAACCAACAGGGAAGGAGAAGGGAGGAGTACATACTTAATATACCAATAAGTGAAGGGAAATAACATAACTGACAATGAAGCTTCTAGATAAATGGGTGTAGCAAATAATGACAGACAAGCTGCAGGGGCAGGGTTTGGAGGATAGACAGGGAAGGATCTGGAAATAGGGAAGGAATGGAGAAGACTGATACCCGGACTGACATGGGGAGAAGCGGGAAAACAGGTGGTAAACAACTCTAGGGAAAGACCATTAGGAAAACTGAACAGGGGTGAATAGGAACAAACCATTACAACATTTTAAACAATTTCTTAACCAAATAAACTTCAAAACCCCACTACCACACTCCTCCGAGGAGTTTTCTGTTTCAAAGGCATTTGCTCTTGATGAAGTTCAGGAGGTTAGTAGAGACCTGTTCCTTCAGTCAGTCCAGTTCTCTCTGGATGGCAGCTGCATACTTAAGAAAACTAACCATCTCTTGATCCCACCCCAGCCTGAAGTCATCGTGCAGGAGCAAGCATTCTATCACTTTCTCCTGGTCCCTTCTGTGAAGCAGGGTGGTTTTAGAATGACCACAGCAGTACTCCAGCTGTTACAGGTTTCCAGGCACACTTTGACTAACACCCTCTGAGCAAACCATAGAACTCACCTTTTGCTGAAGTCAAGGCAAATGGCGTGGACAAGTCTCCTCTTGCCCACAGGTCCAGTCATTTTCCTCACAGATGGCAGCCAGGTTGATGCAGGAAATGATTCACCCTTGGTAAATCCAGAATGACTCTTCACAAATACCGACTTCTTATGTGTTTAGAATGGGTTTCTTCACTTTTCAAGAGACCAAAGTGAGACTTACTATGATTCCTTAATTATTCCTTTGTCCTTTCTGTGAGGATGGATACAAGATTGTTCTTTATCCTGTTATCAAGGCCCTTCCTTCATCTTGGTGTCCTTACAGAGATGACAGAGATCAACTTGCAATGACATCAGCCTCAGCCTGTTCATCTATCTTCCATTCTTTTTCTTCAAAGTTATAAGTAAATGAAATCACTGCTTTGTCTTTCCCAAGGGAATAACTGTGGTGGTTTTTTTTTTT
>VXBC01000846.1:220134-294873 GCA_013399945.1 Ploceus nigricollis | reverse complement strand
TTTTTTTGCCTAGGCAGCTAAAAGGTGTTAAATTAGGAATACTGGATACTTTTTCATTCAACTGTTGGAGGCTGAACAGTGCAGATGAGAACAAGGATTTTAAGAAAATGGTTTCTTACACTTCTGAGATTCTTTCTGCTAAAAAAAATTATAAACAAAAATAGTGGTCTTTGTTGGAAGAGTGTTTTGAACCTAGAAACAAGAGGAGGCAGGACTGCTGTTTACTGCTCTTATTTATGTAACTTATTAATATTTTGGCTGAAGGAAGCATTCTCTCTAGGGTGGTGCTATAGCTTGCATTGTTTAATCGTGGAACTCCAACCCAAGCATATGATTAAAGTTAAGCACAGGCTTCAGCATCCTGGATACGGATACAATTAAATGCTTTTTCTGAATTATGGCCTAAGCTTCTTATTGACAGCATTCAATATGATCACTTTCCTATTAAACAGGGTGGAAAGACTAATTTCTATAGGTTGTATTCATCAGTATTGAAATTAAGGGGAGTTCTGCCTGAGTAAGTAATAAAGTCTGAACTTACTGACTTGCATTGTACCCTGTCAAAGACTGTAATAACAGGTTGGAGGGCCACAGCAAATTTTCAGGCTGAAAAATAAATCTCCAGAAGTCTGCTGGGTTTTGATTTAATGTACTAGAAAAACTAGTAAGAAAAAACCTAGAGTATTCTCCTTGTCCTCTGAGCTGGTGACAAACCCCTGTATCTTGGAGTATATTTTTTACCTTCTATTGAGCACATTTATAGGGTAAATTTAATGCTATTTATCTCCTACAGAAGCCCAGATTTGGGACAAAATTCACAGAAATTGGCTGTGGAAACAACAGGCAGTTAAGTTAGTTGCCAAGAATTTTTTATTTGATGCATACTGAAATCCTGTCTGCAATTTTAAAGAAATAAACTGCATTTACATTCAGTTCCTTTGGGTGTCCATCCCACGAAGATTGAAATTCCACAAACTCTAAGCTTAAAGAGCTAAGGAACTCAGTTTGAACTGCCCTGTTTTTGACTGAAAAACACTTGCCTGCTGATTTGCTTATTTTTGTGTTTCACTTGATTTAGGGATACGATGGCATTGTTTTTAAAAGCCCCTTCACACTGTGGTATTTCATGTAGTAAATAAACTTGACACCAAGAGGATCAGAGGGATGGAGCAGCTCTGCCGGGAGGAAAGGCT
The DNA here is from genome assembly GCA_013399945.1 of Ploceus nigricollis. NCBI lineage: Eukaryota > Metazoa > Chordata > Aves > Passeriformes > Ploceidae > Ploceus > Ploceus nigricollis. Next base: position 293,680 of record VXBC01000846.1, on the reverse strand, counting down.
GGGAGAGTAGAAATTGTTCAGCCTGGAGAAGGGAAGGCTTTGGGCTGACCTCACTGTGGCTTCTCAATGCCTCAAGGGAGCCCACAAGAAAGATGGAGAGAGACTCTTGACAAGAGTGACAGGACAAGGGGGAATCGGTTCACACTGACAGAGAGCAGGTTTAGATTGGATATTGGGAAGGAATTCTTCCCTGTGAGGGTGGAGAGGCCCTGGCCCAGGTTTCCCAGAGAAGCTGTGGCTGCCCCATCCCTGAAAATGTTCCAGGCCAGGCTGGACAGGGCTCTGAGCACCCTGGTCTGGTAAAAAGTGTCCCTGCCCATGGTAGGAGGGTTGGAATGAGGCTGAGATTTAAGGTCCCTTCCAACTCAAACCATCCTATGATTGTAATTTGTGATTAATTCTGTGGCTGTAATTTGCCCAGATATTTTGTGGAGTCTCCAGAGGCCTGAGAAATATCGTAAATGCAGGCAACCCCCAGGAGATGAGAAGTGAAGGATGTCCAAGGATATCAGAAGGCTTTTGAAAATCCTGAACATCTTTATTAAATCTATACTAAAATACATTATTAATATTTGAAGAGAGGCTATACTACATACTTACTTCTAACTTACCTATCTTAGACTAACTTAGTCTTAGTCTCATGACCTTCTCGAGAGTCCAGACACAGCTGGACCAGGATTGGTCACTGAAGATAAACAATCTTCATTTCACATTCCACAGGGAGAACAGAGAACAGAGATAAGAGATGTTTTTCTCTCTCTGCAGCTCTTTCATGCCTCTGCCAGCAAACCTTAGGAAAAGTTGTGCCTCGCTGCTCTCTTACGAGGAGAAGTGAGGCGACAGAGAAGCCTGCTCTCAGTGACCCTGCTCTAAGCAGGAGAGTGAACTAAGATGATCTCCAGAGGTCCTTTCCAACTCCAGTTGTGCAATTCTGTGAAATGCAGAAAAGAAGTGATTCAAACAAGTGCAGACAAATTGGTTTGACCACAATAGGCGTATTTTGAAAGAAAATATAATTTGAGCCTTACTAGAAGTACTTGAGCAATGGGACAAAATGTAACTTGGGTTTACTAAAGGCAGATTAATAACCATGCCATCTAAACTTGTGTGTTTGATTAATGATATAATGGATTCCCTATGGAAGGGAAATGTAGTGTACTTCAGTAAACCACTTCTTAAACTTATCTTGGCTTGATTCTAATGTGTGAAAGTAGTGTTAGTTCTTACACCAAATTTACGTATATTGTTTATGTAAATGGTATTTGTTTTATCTAGAAATGTAAGCAATATTTTATGTTTTCGTTATGTCTGGAACTAAGTTTATTTTGTAAAAGGCAATACTGAACTTTAAACTAGGCTTTAGGATTTTTACTAGCTAACACAGTCTCTTAAGGCACTTAAAATATATTTCTACTTACTTAAAACTAAAACGTACACTTTTATTTCATGTCTGTGTGGCTTAACATATTTTAATTTTTCTAAAGGTTCTAATTCAATCCCTGTATTCTTTTCTCTCTCTGAGGGACTCAGAGAAGTTTCTATTTTATGTATTCCAACATCGGTTTAAGAAGTGGCATCTTCCTCCTGCAGTCTCAGAGGGTCTGTGTTTGGCCTGCTTTTAGGGAGGGATGCTGCTTGCTGATTCACAGGCTTGAGGTAGAACACCAATTACAGGTGTCAGGAATGCAGATCAGGGGGTAAATTGAAGTAAATTAATTTTAATTTTATATATAGCTAAGTTTTCAAAAGAACTTAAGCATCTTTGCAAAAGGTGAACAAAGAGCTGAGGCTTATGTATGCCTTCATAAGTACAGACAGGATCAGGAAATACAGAGTCTAATGCATTGAAAAAGGGAAAGGATACAGAAATAATGTCATACCAGGCACCTATTGCACACTGGTTTCTTTGTCACAACATGACAATATTACATAGAGCTGATTAAGTGGGGAAAGAATTGTATCAACCACTTACTGTCTGTAATAAACCAGTAGCTAGTAATACTCATTTTCATCTAAAATTATTCAAGTTACAGCATTTTACATTTTTATTTAACTTAGCTTTATTTATTGGATTGTTGCTATCATTCACCTGGTTAATTTCCTTTTGCTTACCTGTTAAGGCAAAGGTACCTCTGGTTCTTTTTTGTCCCTCTTTCTCTAAGCCTCAAACAAGAACCTCATACACTGAGGTGTCTGTCTACAGTTGACGATAAGATAATTCTAATTGGCTATGTCAGTTGTAGGAAATCTTTTAAAAATCCTTTAAAGCAACAAGTTGATAAAGTCATAGAGTTGTGAGTTGTTTCAACTAAAATTATATTGAATAGTAGGCTAAAGTTCCTTCAGGCTACAGCTGAGGTTTTTACTTTTAGTAACAATACTGAGAAGTTAAGGCAAGTTACTTTCAAAACTAACAAATCTGATGTGATCAGGGTCTAAATGCAGGCAAGGCTTCAGTTTTCTTGAAGTTCTGCTTATAAAGAAAACACTGAAAATGCTCATATTGAAGGATTTAATATGAATTAATGAATTAGATCACTGAGCTTATGTAGTGATAATTTCCTTTAAGGAGGATTTTAAAAGCAATCAGCATACTAAAATGCAGTGGATCAAAAAAGATTGTTCAGCAAAGAAAACTATACCTTGGGAGAAAGAATGAGAGCAGGAGTAAGCAATAAATGTTAAAAGTCCAGTCTGAACTAAATTTTTCAAAGGAAATTTTTTAAAAAGTGAAAAAAATAATGAACAAAAACCAAACCAAAGAATCTCAAAGAAACTGTAGATGCACATACACAGAGAAGAAAAAAGGAATGGAGAAGTGTGGGCACTGTTCAGTAGAACTGCTTTTAAAGGTAATCTAGTTATGGTATTAAATTTAATCAAAGCTGTAGGATGATATAGATTAGGCAGGATTTCTTGAAACCTTCCAGTCCACTCCCCTGATCAAAGCAAGGCCAACTTTGGAACAGTTTGCTTAAGGCCTTCTTTGCTCACATTTTCACAGTTCCCAAGGATGGGGATTCCCAGCCTTTCTGAGGAACGTGCTGCAATATTGGCCTGACCTCATTGTCAGGAGTTACTGTGGTCTCTGGAACCTGACTGGAATTTTCCCTGTTGCAACTTGTGTTTGTTGCTTCTCAACTCATCACTCTGCACTTCCAAGAGGGTTCTGGCTCTGTCTTCCCTATACCCTCCTCCTAGACAGTTTCTTACAGCAATTGCATCTTCAGCCTCTGTTTTTTTTAAGGCTGAACAAGTTCATTTCTTTAATCCTTTCCTTCTAGGTAGAGCTATATCCCCATAACTAACCATCCTAAGGACTTTATGCTTAACTTGTCCCTAGATATAAATGTCTTTCTTCTACTTTTAAAGGTCTTTAGATGCAGTCTCGGAAGAGCGCAATACAGTACCCCAAACCAGACTGTTAATGAAGGTTTTCAACTGTATTTGTCTGAGTATCAGCCTTTGGAAGACAACAAGCTGTCATCCCAAGCAGGGATGTTGTGCTCTGAAATGTGCCATATACATCTATGCTGGTAATGTTTAATGTGTAGTTCTGCGGTTGACGCAATTAAAAGGTCTTGCATTGAAAAAAGCAATTGAAACAAAGACCAGCAAGAAAAAAAAATTGTTGACTCTATAACAACACAAAATACAAGATAACAAGGAAGCATAGTATGTGTTTTTACTGTTTAGTATCATAGAAAATAATTCCAAACAGGCAGAAATACATTTACCACTTGAGGGAAGTTCTGTACCAGCAAATGTGATAAGAAAGATTCTGCTTTTAGAAACTGGAGTATCACAATATTGCCATGGTTTTCACAACCTGACTAATAACATGATTGAAAGTTGCTTGAAAGTTGCTTAAAAGTTCTTAAGCCAATTAGCATTTTATTTTCATTATTAAATCAGCCACGGCTTGTAGATTTAATTGCTCCGTTTTCATTTCTAGGGCTTGTACTTCATACTGACAGACGACAATGCATGCACTGAGTTTTATGTGGTGAGGAGGAAAATGTTTTATAGGGAATGTAAAAAGCTCTTATGGAATGGAGGGGTATTCCTTAACTGGGTTGTATATCATCAGGGTTTTAATAAATTTGATTAAGGACCTGATTACGCAATTCCTTTCTTCAGAGCCCTTACTGAAATCAAAGGGAAAGCTACAAATGGAAAGCTTGCAAGACAAAGTCCTGGCATGAGAGAGCATTAAGGAAAGTTTTATCCTGGAAAGCAGACTCATAGCATCTTTATTTATCACAGCATTAAAAGCAGATAAAGAATTCTCAACATCTTAAACCCATCATTATCCATATATTAGAAGTTACTGGCTTTGCCTTAATTATTTGATGGAAATTACTTTGTGGCAAAAGTCCACCAAAGTGGAGGGTTGTTGGTTTATTCATCTGATTTAGAGACAGGCTGTTAGAGATGGTGATTGTGCAGCTGGTAAAACCTTTGGAGGTTTTGATAAAAAAAAGATTATGAACAAAGGATGTTAAAACATGAAGTTTTTCATAAGCTTTTGCATGTACATGATTTTACCACCAGTACTAATCTTGCTAACTGGGGCCAGTTACAGCAGTAAAATTAACAGGATATAGAAGGAATAAGATCTGTGAGTCATAAGGATTGTGTCAAGCTTTGAGAGCTTTGTGTAATTTACTGAGACGGTTTATTTTTGACAAGGAAACTGGCACAATCAATATGCATTTGATTTCAAGTATATTGATTCCAGATTTTCCTTTAAAAGTTAGTTAAGTAAGCTTTTTACTCAATAGCCTTCCTTTATAGTACTGTTTATGAGAATGTGGAGCTTCTCAGAAGAAGAAGGGTAGAAATAGTTCTCCTTATTAATATTGTATGTCTATATTTTAAAAGATTTTATGTGAAAAGTAAATTGGCAGTGAATTATTTTGAAGTGCATAATTAGTTTTTTCTGTGCCTGGATGTTAATGAACGAGTTGGTGAGGATCATGTTCTATTTAGATCACAATAGTGAGCACTAAAAGAAGACAAGGAATGTCTGATATAATGAGCCTTGTTCTCCATTTCTGTTCTGAAATCTCCTTTAGTTGATTGTACGCTTGGAAAGGTTAGGCAGTGTTAATACAAGGGTTTGTAGCATTGATGTTTTCTCACTGAATTGCTGCACATTCCAGGCTTAAAAACTATGTCAGGGCCTCAGAAATTTAAAGTAATCTCAATTTATACTGCATTCTAAGTCTGACTATTTAAACTTGCATTTAGTATTCAGTAAAGCTGAATATAGAGCTTTGCAGGATAGAAAAATATTACTGATGCGTGTTTATTATTTTCTGAAACATCCAATGTATCTTCTTTGTATCTCAATGCAGAATAAATGCCATATGTTTATGGGCCTCTAGGAATCTGGCTTGCACATTTGTATGCTGCAAAAGTCTATGTTGTCTCATAATAACCACACAAGTGAAAATTGGAATGTTTTCTTCTTAACCGTGCTCTTCCAGTACCTGAAGGGTATCCACAAGAATGATAGAGAGAGAATATTCACAAGGGCCTGGAGTGACATGAAAAGGGAGAATGGCTTCATTCTGACGGAGAGCAAGTTTGGATTGGATACTGGGAAGAAATTCTTCACACTGTGAGGGTGGTGAGGCACTGGTATAGGTTGCCCAGAGAAGTTGTGGCATGTGTAGGTTGCAGTTGGGGCTGCTGTATTTGAAGTCTTCTCAGATGTGCCTATCTTTTAAAAAACCCCTTTATTTTTCCCATGTACCCTGCTGGCTTCCATTATCAATATTAATGATACCTGGGGGGATTTAAGCAGTGCTGATCTTCTCCTTGTTATTGGAGGCAGAGGAGAAGGACTAATGTCCTTCTACATACACGTAATTCTTTTTAGGGCTGAAGAAACATGTTCATCTTGTTGAGTCTGAAGCTCTGCATGAGCTTGTAATTTGTGATGGTGACCAGCAAGAGTTGCTCCATGACTCTGCTGCTAAGATTTGGCCAGCACACCCCTCCTTAGTCAGATTTTCTTTAGGAGGAGGTAATTACTTTTTCTGTATTACTCTGCAGCCAGTAATGATTGGTAATAGAGATAAGTCTCTTTTTCTTGCATGTAACTGTAGGGAAATCTTGTGCAGCACAAGTGATCAGTCTCTACTTTTGGGAAGGTGATAACACCCTTAGAAAGTTTTATAAAGAACTGTTATTGTGTTGTGGGCTGGAAGAGAAGGGCAAACTTGTGGACAAATTTGGGGTGTTGGGGCTGAAACTATCAAGATGCTACCAAAAAGGCAGGGATCTGTAGGATATAGCACAGTGCTGCTTGATTATGGGGAACTGCAGAGGTGTTCCCATGCTTTGCATGAGCAGTGAACACAGGAATTCCATTGAGCAACACCACTGGAGAGCTTGGTGGATTTGTACCTGTTCATGTGGTCCTGTCTGTTCGGAGAGATATCTGATAATAACTTTTTGGATTTGTTTATAATTTAAAGAAGATGGACTTGAGGAGGTTATAGCCATGGGAATCATTAAACTTAGAATGAGAAGTGGAGGTTTATGTAATAACTGTAGCAGAAGCAAAGACAAGCAGAATTTGGCTTAGAGGTAGGGGTGATGAAAAGAAGATTGAAGGACAAGGTATAAATGAGCCAAAACATGACAAATCTGTAGTCAGGTGCAACTTCAAGATGTTGTTTTCAGAAACAACAGTGTGCTTTCATACAACTCTAATTTCCTGGTGTTATTGTGAATTTAACAGCAGAAAAAATATGATGTAAATAGAAGGAATTTCACTCATGACTTAATCTGCCTCTTGCTTTCTGTAAGTAAGAAGTTTTCATTTAACATTGGGAGAAAAACTTCCTTTAATCTCCTTTAAGTCTATGGATGATTTCAGTGTGAACTGAGCTTCAGGTGAAAAGTATTCAAGACTGTTTTGCACAACCTCATGCCTGGTAGTAGAGTAAACTTATTTATTTTAGAAGGAATACAGAGAGATCCTGGTTTTAGCTAATAATTTGTTTCCCTGAGGTTGAAACCATTTCTGCTGTTGTATCAGACCTACACGGGCTGGTCTGAATGTTGATGCTGCCTCCAGATCGCTGCTTCTGGCAAATGGAGTTTGTATTTTACACATACTGCAACACATACTTTGTACGTTTCTGCTTAAGCATTTTGTCTTTAGCCTCACTCTGCTTGTCAAAACCATGATCACTTCGCACAGAGCTCTGTGCTGAACATTAACTCCTTTACGAATGAAGGTTGGAATTATGTGAGGAATGTACTAGCTTTACTGAACTTACTCCTATCACCATAGACAACATAAGTGCACACAATCTGGAATTGTCACAATATTTCTAATGGTCCCAGCTTGTTCCGGATTTATGTGAGCCACCACTTCTGAACAAGACCTTGATCTCCACAGTGTAAATCTGGAGTAATTCACAAGGTCTAACTGAGGCTGAACAAAGCCAAGTGTTGGGTCCTGCCCTTGGGTCACAACAACCCCCTGCAGCAGTTTTCTCTATAAAAACTCTAAACAAAATTTAAAACCCAGTCCAGTGATTCTGGATTTAAAATTTAAAACCCAGTGATTGTGAATTTCCAGAGGTTTTTATGCATGTTAGAGAGAAGACTTTGAATTTCGATCCCTTGCTAGTAGGATATTATAATAGCTTGTATTAAACATTTTTTTTGTTTCTTAATTAAACTGCTACTGCCCATATTAATCCTTTCACTGATAAAAGTCCAGTCAAGCAAGTCTTGCAGTCACCAGTCCAAAGCTCCACAAAAGATGTTCCTGGTCCACATGGTGCATTTTAATGATGCATTTTATATTTGTGTCCAGCTAGCAGGCATTTGCCAAATAGAGAGGTGTCAGTAATTCTCTATTCAGGGACAAGAGTGTTATACATAATCCTGGAAAGTTAGAAAACAACATCACTTTAGTAATTGTTCCTAAATGCATTAAGGTAGAATGAGACATCTACAAAATTGAAATATTTGATTTGAACCTGTACTAATGTATCCTTCAGTGCATTTTACTAGCTAATTTCTGTACTTATTTAGTATGTGGGTTTTTCTTTTCTGGTGTTCTTATAAAGTGAGCAAATATGTTCGGTTACTGGTACTTAAACTGAGAACTTACTATCTAAGTGGTCTTGCTATCTGATTATGTGGTAACCCCTTGTGGTTTTTTGTACCAGGACCTGTTTCTTAGTAAATGTGGCCTTTGATCTATTCAGTCACATTAACTGCAGGCAATACATACTTCAACAGATACTAGCATATGCCAACACTTCCAGAATATATTGAATCAGTGTCACAAAATATGATCAATGACAGGTTTTTCTTATATTCACCAACAGTGACTACATCTATTATGAAATTGTATCCTTTACTTCATTGCAAGGGAGGATCCAGTGTTTTATGAGGAACTTTATTTCTGCTGATCTTACGTGCATAGGAAAGTTTCACATTTCTGCTGTTTTTCTCCTGCTAATTGCGTCCTGCCCTTGCAGTATCAGATGGGATACTTAGATTTCCATAGGGTACCTGGATCTGGATCTGAACTCTGGGACCAGGAGATTACCATTCAGCAGCTCCTTGCAGTGACTGCTGCACTGAGATGTTTCTATTTTAGGTAACTGTTTTAATGGTCCATGCCTGTTATCCTAGAGGGTCTTGCCCTCCTTTTTCCACATGGCAACATTCTTGGGAGAGAATCATTGTTTCTTTCTCCTGATTTATAATCTATGGAATGGAGATTCAAGGGTCAGAGCGAGGTTTTGCCTTTAGAAGGAAATCGAGAAACACCATATCTGTTAGCACAAAAATATACATACTTGAGGTCTAGAGATTTATTTTTTCCAAGCAGGATAAAACTTGGCTTTTTGTTTTAAACAAAAGCCAAGAACCTTCTTCCATTCTAATTATAATTATGTATTTTCACTTTCACTACTGCTTTCAAACACTCAAGGAGAAACACAGACCAACTCTAACTCCATATTCAGCAGCGTTCAGCCGCAGTTTCAGCTCTTAGCCAAACCAAATTTATAAGTTGGAATAACTGAAATTTCCTCCCAAGCCCTGATGCATTTGAAATTCTTAAATCACATATTTTGGCATGAGAATGCCACAAAAAAAGCCCCAAATAATTTTCTTTTCCCTTTTGCTATATATTTACAAAGAAAATGTAAACCAATAGTGGGTGCTTTCCTCAGAATTGTTGGCTCCTGCAGTAACAAAGATAAGGATTTTGAAAGCAGCTTTTGGCAAAATGGAAGAAAGTTATGGAAAACAGAGAATGAATGGTCCAGGTTTTTTTTCAGCCTGAAAAAAACATTAGAAAATTTGAATTTCTTGTGTGCTACTTCCCTTTATTAAAGTAGAAAGGGTGAACATATTTAGAACAAATTCAGGTGTATTTAGAAGCATGGTATTGACTTCTGGCCTACATGTGGAAAAGTGTCAAAGGTCTTTTCCCACTGTGGATAATTCAGGGGAGTATGTGGTTATGGGAGTATTGAACTTCAAGTCTAAGGAGCTGAAGTTCCATCAGTCTGTGAGCTAACTTCTGCTTTGCCCAAGTTTGTGAATGCAGGCTGACAGAAAGAAACTGGAATGAAAATTTTCCTGCTCTGCAACACTGATTTGAGGTGACAGCTGTATTTCCTTCACCTGTATTCCTAAAGCTTGAGGGACCTCCGTGTCTCCCAGCAGTTGATCTCATTGGGGGCCACCTCCTTAGGTCAGGCTCAGTCTTTCTCAAGAAGCCTTTTAGAAGTATCATCTGAAACACACTCACACAAATCAAGTTGAAATGTAGAGCCTAGTAACACCAGTACAGCAATGAAACACACTCACAAAGGGAGCTTTTTGTTCCAGACTTTGTGTTGAAAGGAAGATCTCCAGTGACCTGGCTCTATTCCCAGGACTCTGTAGGAGTCATAGCCCAGGTTCAGGTCTTGAAGGAAAAGAGGTGTGTATTGGACATGACAGCACTAAGTTACCTGTACTATTCCTGTGATGCATACACTGTTAAAGATGGTGTGCTGGAATGGGCTGCTGGGCCAGCACCAACACTAGACCCAAAGCATATTCTAAACTTTCCATGAACATTCAACATCTTCAAAATCCACCAGTAAATTCCCAGTTTTATGACCCTTGAAGTTTTACTACATACCTCAGAATATCTAGTACTTTTAAAAAACCCTCTTTCATGAAGTTGTGTGAATAGATAAGAAGCATCATGTTATTTTGTTAAATCATTGCTTTTAGATAACACAGAATCATAGAATGACCTGCGCTGGAAGGGACCTTAAAGATCACCCAGTTCCAACCCCACTGACAAGGGCAGGGACACCTTGCACCAGACCAGGTTGCTCAGAGCCTCATCCAGCCTGGCCTTGGACACTTCCAGGGATGGGACAGCTGCATCTTCTCTGGGCAGGGGGCTTGGACTGGATGATCTCCATAGGTCCCCTCCAACCCTAAGGATGTTGTGAGTCTGTGATCTCAAAGATGGCTGCCTGGCACTTGCTTCATTCTACATACATTTCTTTGTCATGCTCATGTTTTTATGAGGTTACACACCTCTTATCCCTGTCTATCCCTTCTCAGCTTTTCCTCAGGATGTGGTATTGCTGTGGGTACTGTGCCTGAGCTCTCTGTGTGTTTCTTTGCCTAAAGCAAACACTTCTGCATGGTATTCACATTCTCTGAACAGAGAGAGACATGATTCTCTCTCCCAGGATTTTTCCTGGGAAGTTGTGAGACGCAGTGAGAAAGCTCAGAGAAAGAAGAAAACAATTCTTATCTTTATTTGCTGCTCCTGTTGTTTGGCACATGTGGAATGTGTTACGGGGATTGTTTACTGAAGAGTGATTTGTTAATTGGACACCAGTGATGGTTGTTTGGATTGATTGGCCAATTGGGTCAAAGCTGTGTCGTGACTGTCTGGAGACAGTCACGGGTTTTTCCTGAGTATCTTTTTAGTATGATATAGTTCTAGTATAGTATAGTATTAATGTAATATAATTTAGCTTAATAAAAGCAATTTATTCAGCCTTCTGCAACATGGAGTCAGAGCGCGTTATTTCCCCGCGCTGCGGGGTCACACTGCTTCCACACTTCTTTGTTGGTGTTACCCAGCCCAAGGCTCTGACTCATGCCCTAGAGCTCAGCTTTTACACAGTTCTGTGTGGAAGAAGCAGAAACAAATGTAGTACAGTTGAGAAGTAGAACGATTAGGCAGATTGATGTGCAACTAGCTGATACTGTAGAAATTATTATTACTATTAAAATTAACATTTTGCTGACTCTACACCTTTCCTATGTCAAGCACTAGACATAGGGTACATTGCTTTATTAATACAAGTGTTATCAAACTATGAAGCATGGCCTAAAGCTTTGCTTCAGCTGAGGTATGACTTCGTAGTTCACAGTACTCTTTTCCAAAGGTCAGGAAATGGATCAATTATTGTGATGCGTAAGAGATCTTCAGCAGAGGTTCTTCAGAGGGTTAATTGTTACTTTAGGTTGCAGATTTTGCGAACTATGAAAACATAAAAATTAAGGCCCTGTTTTCAGATGAGTACTATTATTCCATGGCTATCTGTCCATATAGTAGTGAGCCTCCTGTGTGAGGGGAACCCAATAGGAGTTTAGATCTCACAGGCAGTAGCAGAACAGGCTATGATACCAAGGATGCAAGAAACTGAAAGACCCAGACAGAGGAGTTGCTATGTCTTTGTGCTTTTCTGGATTATAATACATGGGGAGGAATATGACAGCAACACAACGGAGTTTCCTGCAAATCCGCTTATGGAATAGCGTGGTATATCCCTGCAGGTAAAGCATTGGTCCCAGTGGACCCATTTTGAGCTGAAACTGAAAATAGCTTTATCTCAGGCGGGCTATTGAATGTTCAGGACTCTCTTAGCTCAATTAGAGCTTGCATTAACAGCTTGAGTGTGAAATTATTAAATTGTGCATGAAACAGTGACAAATTTAAAACAACTGGAGTTAAACACAGGAGTTCTCTCAAAACAGGGCTATAGCTTGGAATTTAACTGTAATGACAGGCCACATCCCTGGAAGTGTCCAAGGCTAGGCTGGATGGGACTCTGAGCAACCTGGGATAATGGAAGGTGTCCCTGCCCTTGTCAGTGGGGTTGGAACTGGCTGTATCTTTAATGTCCCTTCCAACCCCAACCATTCCATGATTCCACAGCTCCTCTAGTCAAAAGCATAATGAATTTCAGCCATAGTGGGGCCTTTGCAGTAATATTTTTAATATAATATAGAATTTTGAGTCCACAGAACTTAAAGACCAGCTTTGTCACTGTATGTTTCCTCTCACTGTAATTACAAGCATATGGCAAGATGTTTCTTCTTAATATAGTTGTGATAGAAGCATAATTTTTAGTATTTTATTACTACTGCATGAAGTAGACTTTCTGCTGTTTTCCTCTCAAGCTTCTCTATACAAATATGGACAATACATTGTGGTGGTGTAGAGATTAATTTTCTATTCTGATAAAACTTTAAAAAAACTTTGATGAAATATGTCTCTATTTGCAAATGCTGAATTTTTCTCAGTATTTTGCCCCCATACATTCAAACTCTCCCCCACTAACATACTGTTTGCTGCAGCTATTTTTTTTAGTAAAACATGTTTTGATTTTAATAAAATATCTAGGTTCAACTTTTATAGAGTGAGGAGTTTCCAACTGTTGTTTTTAAATTACTTCTTATTTCAAAATGGAATTTGTGTTGGAGAGGTTTTAAAAATAGAAGAAATGAAAACAAAATATTATAAGTTGTTGATGTAAAACATTTGGTTCAGAATAATTAAAAACTTTTTTGAAAACAAGCACTTTAGCTTTCCATCCTAATTTGAGACATATCTCCCTCCTTTTATTTTTGTGGAGTGCAGTGAAGCTTTCATTGAAGAGAAAAAAAATCATTTGTTGCCCTTCTTATCTTGCTTAAATGCCTGTGAAGCCGAACTTTTCATGACCACCTTTCATAACAGACCTATTGACTTTTTTTAGAGTGAGAAGGACTCTTTGGTCCATTTTCTTCATTTTACTGATCCTTATGCTCTCTCAGGTTATAAAAGGATAAGAGGAACAGATTTGCTACCAACAGTAAGAGTCACTCTAAGGACATTTTGAAAATAAACAGAATATTTTACAGAACTCTATGCCAAAATACCATCTCTATCAGTGAGAAATTCCAGTCTGAGATGAAAGTTTGAACAGGGAGCAGGTGAACAACATAAACACAGGAAGAGAACCAGTGAAACCAAAATAGGAGCAGAATGCCTGTGTATTGTAGTGGAACCAGCGATTCTTGGTTATGTGGGTAGAATTAGAAGACTGGAAAAGAAGGAACAAAGACAGAGACCTTTGCTGAGAGAAACAGTGGCCAATGTCTTCAAAGCAAATAGGATTTGATATGGATTAGTTCTGTGCTGGAGATTCCTTAAGGTGAAACCACATACTGTGCATGAAGAAATCATAGAATCACAGGATGGCCTGTCTGGGAAGGGACCTTAAAGATCACCTTGTTCTAGCCCCCTGCAGGGACACCTTCCACTATCCCAGGTTGCTCCAAGCCCATCCACCTGGCCTGGAACACTTCCAGGGTGGGGCAGCCACAGCTGCTCTGGGAAACCTGTGCCAGGGCCTCACCACCCTCACAGGGAAGAATTTCTTCCTAATGTCCCATCTAAACCTCCTCTCTGTCAGTGTGAACCCATTCGCCCTTGTCCTGTCACTCCAGGCCCTTGTCAAGAGACTCTTTCCGTCTTTCTTGTGGGCTCCCTTCAGGCACTGCAAGACTACAATGAGGTCACCCCAAAGCCTTTTCTTCTCCAGGCTGAACAATCCCAATTCCCTCAGCCTTTCCTCCCGGCAGAGCTGCTCCATCCCTCTGATCCCCTTGGTGTCCCTGCTCTGGACACCCTCAAACAGGCCTGTGTGGGACTCCAGAAGAGAAATGCTAAGAAAGGAATGATGTTGACAATATAATCCATAGATTTTCTGTGAGGCACCACTGGACAGATGCCTGTTCCTCACTCCAGAGAAGATTTCTGGTGGGAGGCAGCACAAAAGAAATATCTGTCTTGCAGAAGAATAAGGCAAGAATGGAAAAATGTGCACTCCAGAAGTTCTGTGGCAAAGGGGACTTATGATGTCTGGGTTATTTCTAGAGCAGAATAAATCCACGGGGCTAGAAATTGTGACAGAGCTTCTTTTGTGGTGGCTGGAGAAACATCCCACCCACTCCTTGTCCCTGAGGGCATTCTGGTTTCAAAGGCTGGCAATCCATATGAAATAGCATCTCCGAACAGTTTGTTTTCATGAAGAAAAGCCACCTGGCATCCCTGGGGGTACTGGCAATGGGATAATTCAGGAAAAGAGAAACAGGTGGATGTGGGTGGTATTTGTGTAATTTCTCTGAAGAGCATCTCCCCCAGATATGCCAAGTTCCATATTATGGATAGTAGTAAAGAAAATGGGAGCTGCTATTCCTTGCTGGGACTTTGAAGGCCCCAAAGTGCAATGCTGGAGATTTGGACTTCGGAGTTTGAAGTGTTTGAGTGCACTGAGCTGGCAAGTCTCATTTGACCCTGCCAGTGTTGTATCACTTCCAGGCCTTTGTAAACCAGATCTCAGGGTTCTGTTGACCAACCACACACCATGCCTGGCAGGATTGTCACAGTGTTAGTTTTCTCCTCCTTTAAAATACTGAGCAAATAGTTCATTTATTGAGCAAATAAGCAAACTGTTTTCTTTTGGCTGTTCCTCCTGCTGCCTGAGAAAGCTCATCTGTGGGGAAATATGTATTAGACATAAATCCCAATAGAAAAAACATCTTTTCTTAATAACATTGCACATTTAGTTAAATTATTTCAAAGATTCCAGATGCTTTATCTGTTGCTAATATGTTCGATCTTATTTGGACATAAATGAAATTGCTTTGTTTCTGATGGAATGATTCCATCTTATTATTCCCATGAGTAGATAATCATAGTTCTGTTAAAAGCCAATAGGTTGTTGGGCACTTCTACAGACATGAGAATTTATGCATTTTAGGCAACAGGTGATGCAGGAGCTGATGTCTGAGACATCAGATACTTCCTTTATTCCCTCACCCATTGCCAGGTAGCAATATTTTGTGAGATGTTGATTTGGATGGGCTGTTGGGCCAACATCAGTAAGCCTGAACCTCTGGATATTCAGGACTGTGTTTAGACCATGGAGCTCGGAGAGATCTGAGCAATCCTTTCGTTAGAGTAGTGTCTAGGCTGCAAGACTTTGTAGGGTTAGCACTAATTTTGGCCCCAATACCAAGTGACACGATGCCTGTGGTCACTGATTTAGGATTTTGGCTTATTTGAAGGCACATTTGCTTGTCTGCAAAGTCTGCAAGTCATCTCTTCTTGTTTTTTCTTTTTGTGTCAAGGACAACAGGTCTGTTGACTCAGGATGTCACACTTCCCAGCTGCAGGTCAAGGACACAGGTCTCTGTTGGGTGTGCTGCTTTTGTCATGGGAAGACAGAATATTCCGATGGCAACGCAAGGCAGCTCTGTTGGATTGCCTTGCTCTGGACAAGTGAAAAATACCTTTGTGAGCTGTTGGCTCTTTAACTCCTTGACTTTGTGCCAAGGTGTTGGCTGCCATGAAGCCATTGGTCTGTTGCATCCAAATTTCCTGGTTATATTCTGGGGAATGGATTTCTGTGAGGTGGCCATCATATATTAAAAAGCCTCTTTCATCTAATAAGGAACATGCTTTCAGTGGCTTCTGAAGTGGTGTAAGATGGTTGTATTTGCTCACAGGAGTTAAATGAGTGGATATGTGATGAGAGAATCATTTTTAAGTAACCACACCTCTACTCACATCCTACAAGTAACTGTTGACTTGAATTACTTAACTTTTTAATTTCTTTTACTAGTGATTTGCAGAAAATACATGAGATTTATCAGCATTTTGTAGTTTTCTGAACAGGAGAAAGAAATAGAAAGAGCTCATAGTAATTTCAGTGGTTTTCAGGCCACAAAGGTTGTAGGTATTACAGAAAACAACAACAACAAAACCAACAAAAAACCCCCAAAAAAACCCAAAACAAAAAAAACCCCAGGAATTAAGCTTAGAAGGGTGCATCCAGTTCCTGCACTGTGCTCCAAAGCAGGACCAGCTATACTCAGTGTCATATTTGCCAGGCATTTCTTTAAGCTGTTCTTAAAAATCTTCACCAATGAAGATACCATGGCCTTGTTATGGAACTGTTCCCAGGCAGTACCTACATCTGTTTGAAGGATCCAAGGATTTACTGTTCCAAGGGTTTTCTTCATATCCAATCTAAATTTTCTGTTGGTATTTTAATCCCCTACTTACTTTTTATCCATATCAGCAACAGATATGAAGACTGTTTATCTATTCTATTTACTTACATTTCCTTCAAAATACTTTTTGTCTTTAATTTTGATGTAACCTGCTTTCCTCTATTACCCAAGTTATGGAATGTCGCTGAATGAAACCTTCAAGAAATCCATAGGAACTATCAAACTAAACCAAAAAATTATAGAAAAGCAGATGGCCTTGATTTCAAAGTGCAAGTAATGGAGAATTCCTCAGCATTTCTAGATTCCAGAGATCTTTCTTCCTCCATCCCTTGTCTGTACAGCTGTACCAGTGACCATGTTCTATCAAGGGTGAAAAGCAAACATGTCTCTTCCTTTTTGAAATAGGTCATTCATGTAGAATAAACACAAGTGGAAGGTCCCTACAAAAGCTCTCTCTGTCCTGGCATTGCCTTTCCTCCCACTTAGTCCTGGCTGATGGGAAGTTCAGGGAGTGACTTTATTACCCAAGTAAACTATGAGGGCTTGGAGTGATGAAACAAAGGGGAATGGCTTCACACTGACAGAGAGCAGGTTTAGATTGGATATTAGGAAGAAATTCTTCACTGTGAGGGTGGTGAGGCCCAGGTTTCCCAGAGAAGCTGTGGCTGCCCCACCCTGGAAGTGTTCCAGGCCAGGTTGAACAGGGCTTGGAGCAACCTGGGATAGTGGAAGGTGTCCCTGCCCATGGCAGGGTGTGGATGAGCTTAAAGGTCTCTTCCGATCCAGGCCATTCTATGTAATAGAAACTTTTAGATCAGATTTGTACCAAGAGAGGACACCCAACAAACCCCTACAATTTTCCCTTGGATAGAGTCAACCTTAAAAGTATTCCAGCAGTTGAGTGCAAAGAACTGTAGCAAATGAGAGGATCCATCTGCATATCTTTGGGAACTTTGAGGAAATACTGCATTGGGGACTTCACACTGTAAGCTGTTTTCCAGAAAAAAACCCTTTCTTTCTTAACTTTTACTGAAATTTGATTGCAACAGAGGGTTTAAATGCATGATTCCATATCACTGTTTTCTGTGGCAACACTAGAAATTCAGAAATTCTTTAGCTTGGTATGAGGACTTGGAGCAAGTCTCTGGGGGGAGGTAGAGCATCACAAATCACCCTATTTGACTCATGGCTCCTTCCAGAGATCCTCTCAGTGCATCCTCCTCAAATCCAAGCATCTTGGTGATCTTTTCTGTAATTCTAGAAATAGCCCAGGTAGGGTCAGCTCAGGTCTGTGCTCATCCAGTGGAATATATGTGCCCATACTCTACTTGCTCTCTCCCATGTTTAAACAACTGGGAGAAACACAAGCTCATCCCTTGCTAGAGGTGAATGCAGAGTTTTTGGAATTTTGAATGTGTTAGAAAGCGATTTTGTGCATACCACTCTCCAATTCACTCCATATCATACGCGTAGAATTTACACCCATGCAGGCTGTTAATGTTTTAAAACATTCATCTCCTCACTACCTCTGAGGATGATTCAAGTATAAATTACAACCTTTTCTATCCTCTCCAGATCTGATTTTCACACAGTAACTCACTGCTCTCCAAGACTATTTGATATTACTTTTTACTTTGCTGAGCATTATTGCTGTTTCGAATTATGCTCCTTGTTGGATCGGCCTTAATTTGTCCTCCTTGAGTCTCATTCTATTTCATACTTGTATTTCTGCTTTTTCAACAGCCTGGTATTTAATCTCTGCTCCCTTCACTATTCACAACCTTTCCTAATTTAGTATTCTCTGCAAACCCAATTGACATGGCCTGGAGAGTTGTTGCCATGTTAAATGTAGGATAAACTGTGATCCCTGACTAGATATCACCTCACAGTTTCATGTACATGTTTCCACTACTTTCACCACTTATTTGGTTTGGGATTACAGACATTTGTTTTGTTGATAGATCTACTCTATCTTTTTTTTTTTTTGATAATCATAGGAAAGACACAGAGAAACATTTTTAAGAAAATTAAATGTGGAGCCTACTGTTTCCAATTTTGCTAACTTGCTTTATAATAAATTCAAGTGAGGCTTTTCAAAGGATCTTTCAATAGATCTGCATTTTACTGCCAACTGCCAACACAACTGTTTCTTCAGAAATAAAGAAGAGGGGGGAAATTTTCTGGGACTCTGGTAGGAAGTAGCCCCCTGGAGAGCTTTATGTGTTTCCTGCATAGTTTTAGCACATATATACAATTGGAATAAATATTACCTAACTCAGCCCAGTGTATGAGTAGTTATCATTTCTCTGTCTGGAAATTGGAAAGGACTTGCAATTAGATTGCTACGGACCAGGGAAGCAGGTTGGAAGAATTTCTTTACATAGAGGGTGATTAGACATTGGAAGAGGCTGCCCAGAGAGGCAGTGGAATCCCCATCCATGGAGGTGTTTAAGGAAAGACTGGATGTGGCACTCATTGCTCTGGTTTAGTTGACAAGATGGTGTTTGGTCCAAGCTTGGACTTGCTGATCTCAGTGTTCTTTTCCAACCTGATTGGTTCTGTGATTCATGAGGAAGTCACTGCCAATTTGATACCATCAGGAATGGGAATGTGCGTGTATATATATATATATATATATATATGTATGTATATATGTCTAAAGATAATGCTCATAATACTAAAATGTATGTATTTCCTTACTCTTCCAACTCCATTAATAGAGTTTGCCTCCTTGTCTTTGCCTTTCCTTGTTTTTTTGACACCTCTTAATTACTATTCCATACTCCCCCACTCTTGTTGGGTATTGGGGGGAGGCTGGGTGTGTGTGAAGGTGCAGGGGTGGTCATTATGGACTTCTACTTGCTATAGACTTTCTCCATGATTAGCCAAACAAAATATTTTCCCTGGCCATGGGATCAGAGCAAGGGGCAGTACCAATGACAATGACAGAGAAAGCAGGGGCAGGACTCTTCTAACTCCAAAATGTGTCTTTTTTGGAGCAAAATGGAGAGAGCTGGACGCCCCTTGCTCTTGTATCCTTTCCCATCCTTCCAGTCTTCCATTTGCTGTTTATCCAGAACTCTTTTCTGCACGTCATCTCTCTGTTATTGGCAAAAGTTTGCCTCTGTAGATTGTGTTCTGCAACTATGTTTCAAATTTTATACCAAATTCAAATGCTAGAATACAAACTTAATTAATACTTTACAGCTGGTAATAAATGCTCTGGAGCCAGGGAAAGAATTTTGCATAGCCACATTCCCCCTTTTAATCCTTTCTCTGCTCCTCAAGCTTTTCATTACCAGCTTAAAAAGGTTGCTAAAATTTACACCACCGTGCTCTCCTCTGGTGCTGGTGTGATCATTCACAGTTTGTGTAAGCTAAATTTGAAATTGCAACCCAAGGAAGCCGATAATGTGTTGCATGTCTTTGTCTCAAGCTTTGTGTGGGGATAAGTGGCTTCACATGGTGTAAGACAATGGAGAATCATGGTCAAAGTGTGCAATGCCAAAGCCTTACAGTGAGATTTTGCTTCACTAGGAGTTCTGTGATGATTTCACAGCAGCAAGATGTTCAGTCCAGATTCTTCCAGCTAGGACACTGACAAGGAATTAGGCCAGAAAAGCTTCAAGGGAACATGGAAAGGACATCTTTCCTCAGAGTCTAGCACTAAATGCATCTCTTCCAGAACTGAAATCATAAGCTCAGTTAAATTTAATTCAGAGAACTGTAATTTGTGCTTTGCAAATTGCAAAATTGCCAACTGCATTACTTCCACTGGGCCCAAATTGCTAATACGAAAGTGTATAATGAGATTAAACAAGTGATTTTAAAGATAAAGTTCAGATAAATTGTTATCTACCTGTGACAAATAGACTTGAAGTTACAAAAGATAAAATAATTTTGCACATTTTTATATTTTAAGAAGAGATACTGCAAGTAGTTGGGAAATGATTGTGTAACCAATGGACTCACATAGAGCTGTTAGTCCTATGCTTAAAAATTTACAGAGAGAAACTCGTAAATTAAATCCCTGCCAGTAATTTAAATTGTGCTGAATTATGGGAACTACTAAAAGGTAATATTTTTTTTAAAGTTATGCTTGATAATTTGTTTTAAAATGGGTTGTGTTTATTATTCCATTAACTTCTCCATTAGATGTTCACAGTTTACATGACAAAGTGTGAAACCAGATTGACTATTACAATTGTGGTGCTCTGGATCTCAGGGTACAAAGTGGAGGTTGGACATCCAGTGAACTCCAGGACAGTGAAATCAATTTTTTTCCTAAAATCAGTCTTTGAAACTCACTTTGTTTTCCCTGATAGTTCCATGTCCAGTCAATGGCAAAGCATATTAAATTGATTTAATCATGCAAAGTAAAGTAGGCACATGTCTGGCTCAAAATCTGTCTTCCTTATGCTTGACTATGTTTATTCAAGAGTATTTTAAAGCCACATGTGGTATTTCAGTACTTTCTTTGAGACTTTTCAGGAGATACATTAAAAAACAAAAGCTGAGCAGGTGACAGGGTACCCCTTCATGCCCTGAGCTGAATTTGTGGCATTCCAGTGCCACCTTCTTTACTATGGCAGGCCCGGGTACCACTGTCAGTCAGGGGCTTTGGAAATCCCACCAGATGTATTCGTACAGCTGGCCCTTTGCCTTCTCAGGATCAGCCTCATTATGACTTATTAACCATCTACAAAGAGCATTGACAAACAATGAATATTTATGACTACAGATGTAACCCTATTGTTTGTGCAAATTACAGTGTTCCTGGTAATAT
This sequence comes from Ploceus nigricollis, assembly GCA_013399945.1. Classification (NCBI taxonomy): domain Eukaryota; kingdom Metazoa; phylum Chordata; class Aves; order Passeriformes; family Ploceidae; genus Ploceus; species Ploceus nigricollis. The sequence goes on along the minus strand of VXBC01000846.1, from coordinate 272,538 downwards.
TCTGAATGGCTTCAAGTTGACATAAATAATTCATGCTTGTAAAGCCATATGTTAAACTGTCATTGTAAAAGACTAAGTGCTGCCAGTTTTCACTTGAACCATATGTAAATATCAAGCACTTGATATTAAACAGTGATATAAAGTCTAAGCACCTTAATGCCAGTTACACAATAAAGATTGCAGTATGCCACAGTGCATTGAGTGCCAGTGTCAAAACAAGTTTAACTGCAGCAAAAGAACCATTTTTATTCCTGAGTAAATTACAGCATATTAATTTAATCAAGTCTGGCTTTAGATATTTAAATTACAGTGAGAGCAGACCTTCAGCCTTTGTTATTATTATTGTGTGAAGGAAACAGCTTGAAACATTTCCACAACTCTACTGCAAGTCACTAGTTTTTGTCAAGGTACTTGTTGCATGCATGTGACATACATTTACATACATTTAATATGTGTATATATATGTGTGTGTGTGAAATGCTGTGCAAATGTCATAGAATCATGGAATAGCCTGGGTTGGAAGGCACCTTAAAGACCACCCAGTTCTAAGCCCCTGCCATGGGCAAGGACACCTTCCACTATCCCAGGTTCTCCAAGCCCCATCCAACTTGGCCTTGGACACTGCCAGGGGTGGGGCAGCCACAGCTACTCTGGGACTTTTTATTTTTCATTAGGAATTTCAGAATGTAGTGTTAAGACTCATAAGGAATAGAAAGCTCTTGGATTCATGGATTCTTCCCTCCATTCTGCCATCATCTCCACTGACAGAGATGAGGCTGGTATCCTCTTTCCTGCCAGGCTCCATGGCTGGAAGCACAACCCTCACCCATCACATGAGGTATTTCTGGTCCTGTGGGAGGCTGAGTCTCCTGAGGCACAGAGACTGGGCTACTCACACACACTTCCATGAGCCCTGTTATGTAGAGGGTCAAGTCAATTGCCCATGTCAGGGCTGACAGGCTGTAGCCTGTGACAGATTTACTTCCAACCCCATTACAGGAGAAGAAATACAGCTGTGGGCTTGGCTGATGGTTCCCATTCTGAGGGAGTGGTCTCAGCCAGCTTAAAAGCCAAGAGGTGGCCTGATCATAACTCAGAAGAACCCACAGCCAAACCCCAGAAGTCTATCAGAAGATGCTCTTAACTGACAAATTGACAAATTTGCAGCCAAATGCCAAGGCTGAAGGATGCAGATAGGCTAATTCAGTTTGGAAATAAACCATACATTTTCAACAGCTAAGGTAATTAGCAATTGGAATGACATAATAAGGCTTGTAACTGACTGTTCATCACAGAAATGCTCAAGCTGTAATTAGAGGTTTTTCAAAAAAAATTAGTTAAATCACATTTATTATCCTTATAGCAAAAATCATCTCAAGGAAGTTGTGTGATTACAAAGGAGACTAAGACAGGGTGGTTAAAAATAACATTGCTTAGCCTTAAAATCCATTAATTTCCATGATCCCAATGTGTGCCTTGCACACACTTCTCAAGCTCTCTATTCTGCATTGCTTCCACAATTTAGATTTAGAGCGTGTCCACTAAGCTCCACTGAAAGCTAATGGTGTGTCTGTGCTACTCTACATGTTTCAAGGACAGCAAAAAATTTTAATTAAAGGTTTTGCAGTTCTTCATCTGTCTCCAAAGGAACCTTGGCAGTTTGTTTTCCATGTGCAGTCCTGAGACAGAACATTGCTCACAAAACACAACCACATTTACTGCTAAAATGCCATTGATGCTTGAGTGAGAAGAATAGGAACGAAGTTCTCTTTTAATAGGTTTAAAATCAAAAACTCTTTCTTTGGCTTCAGTGGGAGTGTGAAAACAGAACTTCTAGATTCAGACAGGGATAGACACAGGCATTGCAGATGCTCAGCATGGCACAGTTTTTTCTTTCCTCACAGAAGTCTGAGGGCTAATACAAGCCCTCAAAACGTTTGAGTCCCAAATACAGGCTGAAAGAATCCCATAAACTTGGCTGAATTTTCTTAAATGTAATGACCACTGTGGCCACTGCATGACCCCAGAAATGCTGATGGTCCTTGATTGTGCCTCTTTTTATGTCATCACCCTGGAATTGATTGTTTTTCACAACTGCCCATTCTGCAGGCCTTTTCTGGCTCATAGTTGCCAAATGGCTCTGAAGGATCCTTTACTCCTTGTCTCAAACTTATTTCAAGGCCAAAGTAAAACTGTAGGGACCCCTTATTTCAGAAGCAGCTCATTTCATGCCTTGTCTTGAGCCTGCAGTGCACAGACAGTGCTTTAGGTGTCACACAAATACAAAAGAGATGTATTTGATACCACAATTCATATTTCTAGATGTTCATTTGGACACTGCAGTTTTTACACAAATTAAAGCTTTTTTATTGAAGTAGAAATTAAAGTAGAAATCTACAAAGAAATGTGCAGTTATAAAAATGGCAATTACTTATTTGGAGCTTCCTGGGCATACTTAGAGATGAATTTCTGGATTTTGTGATAGGAAATACAATTTTGTAGCTTATTTTTGTTGCTAGCAGTGTAAGACCTTAGAGAGGAGTCCTAGATTTCATTCTTCTCTGAGCATCTTTTACTAAATTACAGTCAATTACTACAGCTCTGTGCAAGTTCAGTGAAATTGGGATTGCCCAGGTGCAACCACAATGAAGACCCTGAATTTCAGCACTGGAGCTACAAAGCAGGATGGAGAAGAAAGAAAATCTCTGGTTGTACTCCCCAAGGGCAGGTTGAGCTGGCACTGCTGATGGTTAGAAACACCTGCTTGGAGGAGATGTCGTCTTGAGGGAAAATATCAACTAATAAGTGAAATACTTTTGATCTAAGCAAAGTGGCTGTGGTTTAATTCACAGAGAAGCATAGAACTGTTTTCAAAAGCTGCCTGGTACTGTCCAAGTGCGGGGTACTTCCAGGTTTCCACAGCCCAGAGGTCCATTCACCTGAAGATGCAGAGCTGGATCTTTGCCATGTTAGGTAACTCATATGGAAATAAACCATCCAGAAAAATATAGAAGTGATTTATCTTTCTTTTTTTTTTTAATTTTTTTTAAATTTCATTTTTTACTTTTTCATAGGAAAAGAGCTGTATCTCTTCAAGGAACACATTCCACACATGATTAAACATTAAAACAGGAACACGTTACTGCACACAGACCAAAACCTGCTTTTTCCTCCACTAGAATTGCAAATCCGTCATTGCATTGAAGGAAAACAAAAATAAGATTTTTAAAGTAAATCTTTTAGTTTGCCTCTGGCACAAAACCAAACAATTTCTATTGTGAGGTTTTCTGTCTGCATATAAATATTCCCCTGCAAAACAGTTTATCTTGGGGAATGTTCCTCAGCGTAACATATCTGTCACTGAGATTGTTCTGCAGATGATCCATTTCGTCTTGTTGTGTCAATAAATACACTTTTGGGCTTCTCCAGATAGAGGATCATCCAGCCCAGCTCCTGGCCCTGCACAGGATCCCCCAACAATCCCACCCTGTGTGGGGCAGTGTTGTCCAAACGCTCCTGGAACTCTGGCAGCCTTGGGGCTGTGACAATTCCCTAGGGAAATGGGAATTCCCCGTTCAGTGCCCAACCACCCTCTGGGGGAATAACCTTTTCCTGCTATCCACCCTAAACCTTCCCTGACTCAGCTTCATCCCATTTCCAGGGTCCAGAGACCCTCTCTCTGGTCACAAGAACAGGAGGTAGCTTTCCACTGCCTGGATGGACTGGGAGCTCTGGGATGAACGAGGATGAGCTGGAAAAAACTGAGATGGACTAGGAGCTCTGGGAGGGATTAGGAGGAGCTGAAACTTCTGGGATAGACTGGGATAGACTAGGATGGACTGGGAGATCTGGGATATTGAGATGAATTTCCAAATTTGTTTTTGACAGTGTATGCTAAGTAGCTCCGTTTCTTCATCCAACATTGCCTTTATTCTCATGTTAGCTTAGCAACTCCTCACGTTGTTCAGAGCTCCCTTTGGCTGAGTGCTACAGTCCATGGCAAAATGGAAAAATAAGGTTCAAGGAAGCACATACATGGAAGAGTGAGCTGAGAAGATGGCCTACTGACCATCCTGGTGTAACCCCAGCCAGCAACCACTCACTCCCCAACAGCAGGATCAGGGGCAGAATGGGAAGGGTAAAAGGGAGAAAATCCCAGGTTGGGATAAAGGCAGTTTTATAGCAAAACAAAACAAGGAATTACTTCCCTGCTTGCCATGGTTGGCAGGTGTTCAACCATCCCCAGGAGAGCAGGGCTCCATCACATGCATGTTTCTCAGGAAACAAACATCATCACATGTTTCTCAGGAAACAAGCATCCCTCTCTTCCTCCTTCTTCTCCCCACGTTATACACTGATTGTGATGCCATAAAGTTTGGAATGTGCCTTTGGTCAGTTGGGGTCACCTGTCCTGGCTGTGTCTCCTCTTAAATTCTTTCAGCATTGTGGCAGCAGAAAAGCAGGAAAGGCTTGGCTCAGTGTAAGCTCTGCTCCGCAATAACAAACCCGTCTCTGTATTATCAGCCCTCTGTTCAGCACAAGTACAAAGCACAGCCCCACACCAGCCACAGCCCCATACAGCCCCTAGTGAAACTGTAAAATGTGGTGTCCTTCAGGACTTCTGGGAATATAATCCCTCAGAACTTCTTTATGTCCTGTAGAATTGCTGAGTGGTAACAGCCAAAATGCAATGAAATGCATGTGTGCATTCACAGGAACGCTTTTTCAAGTAGCCTTCCAGCTACGTGCTGGACTATGTGCTGGACAGTTCATATGTGTGTATGAACTGTAAAGAGTATTTTTGTGCTGTGTACACTGGGCCAAATTATTGGTGCTTCTGGTTGGGTCTGCTGTGCCCCAGTGCTGCGAGGACTGTCCTGAAGCAGATGAGGTCACAAGAGGGGCTGCTGAGTAATGCTCCCTCCCACAGTGTCTGAGGCACCACCACCATGGCAATGGATGTGTAGGCAGGGTTGTGTCCTAGGTCTAATTCCACATCCTGGTTAGAAAATCCACAGCTGCATTTCTGCACTTATATGCTGCATTCCTAATTCTACTTTGGGAAAGCTTCTTACAAAGGCACTATGCTCCCAGATTTTTATGTTTGTCCATGGGCAATTGTGCCTTAGAAATGGTTTATGGGAAACCTTTGACCTGAGTTCTAATCTGATTTAAATTCATTTTAATTCAGAATCACTCTGGGCTAACTCCAGTGTAAGGGTAGTACTGGTCCATGGGGCAGCAGAGGTGCTTCACAGAAATACCAACAGCAGCTGGCTTTGTGTCCTTAGTTAATTTGATTATATAGTTTTAGTTTAACTTAAACAAAGCAGCGACCTTATTATTATTTTAAGAAACCTATTTTGAGAGGAGGGAATCATATTTCTCACATAAATCCATCTTCAAATGTCTTCTTTAGATGTACATGCAGCTGGGGCTGGAGGGGAAAAGAGTACTGGATTTCACTGATCACAGTTGCTTTAAATTATTCAGGGAAGAGGGAGATACTGTTTATGCATGAAAAAAACAAGGTTGGCAGCGTGGATCAGAGGGGCATTGCTTTTGTAGTTTCCCTCTGCTATAAAACAAGTACCAGGGGAAGGATTGGGGTGTCTTGCCAAGAATTATCTGAGGGGTCACATTTGTTGCTTGTGACCATTAGAAAAAAAAATCTGGATTCAATGGTAGTCAGCCTTCTTATCATGGTTTCTGTCTCAAGCACTGTTCTTCTGTACTTTTACAAGAAGCAATTCAAAATGAATGCTTTAATCTTGCTTTGCCTAAATGTGAATTAAGGTCAATCTCAGGGATTTCTCCTGATATGAACTTTAATATGACTTGAATACATGTTTTCAAATACTTAAATCATAGTTGCATAGGATATTTTCTGAATTTTGCAGACATTTTTTACATGTCTTATTTACTCTTCCCCTCCTTTGTCTTGAATTAAAATCTACTTTAAAATATCAGTGTTCTAAATCGCATAATATACTTCAAAATCACAGCAGGGGAATTGAGAATGGCTCTCAAAAATAAATCCTATTAATTCTAATCTTTCCTATTGTACAGTTCTGTTACATCTGTTATTTTGTTTATGTGTTTTACCTACAGAATGAAAAGGAGAAGCTGACATGGAGTGACCGCATGCCTGGATATGCAGCGAACTTTGGACTGATTCTATTTATGGTAATATAATTTTCATTTCTGCTTGTTTATTAGAGGTGAGAAACTTTGCCATGAGCATCTAGAAGGAAACCCTTGAATTGCTGTTCTCAAATATGTTAAAAATCTGAAGGTAAGTTCAGTTTTGGAGAAATACTAGGGAGGTTCATGGAGCTCAATGCCTGCCTCCAGCTTTATTCTCTTTTTCCAAAGGCTGCTTTTGGAAGGTCTGATTTGCAGTAATGCCAGCAGTTCATTACACAAATTCTGCCTCTCCCCCAGGGTTTCTGCTCCATCTCTGTTATCCAATGAAGGGATAACATTGATGTTTAGTTGTGCGCACAGTATTGCATATGTTGGTCACAGTGATGTTTGGAAAGGTTGAGCCTCTGGACAGGCGACATCCAGGTGAAACAAATCAGTTGCTGAGAAATATTTATCCAAGACACATTCAGGGATGGACTGTACAGTAGATCATGGTATACCGTAAGATCATGGTACACAGTTCTCCCTTGGGAACAAGAATCAGGTGTGCAGGGCAGCCTCTAAAGTGGGGACACCATTGTCCTAGTCAAAAGTCAGATTTCCAGAAAAAAACCCGCATCATGAAGCTGCTGGACTTTGTAAACAGCAACAAGAAGACCTGGCTAACAAACCCTAAATTACATGGTAAAGGATCCCATTATTCCTCTGGTTACAGTAATTACTGACTGAAAGCTTCTGTTCATATCTACAGCCACTATAAAATGGCAATGAAATAGGCCTGTTTACACCATTGCAGCATGTAACTAGGGAAACTCACCTGGGGCCTAAATTATTTTAAGATACCTAAGCGTATTTCTAATTTACTCAAATTTGCATATACTGCACCAGATGTCCTGAGAAGATTTCATTTCTTTTCCTGACAATCAAATGCTCACATTGAAGTTAATGTCTACACCCTTATAGATATGTTTATATATTTATGAAGATGTATGCATTACATATTCAGAATATTTTCTGTACATTTTAGATGTGTCATATATGCATGTAGTTGTAGCATTTTGAGTGAGTTTACCATCCTGAGGCCATACCCAGTATTTGCTTTTTAGACAGAACCTCTCAAGTGGCATGAGTCATGACTTCACTTAGAGCAGGCCACACTGAGTCTGACTAAGCACACAGCCCTGATTGAGCTTTTACAAGTCATTCTTTTGCAGACAAGATGCTTACATGTGCTCTTGACTTTCACCACATGTTTAAATCTCCCCTAAGCATGAGCTTAAAGTGCTTTCCTGACTCATAGCCTAGGTATGACCCTCCCTGCTTACTGTAACATCTCACAGAGATTTATAAAGGGTTATTACCTGCAGTTTGTGAGATGTAAAATGCAGAGCTCCAATTCTTCAACTTCTGTTTGTGACTAGTGGAACTAGGCTGACTTGCACCATCTGGTAAAGTGGACACAATGATCTTATTTTTGCAATATTTTGAGCATTATTTATATGTAAGTACCTTCAGGAGACAGCTTGCAAACCATGCATGAAATTCAAGCCAACTCTTGATGAGGGAGAGCATGCTCTGCTATCCTACATGGATATTGCAATCTGCTCTTTATGGGATGTTTCCCTTTTTCCTGCTAGATTAGTTAAAGAGAAATTGGAAAGATCAGACTGAAGTTTTGTTATCAGTCTGAGAAATAGAATTGTACTGAGAAACATTATTAGTCTTGTTAACCTCTATTATTATTATTCACACAGATTAATTATTTTAACTATAAGGCCTATGTACAAAATAAATAATAAAATCTTGAATTTCCATGTGTGTGCAGGGGTACAAGAGTCAGACTTGCGCACAAGTGCATAGCAATTTCTAGTGCTGCAGAAGTGATTGTTGAATTTTAATGCTACCTTTTCCAGGCCAAAAGGGTCTGGTGTTCTACATCTATAGATGTTTTCCATGAAGATTTCTATGTTGCTATAGAGTGATGCTGTTTTGTTCTATCCCTCCTTCCCTGAGCTTTACGTCCCACACTTTCCCTGGTGATTCTTGAAGCTGGTAATGGTTTTCTTAGTGTAAAATCTTTCCCCTTTTTTCCCCTTTATTTCCATACTTCTGTTGTGTACTTCACTTTTGTGAATCCTCTTTCAAGAACTGTGTCGTGGTCTTTTCTTTCTGGCTTTTCCTCTGTCTGTATTAAGCAAGGCATGCTGTTTGTTTTTTTCAAAATGCAAGTTGAAAAAAACATTGTGTTTGCTGCTCTTGTCCAGTCTTACATCACCAAACAATTCCAAGGATTAATTCACACATGTGTGGATGCTTTAAAATCTGATCCCAGTTCTTTTGTTGTACACAAAGTCTCATTGGACTGCAGAGGGGGCAGAAGATCCAAGTCTGATTTAAGCTATGCATTTTGCAGGGATTGTAGGACAGAAGTTCACAAGTCTTATTTTTGCAGAGTGAGATCAATGGTAGCAGGAGATCTGGGCTCAGCTGGGCATATGAAAGTTTTTCTTGAGTGTGATTAACAATAACATGTCACAATTTATAAACCCCATATTTAGAAGGCACATGTTGTGGCAGAGATTTCTGAGTTAGTGGTAAAAATACTGGTAGTGTTGGAAGAGAGCAGGGTGGCATGGAGCAATGCATCACTGGGGCTTTTCTTTGTTTGGCTCAGTCAGAGGAAGGAAGAAAATCAATTTGTGTCATGGCAGAAGAGTTCAGCCTCTTCCACCCTATTCTCACTCACATGGTGTAATACTTGACTCTAGAATAGCCCTACTGGGGAGCCAGAGACATTAAATTGTTATCCTGCTTGGATGGAGGTAGCAGCCTAGCCCATGGGGTTTTATAGCTTCCTTCTCAGATCTAGTTTGCTTTCCTGTTTGTCTTCATTCATACCAGGCTCAGTAGGTGACCTTTTCTGCAGCCAATTTTCACATCTGTTTCTAAGCATTTCAGTCCTGGATGGACTAGTTCAGCTATTCAGGGGAGAAACTGCCATAACGGGGGGGAAGGATTGCCAGAGGGAATGTTGGCAATGACAACAAACCCCAAAGTGGGCATCTGAACAGTTGGTGGCCTGCCTGATCAGGAATTTGGGCAGAAGAGGTATTTTCAGGAATTAAAGAAATGCTGTGAAGATACAGGAACCATTCCCCCCTAGTGACTGTCTAGGGAGTGAGAACTGTGCTCACAGTAACTGTGCAGTCCTACAGGCCCTCTTCAATTTTCTCTTCTTGCTGGATGCACAGATAATGAAGACTCCTAAAGGAGTGTTTTTCCATCTGTGTCTAAGCAGATGTTTAAAAACAGCTGAGCAACTGAGAGTTTCTGAAGCCCTGGTGCTTTTGCAAAGCAAATATTTTTGTTCTTTAAACAAATAAAACATTTTTTTTTTCAGTAACTTTCTACACCTTGCTATGGCACTGCATGGATTGAAAAGGTTGCTACTCTCATCCTCCACTAACATTCCTCAGGGCAAGGAATCCCTGAAATCCTCTGGTCAGGTTCAAGAGTTTGCTGTTGACCTTTGATGATCTGAAATTTCCTCTTTTTCTGTTTAGTGTGGACTGTCCTCGACTCTTCTTCCTGTACTGTTAAGATATTCCTAAGTGGGAATTCGTGATGGAGAGAGGTGTGTGTAGAAGCCCAGGGATCTCATCAGCTCCAGAATGAGGCATCCAATTGCTGATTTTCCTTGTCCACCACCATAGTGAAAAAATTGCAAAGAAATCCACAGGGAAAAGAAACAGGAAGAGAGTATCAGGAAGATGATTAAGAAGGAGGAATCTGTGACTCAGATTAAGAAAAAGAAAGGAGCTTAAGGTGTCTGTAGAGGTGGAAGGTGAAGTAAATTAATACCAGATGGTGCTGTTTTGTTTTCTTCCTTTGTTGGGTATTTTACTCTCTACTCTAGTGGTTATAACGGGGAAGCAAGCAAAAAGTTATGTGTTCCTGCACCCCTTCTGTCACAGCAAGGTAGTTCAGCATGAATGTGATTTTTTGTTTGTTCATTTGGTAGGTAAATCAAAAGAAAAATAGATATAAAAACCAGAAATATTTCCTTGACACAATGAAATCTACACAACCAAAGGAAATAATATTTATGTCATTTGAAAAGTTTTCATTTAAACTGTTTCAGGTTCAGGCTTTTATCATTCACCTACATTTCATTTAAAATTAATGAAACAGTTCTTTAAAAAGTAAAATTAGATGTTTTAGTAGGTCTGACTATTACTGTTTGCTGACAAAACATATTGCCAATTTCATCTGAAATCTCCAGGAGTTTCTCCAAATAATTAATTCTTAGTATGTTTACTAGTTCTTCATAAAAGCAAAATGTGCCCAGTTTTCACCTTCAACCTTTAATAATTTAACTCTGATTCTTGTTGTGGTTCTTTTGCCATAGTTCCTTTTCACGCAACAACCTTCCTCTGCATACAGGAATTCAATAAACTATTGCTGGATCATTAAAATGAACTGTTAAATTTCCTTAAACCCATGTTTTGAATCTGGGCCCCTAGGCCCATTTTAATAATTGCAGTCATCTAATCTTTCACATTGAGGTAGTCTCTTTCATCTGAGGATCTCAAGATGTTTTACCTAAAATAATGAATGTACACTGGAATTCTTGCTAAAGGCCAAAAAGGAAGGGGAAGAACGTACCTTCTCTCCCTTTTGTGCTGTGATGATGAAAATTTGCTATTTTCTATTATTGTTTTAATGATTTCTTTTTCATTGTGGATTGGTTTAGATTTTTTTTTAACAGAATACCACAACCCTACAAAATTCAAATTCTTCTTGTGGGAACGTGACCTTAAGTAGCAGGGCCAACTTTCCTTATCTCATGGGTGAAAGCCGGCCCACAAAGGTTGCCAGGGATACCAAGTGATTTCTGGGACACAAATGTAAAGTGAAGCCCTAATAACCCTGCTTAGGTCAGCCTTAACAGAATAATAACAGGGGAAGCTTTTTATTTTTTAATTTGTAAGTTGGCACTTCTGCTGTGCACAGGTGAAGCTGTTTGAGCCAGTAAAGCCCATTTACCCCACTGCACATATATATAGGCCCTTCAGTTCAAGCCATCTGAATCCATTGCCAGATAAAAGACCTTGCTTAATTCTTGCTTTTCAACCCAAAAGGCCCAAATTTCACTGCATGAATGATGTGTGTAGCTTTAATCAGAATGAACATGCCCATCTGCAGGAATCCATGGAATCGGTATAAAAGAATCACAGATTGGTTTGGGTTGAAAGGGACCTTAAAGGTTACCTAATTCTAACTCCCTGCCAGGGGCAGGGATGCCACTCACTCAGTCAGGACACTCAGGCCCCATCCAGCCTGGCCTTGGTCTCTTCCAGAGATGGGGCAGCCACAGGTGCTCTTGGAAACCTCTGCCAGGGCCTCACCACCCTCAAAGGGAAGAATTTCTTCCTAATATCTAAGAAAAAATGTCCTCTTTTGGTTTAAAACCATCCTCCCTTTTCCTACCACTACCTGCCCATGTGAAAAGTCACTTTCCCTCTTTTTTATAAGCCTCGTTTAGATACTGAAAGGTGGTATCTCCCTGGAGCCTTCTTTTTTCCAGGCTGGACAATCCCAACTTTCTCAGGCTGTCTTCATAGGAGAGGTGCTGTGAAGCATCCAGCCCTCTGAGCATCTTGCATCAGTTGAATTGTTGTGCCAGTTTGGAGTTGTGCATCCATTTCCTTATTTCTTATTTATGTCCCTGTTTGTTGGAGAGCCTTTTAATTTGATTCCCTGCATGTTGTCACCTTGCACTAAGAAACAACCCTGTGATGCCAATTCATGGAACACACCCAACCTCCCAGCCAAAGCTTCTGTTTCCATGCTGAACTAATCTGTGTGTTAACTTGTTTGCAGATCATGCTGGCGTTTTCAGCAGTGTTTGGTGTCATTGTGTACCGAATCACGACAGCAGCAGCCTTGTCCTTCAGCGCAAATGAGACAACCAGGTCCAACGTTCGAGTGACTGTGACTGCCACTGCTGTCATCATTAATCTCGTGGTGGTCCTCATCCTCGATGAAATTTATGGAGCTGTGGCCAAATGGCTGACAGAAATTGGTAAAACTGCCTTGCCACATTCCTCATTAATCCATGTATTGACACCAGGGGGTGCAAGGAGGGTCCAGGAGGAGAATTTCCTCCTGGACAGGGCCAGTGAAAACATTCGCGCCTGTGAAGGTTCCTCTTTAAGCTAAGAGCTGCAGAAAATCAGTGGGTTGTTTAAAAAATGTTGATGGCTCTGACAAAGTTACACTGATGTTGTTTCCCTGATGAAAGTTTTAACCATTTCCTTACTGCTCAAACAATTTTTTTTTCCCTTTTAGGGGCATGTCTGGGCTGGACTTTTTATTAATGATTTGAACTGCAGTTAGTGGTTGGACTTTCAAAATTTATCTTAAACATCAAAATATTGTTGCAAGCCTGGCTGTTTATTTCTTTTGAAGGGAAGTAATTCCTTTGACTCCTACAGAGGTTTAGGCCTAAAGTATTGATTTGTTATATACATTAGGCTAAATGTATATAAATTATATACATTAGTAAAGATGTTTACTAATAGGGGCTTAGGCTGGGGCTTTGTTTTATTATATAAATTAGACCAAGAATGTTGACTGAAAGTGCCTTTAGATGAGATTACTTTTAAGACTTCTGTTTCTTCTCAATTTCTCAAAACACTTTTAAATTCACAAATGAAAACATCTCCTTCAGTCCTATTTTTGGAAGAACATTACAAACTACAGTTTTGCAGTTGTTAGAGGTCCAATCCTAAATTTTGGAAGTATGGTCCTGTTAGTTTAAATTAAATTCCTAAAGTATTTGAAAGAAATTAAGACAAAGCAATTCATTTTCATAAATTGCCACTTTAGGGGGTTCATTTATTTGTTTATTTCTGTTTTGCACCAGGCTTTGGGCAGATTGTAACAGGGTTACACAAATGCCACTCTGTTCTAGTGGCATAAATGAGCTCAGGCTCACTGTTCAGGCCAAAACTGTACCCAGATTTTCAGCTTTCATGTAAATGACAGGCTGCTAACTGTGTGTGACCTGATCAATTCTGTTCACTGCACCTGCCCAGGTAACAAAGGGCACAAATGTTAAGGAATGACACAGCTGTGTGGAAAGAGTAGGAAAATATGAAGATGAGACTTCTTTAGCAGTTTCTAGGCAGGAGCTGGTGGGAAGTGCCAGGTACTGCCATGGCCTCTCTTTGGGAAGTACAGAGGGAAAATATCTCCCTTTGAAATGTGCACCAGGCTGAACTGTGAAAGAAACAACAATTTCTTACTTGCTGATTATTGCCCTTCTGTCACTTTGCATCTAATTCTAATCCTGTGTTTATTAGGGCATCATTCCTAATCAACCATCAGATGTTTTGTTTAAGAAGGATCCAGTCAGAATAATCTCTAATGCTACAAATTACATGAGTTAGAAAGTTCACTCAGGCAGCTTTCTCCTGTGCTAGGCTCAGATGCCAAATGTAATCAAAATGTTTTAAAAAACATTTTAAAAACTACATTTCACACATGCTGATAAATGTTGCTTAACTTGTGAACTCTCATTTTGCTGAGAGGAGAAGAACATTCTCAATTCTCATTTCACACTGCACGTAATCCACAAGCTGAAGAACACACTTGTTGGGCTGAAGGGGTAGCTCTTGACAGCATAAGTTTCTATTCCTGCCCTAAGTACACTTGAATCTCTATTCAGGTGAAAAATTACATCTGTAAGTACAAGAATAGCACTGATAGCAATTGTGTTAATCATGGGATCAGAGTCATGCATATACCTCAATACCTCCTCAATCAGGAGGATAAGAGTAGGAGTTTTGTTGTTATCAATACAGAGAGCTCGTACAGGATGGAGCAGGACTCCTGTGGGCCCAGCAGAGTGGGGCACTGATGCCCCTTTATCACAGATGAGGCCAGCCAAAGTGCAGATGGTATCCTGCTATTCCCAGGAAGAACAGATCATCTTCAGTAATCAGGTGGTGCCAGACAAGATTTACAGCTCACTTGTAACTCAGAATCACAGAATGGGTTGGGAGGGACCTTAAAGCTCACCTCATTCCAAGCCCCTGCCATGGGCAGGGAACACCTTCCACTATCCCAGGTTGCTCTGAGTTGCTCCCCATCCAACCTGGCCTTGGACACTCCCAGGGATGGGGCAACCACAGCTGCTCTTGGAAACCTGTGCCAGGGCTTCCTCACCCTCAACCCTTCCTTGAGGCCAAGGAAGAACCAGTGAAATAGGGGCAAAATCAAAACTACTTGTGTTTGTCCCTTGCAAAGGCAGCAGCTCCTTCAGAGAGCTAAGGCCCATTCCACCCTTTGCTCAACTCATCCTCCACCTGCAAAGTTCCAGCTGCTTAATTTTGGCATAACAACCCACCACTGAGTGTTTCATTTTTTTGGGATGTGGGAGTTTTCTCTCTTACTAACGCACCTATTCTGGCTGAATGCATTTCTCATGCAGCACACCCGACGAGCTGGAGGACAAATTCTACACATGCCTCTAAAGCTATGGTATAGGATGTCTGAGGAAGCCTCTGGGACCATATATGGTGTGCAATTGTTCATCCAGAGGCTGAGCTCATCCATGGGAGGGGTTCTCTGTAAGGCAGGGTTTAGGATTTTTCTCCCTCAAATGAAAAGTTGCCCTGCTGTTATTCGATATTCCTGCTGCCCTGAGCTTTTCTCTTGCAGATCTATTCAGTGTGTGGGATCACCTACAAATTGTTTGAATGTTTAATTAAGCTTTTTTATACATATCGGTGGGTGATGCCTTAGGGCTCATCAGGTTGTGCACTGATCTTTTATGAAAATGTGGTTGAAAGTATCACAAAGAAAGTCAAGCAGTAAGGGCTCATTAGGCTTTTCTATTCCTTTAATGTTAAAATAATCATGCAGCTTTTTTAAGAAAAAACACCCCAAAACAACAGCAAAGCAAACAGAACACACAAACTGTGCCTGAAACAAAACTGTACAAATACAGCAGTATTTTTAAAGCAGTTCTTAAGCCAGAGCTCTGGATCTCCTTATTATTACACACTTTCTTTGTGCCTCAGAAGTTCAGCCAAGGATGATAAATTTAATCATAAAGTGATCTTCTATCACATTAGATGCAGCTCAGGATGAGCAGAGAAACACAAGGGTTTAAAAAACACAATCTTTAAAAAAGGATCAGTTTGAAAAGCCTCTGTCTTATACCTGTGCTTTCTGCTGCCAGAAAATTTCCACAGAAATTGAAAATAAATCTGGGAACAGAGTAGTGAATACTGAAAATATTTAAACCAAGAAATCTTGACATACAGAACATATATAGTGAATTGTTAACAAAAATGTGCTTTTATTTTGCACTTAATTCACTTAGTACCTTACTCAAAAATGTGTTTAGTCTTGTATTTAGCATCAAACATATCAGAAAAGAAGGCCTGTGGACTACAAGTTAAGGATGCTATTAAGGTGTTTTTTTTCTGGTTGAAAGTCTTTGTACTTTGCTTTCAGCATTCCTCAATTGAGAATACGAATGTTTTGTTACTTTAGTTGTGTAACAGATATACTCGTGTATGTTAATATCCATATATACAGCAGAGTAATTTATACTGCTATTGCTTTGTGGAATTGAATATCTCTGGAAATGAGGACTTAGTGGCAGACCTAGTGGCTTTGGTACAAATTAGAGGTACAAAAGAAAAATTAATATAAGCCCAAAGTTTGAAGTTTGGGTTTTTTTTGTACATGTTTGGGGATTCAGGGATTTTTATATTACTTACTGATTCAGTTCTCTGATTTCCTTTTTTTCTCCCAGAAATACCAAAAACAGAGAAAATTTTTGAGGAAAGACTGATTTTGAAGGCATTCCTACTGAAGTTTGTGAATTCTTATGCATCAATTTTTTATGTTGCCTTTTTTAAAGGAAGGTAGGATAAATATCCTTTACATATATATATATCTCTGTATATGCATTTTTATATATGTGTCTATATTAGTGGATCTGTGTATAAAAATGGGCACAATGGCCTGAGACTGGTCATCTTTGCCAGCTCTTAAAAAATATCTTCGACAGGGTTATCTAAAGTTAATAATTCATTTTGCTTTTTTAAAAAAGTGTAGTTTTTATAATGAATGGTGTTGTTACAGGCTTTAACTTTCCACAGTTTTGCAAATTTTCCTTGAAGCATCATTTAGCAAAGAACAGTCTTCCTGTTTCATTTAAAATTATGGCGCTCTTTTTTCTATTACTTTCACATTATTTTGCATTATTCTTGTGTATCAAATTAAGAAATAGCTGCAGTCAACTGGCAAATGAAGTGATTGACCAAAAAGCTAATTCAGCTGTCCTGCTAAATAAGTGTGACTTCCTATGGGCTCAGAATCTGTTTCTTTTGGGACCCAGTCATCCACATGCTTTTGAATGGGAAGCTTAAAATTATTCTTCGCTAAAACTTTGGCGAAAAATAATGTTTAAAACATCCTCTGGATTCTGTTTCCTACCATTTTACTCTTCCTTTTGGGGGCTGTAAAGTTTGTTAATCTCTGCTCTTCACTAATCCTATCCAGCACCTTTCATTTGAGGATTAATGATGCATTTTGCCAGCAGTTGCAAATATTGTAAGACACCAATGAAAAAAAGTCACCAAATTCTCTCTTTTTTTAACCATATTTTTGTGTTGTAAGGTTCGAATAAAGTCAATATCATTGTTTCTCCTGGTGTAGCCAGAAGAGTCTTGGTTGTATATAGATGTGTAAATAATTTAATTCAGGGCATTATTCACATGTAAGAGAATGTGAATTAGGATATGTGTCCCCAGGTTTATTTGCCATCTCTAATCAAGTGAGGCGTTTGTAATTATATTGTTTTAGTGCTGAAAAATATTTTATTAAAATTATTTTATCCAGATATAGTAGAAAACCATTTGTAGAGGCCTATTTCTTTGAAATAATCAAAGCTGAATAGATGCTGAGCCCTTGAAAATTCATGTTTAAGAAGCAACTTCGGAAATATTTTGACTAATACAAATGAACAATCTTGATTTCAAAGTTAACTTATTTTTGTGTTTTTATATTAAATCATGGTGTCAAAATTAGCTCATTTTTCTGTTTTTATACTAGTTTATATATTATTATTGCTTTCAGGTTTGTTGGCCGTCCTGGTCGTTATGTGTATGTGTTTGAAGGTTATAGGATGGAAGAGGTAAGTACATTTGAAATTCAAATTACAAATAAAATCCTTTACACAAAGAAATATGTGTACAGTGTTCAGTGGACTACAGACAACAGAGGAAAAATAGAAAACACATGTTAAAACAACAGGTTAAATCATCAACTTGAGTAGGCAAAACCCAGGGTTTCCAAAATCTTCAACTTGAGTGGGCAAAACCCAGGGTTTCCATCTAAGGCAACTTTATATTCTTTCTTTCTGCAATTTTGACTATTCCATGGTCTTTCTTAGGTGAAGCTTCACCATTTCTGTGCATTACAACTGGGCACTAAGGCACAAACATTCCATGATTTGGTTGAGGCCCTTGGGAAGCATGACTCTGGCTTCCCATTCTGCAGATCGCTGGAAGCTTGGCGATTTTAATAGCTTAAAAACCTGGAGCAATTTTGTGCTAAACCAATAAACTTTTTTTTTTTTTAAAATCCCCTCATGAAAGGGATTGCTGTGGGTATTCCCTTGAAAGCTGAGCGATGTACTCAAGGTTTGACAATAAAGCTGACCTAAAAGTCTTTGCAAGATTGAAGGTTTTCTTTCCCCCCGGGAGAGATCAGGTTGGAAGAGTATTGGTGATCCTGCATTATGTTTATTACATTGATTATATAGTAAATATTTTTAAAGGAAATATAGGAGCCCCAGGGCACCATGAGTTCTTTCAGAGCTCTGCATATTTTCCATAATGCAGTTTTAGGAGTGGAGATGAAATACCTTGTCAAACACAGATTTGAAGTAATCGATGATTACTTTTTGTGATCCCACGAAAATTGGTGGTAGGGACAGTGGGCACATGGAGACACTGGGAGCTCTCCCAGGTGGGTATTTTTAAATTATTTCTTTTAATCCCTTCACACTCTCTGGTTTTGTTTAATTGCAGTGTGCTCCAGGAGGGTGTCTGATGGAACTATGCATTCAGCTGAGCATCATCATGCTTGGAAAGCAACTGATTCAAAACAATCTCTTTGAAATTGGAATCCCGTAGGTATTCTGGCCTTTTCCATTATGTGTTATTCCTATGGCACAGTAAATCAAAGCTTTGATCCTTATTCAGCTAAATGGGACTTTTGCCACTGCCTTCAGTGGGTTCTAATTGAATGTGATAATAAATCACATTTTCTGTTGTGGTGAAATGATCTGGTTGTATTTTATGTTGAATAATTGGCTGTATCTTCACTAAATGGCTTATATTCATAGAATATATGAAATAATTGATTTAAATTAATTTTAGAAACCAGGGAAAACAGGCAAGGTATGATAGATCTCCTGGGAAGTTTCAGAGAAGCGTTCAGGACAGCAGCATTGAATACAAATTAGCAGAAAGTGGAGGGGAGATAGCATGGGGGAAAGCAATAGCCCATAAAAGATGTTAAAATCTATTACTTGATCTATGACTATTTTATGGATTTGGGGATGAAATCCACATGTTTCCAAGGTGCCTTTATGTCATTCTGGGATGATGCAGGAGCAAGCAGAGACATTGACAGCTCAGTGCCTTTTTGCCATGGGCTGCTTCAGTGCTCAGTTCCCTGCTCCAAATACTGTCTCTCACCAGTGCCAAGGGGATCTTCAGGCACTGGGAATCCACTGAGAAAGTCCTGCTCCTGCCTCTTGGGAGGTTTGCTTCATGGTGGCAGTGGCCTGTGAAATGTTGGAGATGAAGAGTCTGGTTTAGACATCTCAGCTCCACTGAAATGAGGCAGAATCTTCCAACTCTGGTGTCAGCAGCTTTTAGGTCACATCCGTAAGGCTGTGGTGATAGTAACTAGAAATCAAGAGGAGTGATTCTTAAAAGATATTAAATATATTTCAAATGAGCCCTTTTTCTCCCTTTTCTCAGCAAGAACTAAGAACTTTTTTTTCTTGCAAGGAATCTAAATAGAGAGGGAGAAAAAAATTCCCAAACAAATCAGATGTAGATTATGGATGGTTTCATTATTCTTGTGTCAAAGTTCAATAGGGAGGCCTGTTTTCTGTCTGCATCTCATTGAGTTTACATTTTATTTTGAGAAAAGGGTGGTAAATCATTCCCAAAATATCTGACATGTTGAAGTCTTAAAGCTTTCTCAGTGTAAACCTGCTGTAATTTGTTTCTCGTCTTCCAAAAACTTACTGCTACTGGACTTTTTTAATGGGAATTTTATGATGTTACAAATACTGTATTTATTATTTTTGACTCATGAAAGCATGGGCTGATCCAGTCCAAACAGAAAGTCATGTCCAATTATTTTTCATTTCTTTCCCTTCGGTGCAAGAATGCAATAATTTAATCTCATTTTTCTCCCTCAGTTCTGCTCCCCCACCCTTCATTTAACAAACTGTGGTGGCCTCAATTTTTAAAACTGTTTAAAAACAATGATCCTTTCATCCTCCCCTTCCTAGATAAATACCTCATTTCAGTCACAATGCTATCTTGTCATCTTGGAATAAACATATCTGCTTTTCCTTTGCTTGTCTGCATTCCCAGGAAAATTGTGTGTGTGTCTGTAGGGCTCGGCCCTTCTTCCTGGACCTGTCTGCACCAGAAGAATCACTGAGCTCTTAATTAAATCAGAACTAGCCTCCTATTCCTGCATGGACCACTGTACTGGTTTGGGCTGGTTCCTCAAGGGTACCAGCAGCTGCATTTTTTATCCCCCCCTTGCCTTGTGCCTCTTTGGAGGGGGCTGAGACTTGGGCTGAATAACACAGATTCTTCCATTGGCTCCCTGTATTTTCACTGTGGGCAGAGTCCAGGTGCTGCCATCAACCTTCTCCATGTGGAGAGACAGAAGGGGATATCATAAATGGTGATTTGGTCCTCAGAATCTGATGCTGTCCCCTGCACATCTGTAGCATGGAAGCACCTCTCTGCTGAGTTATCTGATGGCACTCATCAAAAACATTTTGTTCCTCACTGAAATCTTAGGATTTCAAGTTTTTTTTTTTTCAGGAAATCTTTCAATTTCATTCACCAGAAAACCCAAGGCATTTTAGTTGATGTGCAGAAATCACAAGTCCCATTTTCTTCTCTTTCTCCTCAAAAAATACTGCTAAGTAGATGATAGAGTAAGTTTTCAAGCAACAGTCATCCTTTATGTTCCTAGAACCCCGAATTGAAAAGAATTGGAAAACATCTTTCCATGTCTTCATTCTGCTTTATCCATGGTCAGTACTGGGTGAGGAGGGAAACTTCAGATGGCAGCCCTGCATTTTTTGGGGTCACATCCTTGCTTTTCCTTCAATGTTTCTGTAGAAACTGCTGCCACAGCTATGTTAGATGTAATAGCTGGTCTCCTAAACCTTGTGATTTCTTTTTTTAATTTCTGCATCCAGCAATAGCAAACCAGCTAGGTAAATCAAGCAAGATTTGAATTACAGAATTACAGAAAACTAAGCCCTCTTGAACTGAAATGTGTGTTCTGTGGGGCTGGAATTCACAAGTTTAACAGATGTAAATATGCCAAAGTTCAATCAGATGTGTCACATACCATCATTCTTTTACTGTTGCCACAGGAACTGACCCTAAAAGGCTGCAGGGCTTGAAAGCCTTAACCCAGAGTTCTTTTAAGACCCTTTTTATTCAGTTCTGCTTTTTTCCGATCTTATTGAAAAAAACCCATCCATGTGGTTATTTTATTACTCTCTCTCTTTGACCTTGGTGCTAAACCCTTAGGGTGAAATCCTGGCCCTATTCAAGCAAACAGCAAAACTATTGAATTTAGTGGGGCCATGGTTGTGGCCCTTCTATTCAGCATCAATTTCCATCACTTACTTCAAAATATACTTAAATATGCTGGATGACAATACCAAGAGTTAATAAAATCCGTTTAAAGACACCCCTTAATCTTATGTTGTTTTTCACCTTTACTAAATTATTCTTAATTAAAGGTCTGGGTGGGGTTTTTTACCCTTTTTTTTTTCTTTTCCTGTTTTTTATTGTTGTTTTCCTCTGATTGAGAAACCAATAAAACCCAAACACAACTGAAACTCTTGTAGAATCCAGGATATCTGAGTGTACCAAGGAAGCATGGCTGTACCAAAAATTTGTGGGAGAACAAGAAATTTACTTTTGTTCTTTCCCTGCCTCCTTCTTGTGCCTGTGAATGTGAGAAGGTGTTTCTTTATGTGAACAGATTGTAGGAATATGACTGAAGGAAGGCCTGGATCTTCAGTGTTCCTTCCCAAAAGCAGGAAAAAAAATTACAGGCAAGGACACAAGAGTCTGGGTCACTGCTCTTTCCTTTGTCCAGATACAAGGGCTCCAGCTACTCAACCTAAGAATCTTTTCTGTTTAGCTTTCTCTCTGCACCTTTTTCCATTATCCTACAGATCAAAAAGCATAAACTGGAAGGAGAGCCTTAAAAAACCCACCTGTTATAAATAATCATTTGTTCCTGGCCACTGGATTCTAGGGGCTTTCTGTCTTTTCATATAAAACCTCCACATACATCTCTGTTCTAGCAAGTATTCATAGAATCATGGAATCACAGAATGGTTTGGTCTGGAAGGAACCTTAAAGACCTCCCAGTTCCAAGCTCCTGCCATGGGCAAGGACACCTTCCACTATCCCAGGTTGCTCAGAGCCCCATCCAGCCTGGCCTTACAACACTTCCAGGGATGGGGCAGCCACAGCTTCTCTGGGCAACCTGTGTCAGGGCCTCTCCACCCTCACAGAAAGGAATTTCTTCCCAATATCCCATGTAAACCTGCTCTCTGTCAGTGTGAAGCCATTCCCTCTTTGCCTGCACTCTATCCCTTGTCAATAGTCTCTCTCCATGTTTCCCATAGGTTCCCTTCAGGCATTGGAAGGCTCAATTAAGTCCCCTTGGAGTCTTCTTTATTCCAGGCTGAACAATCCAAATTGTACAGCCACTGGAGACAGAAACACTTGTGCCAACAAAGTAATTTTCCTGCATCTGTTGTCTTTCAACCTGCCCTCCAGATGCCCCACCTCTATCTATTCCACTCTCACTCACTCCACAAATTGCTCATTTTTCCCAAGTCACCATCATTCTTTCCCCTAGATCCCCCAAATCCAGCTGCTCCTTCTTACTGTATCAATAGAGAAACTATTGAATCATCTCTCCGGTTTTTGAAAAGGAGCCTTCATCTAATCACCATGTGCTTACAGCCCAGCCAGGATCACTTGGAGCTTGATTTCTCTCTTTTCATCATATTTTTTCTCAAAATCTCGAGGGTTATTAACAGGTGGGGCTGTAGTGATTTTATGCTCACTTCAGATGCTTGTTAATGTGCATAATGCAGTGCTTATTGGTTATACTGGGAATTACAATCAGCATAATTCAACCATGTTCCCACCTCTTACCTAATACAATAATTTGGTGCCAAACCCCTGTGAGAAGCTGCAGTGTCATTTTTAACTGTTCTAGACACAGCCTGACAAAAACCTGGTAATTTTCTTTCCTTCCCATCCTGCATTCATTCTTCTCACATGCTGTTCAGTCTCCTTAAGGATGCACCTTGCTTTTTGACATTCCCTGGCAAAAGGACCAGAAATAATGGCTATTCTACAGCTCTACAGTCTTCCCTCTTTGCCCAGACGTGTGTGGAATCATGAAACTTTGCTGCATGAGCCTCTTCAGCACAAAGCTTCTGGGACAGTCATCCTGAATGGGCAAACCTACCTCTTCCTCACTGTGGGGGGCTGCCTGGCAGGAACAAATCAGAAGCTAAAACAACTCTTTTTCTGTCAATTTTCTTTAAAAATGTTGATCTGGGTAATTAAGGAACAGGCTTCAAACAAAGGCATTTAAAAAGCATACTCAGTTTTAGTGTCACAATCATAAGTACAGATAAAGGGTTCTGCAAAACAAAATTTCATTGCCCTATTGCTGTGTAGCTGGAGAATAACACCCTACAAATCCCTCTTCTCTGTTCCTTTAACTTTCTGACACATTTCTGCTTGGTCTCAAACTTCACGTGCTTGGATATGACACAAAGGTACTTTTTAGTTTTTGTGGAAAATTTGAAATAATTGGTTTGGCTTGCTTTCAGTAAGTTGATCTTTCAGAAAAAATACATAAAAAGAAGCATACAGACACTCTTCAAAGCTGAACTCCAAATGGTTAAAGGTGCTGTTCACCATGCCTGGCTTAGAGATAACCAGATGAAAAATTCAAAATTATTCTGAGCAACTGAGCCCTGAAGTTGGTGTATTCCCAAATAAACATTAAAAACAACAACAGTTGTTTTAGTTACTGGATTCTCGTGGGAGGTGTGTGTATGCATTAAACTCCAGAACTCGATTCTGTGGTGCTGTAGTTGAAGGATTAGGTCACACATGCACAGATTTCACATCTAAACACACCCAAATTTTATCTCAGCTGCTGCTGTGCTGTGACAACGAGATTATCTTCACTCTCATCTGCCCACAGAAGTGTGAGGGACATTTATAGCTTGTATTAGTTAACTGGAACAGAAATTAGCATTGTCTTGGACCTATTGTTCACCATCCTGTGAGAGTCCCTCACATTAGGAAATTAATTGGGATATGTTGGAAGAGCATCCTGGGAATTCTTTGATTGTTTTAAATCCTGCCCCAGCCACCTACCCTCTGAATGCTACATCACCTCTGTCACAAGCAAGTTTCCTTGGCTGCCATAAAGGCAGAGGGGAAAAAAGGGAATTTAGTGTCTTGAAATGGCTGAGTTTGCATGATGTAGGAGGTAAATGTCTTTGTAAGGATTCATCTAATTCTGTCTCGTGAAGCATTTTAAATTTACTCCCACCCTTTCATTAAAACTGTGCAATCTGAGTGTCCTGGTTAGCAGTAATGCCAAAGCACTGATGATGTTACCATCAGACTTGGGAGCTACATCTTCCTTCCACCTCAAACAAAAGCAGGAGTTGTCCTGTTGATTTTTGAAAGTTTATGATCCAGGATCTGAGAGAGCTTGATGTAATCTAGACCTGTTTAAAGAGTGTCTTCCAATCCCAAATTCCTCCATACTGGTGATGAAATGGAATGGGTCCTATAAACACTGGTAGGTGCAGAAATTTCTCAGTCGCTGTGGGAACACAGTGATCCCATGGCTCAGTGTAAATTTGGGAATGAAGCAATAAACCCACACAGCAAAGCCTTTATTGTGTTTGCCAGCTTTTGTTCCTCAGCCTTGCCCTGCTACTGGAGCCAGGGTCCGGGAAAGTGGTTCTGCTTCCTTGGAGGTCCAAAGGAAAACCCCTTCTCCCAAATATTCCTGTATCCAGGCCACACACCTGCAGTTCAAAGGGTGTATCACAAGCTGTGGGGGAAGATTTTGTGGGAGAGCCCTGCTTACACTATTGGCAAAACATCATTGGAATTAGTCTGGATTTCCACTCATGGCACATATTTGAAGAACTAAATAGTGCCGTATGTTTCTGTGGAAGATAACTATCATCTGCAAAAGAAAGATATTCAATAAGTATAAATCTGGCTATTTTATGCTAATTTGACTATATTTTGCTACCTTGATTATGAAGAAATACCTCATTCTACTGTGGTTTTCCATGGGAATTTCTCAGTGTGTAAAACAGCATGAAGTTGCTGATGCATGTGTATTTAAAATATCATTTGGGGCGGGGGGACATTGGGAAAACGATATTCTTCATTTAGAAATTATTCATTTTACTCTAATTTATTTGTCATTGTCATTAAATTTGTATCCCCATTTCAGTGGGACAGTGCTTTTTCTACTGTCAGTACATTCTTGCACCTTCTTTGTTTGGAAATACCCCATAATCACAGAATGGCCTGGGTTGGAAGGGACTTTGAACCTCATCCAGTTCCAACTCCCTGCCATGGGCAGGGACACCTTCCCCTATCCCAGATTGCTCAGAGCTCCATCCAACCTGGCACTGGACACTTCCAGGGATGGGGCAGCTGCAGCTTTTCTGAGCAACCCACGAACATCTGGTTATTTTTTTACATTAAAATTCTATTATACTGGAAGGTCCCAATTTTTATATTGAGATAAAAGTGTGCCTGTAGTAAAAATGTGGAATGAAACCATTACATTTTGTATTTTGTTAAAAGAGAGGTACTCACTATGCTGTTCTTGAGTGTGCTAATTACTAATATTATTTAGGCTCCAGGATCTTCAGGAAGATCCCCTTGGAATATACATCTAGGGAGAAGAAATATTATAAAGTACTGGATTCAACTCCAGTAGCTTGTACCTGTCAATAAACAGCATCTGAACTTTCCCAGGGTGGTGTAAATTCCCCTTGTGATGCACCAAAGTAACACAGGATTAATTTAGTGTTGCTGTGCAAAGACTTGGGCCAAATCTTTTAGGGGAAAAAAAAAATGGACTTGGTTCAATCTGAACTTTTGTTCCTCAGGAAGCTCAAAAAGCTCTTTAGGAAGCTGAAGGATGAAAGAGCTGAGGTGAAGGAAATGGACACCAACCAATCCAAGGACCCTAAGCAGTGGGATCTCGACTACATCTTGGAACCTTTCACCGGGCTGACTCCAGAATACATGGAAATGAGTAAGTTTTCAGAATTTCCTTTCCCCTTTCTGCAATAACCACGGCTTTACATAGGACTGCATGTCAGAAGTGGTCATGAGAGAGGGGGAAAAATACCCCAGCACTTGTAGTTTGCAGAAATTCCATGTGAGGCAGCAGGGCTATGAGACTACCATAGTGCCAACAGAGAAAAAATTATGAATCCCAGTATCTGTTAATACTTCTGCTGCCAGATTCCAGTGTTTCCAGCTGAGGAAAGTGCATAGAAACCATTTGGCCATGGAAGCAACAGCTGTGGTTAGGAGGGATCTCTGGAGATCAGCTGGTCCAACCTCCTGCTCAAAGCAGGGTCAGCTAGAGTATGTTGCTCAGAGACTTGTCCAGTTGGGTTTTGAGTATTTCCAGGGATGGATACTCAACAACTTTTCCTTGTGTATTTGTGTAAGGGTGTATTTGATCACCCTTACACCAAGGATTTTTTAATGTTTAAGTTGCACTCCCTGCATTTCAATTGGTGATCTCTGCCTCTTGTCCTTTCACTGGGTGCCCTTGAGAAGGTTTTAGTGCTGTGTCCTCCAACCAGCCACATGGGTAAGATCCCCTGAGCCTTTTTTTCCTGTGGTAGAGCAATTGCAGTGCTCTTAGCTTCTCCTAGTTCATCAGGTCCTCTCGTCCCTTAACCATCTTAATGGCTCTCCAGTGGATTCACTGCAGTGTGTCTATGTTTTTCTTCTGCTGGGGAGCACAGCCCTATACCTGCCCCATGAGTAGACCCTGCGGAGGCAGGGAAGGAGAAAGCAGGAATGCTGTGGGTAGGGGAATAGAAAGGAGAGAAATAATCCAGGCAAACCCAAGCTGTAGGTCACACAAGAATTCAGGGAGAAACACAATGGGCATCTGGAAAACCAGATATCTGTTAAATATTGAATGTGGCAACTCCTGTTTTAACACAAGTCACTATTCTCAAAATATCTAAAGGGGAACATATTTTATGCCAAAAATATTAGATACCATATATGGTTTATCTCTCTATACAGAAACAATCTTGGTTTGTAGATATAATTTATAATTGAATTAAAAATGAATACATTAAAATTTATCAAATGGTGGATTCATGTACATCTATAAATGTCTAAGTGTATACGAGGTATTTTGCATGATGACAGATTTGGGGATGTCTTATTAATATGTTTAGGATCCCAGCCTTGCCCTCTGTAGTGCCATCAAGAATCCCTCACCTCCCATTATCTCCCTCTCAATTGTCCCAACTCACCTTAGGATCTTGTCTGTGTTGTCACTTCTGTTACCTTATCACCTTCTGCACATAATGATACTTCGTTGAAAAATTATCCCTTAGGACAGATTTTTTTCCATGAGTTACTTCAGCCTGAGATGATTTTTCTTCTTGTAAACTTTAAGCAAGCCTCTTAGCAATTTTTGAAGTTGAACAATGGTAAAAAAAAACATAGACATTATTTCTGTATTTTTTTTTTTTTTATTTTTAGGCTCAGGAATAACTCAGAAATATCTGTTTTTAACAACCCAAATTTCTTGGTTGACTAGGTCTAAGGACAAGGAGGACTAAAGTCTAAGGACTTTAGTTACCAGTAACAAATATATACTGGTGTCATGTTTGTCAGCATTGCTTGGGTTTGCTGTCACTGGCCTTGATTCTGCTGTGTGAAAAGCGGTGCTCCAATGCGGTGAGTTTGAACATAATTTCCAAAATGCCAGATTTGTTTTAAGGGTTCATTTAAGACCACCTACTCAGAAAGGAAGCAGGTCAGTAGTCTGTCCTTCGATGAAGAAAGTGGAGTTTTCCTTCCCTGTGTTTTGACTTCAGAGTACCTCCTGGAGCTCCCATGTTTAGCCATTTGTTATGCTGTCCCTTAGGTTCTTTTAAATTTAGGAGCAAGTTATAGAAATTGCCAAGATGAGTCAAATGATGGCCACTGAAATAAGTAGGTTAATATGTTTTTTTTTAAAAAAAAAGAAAGAAATGCAGAAGTACCACCACAGTCTGTTAAGGTTTTGGGGCTCCTGTTCCAGGGAAGTAGTCCCAGCCTCAAGCCTGCCAGAGCTTGGACAATGCTCTCAGGAATATGGTGGGATTCTTGGGCTGTCCTGTGCAGGGCCAGGAGTTGGACTTTGATGGTTCCCTTTCAACTTGGGATATTTGATGATTCCCTTCAATTGTTCCCTTCCAGCTCAGGATATTTTATGATTCTATTCCATGGCTCTGACTTGTAGTATCAAGGTTTAAGCTACTGATGTTATAAATCACTGGACACTAAGACTGTCATTTAGATGAGTCCCTTGTGCTGGGTTCATAAACTGCGGTGAGCTCCTCAGCTTGCAGCCACTCAGGGGTGATTCAGGGAAAATGAACAGATGAATTATTGATCTAAACATTTGTTTACAACAGGAGGATGAGCTTCCCAGGTGGAGAAGCCTCACAGTCTGCCAAGCTGTGCCCTGCCTGTGGGATTTGCAGACAAATCTGCAGCAGATGAAAGCCAAGCTGCATCTCCCCAGCCCTGGTTGCTGCCCTGGGTCCATGTCCCTGCTCTCAGCTGTCAGATCCACTGCTCAGACCACCCATACTGGCAGGAAGCACTTGGTGCAGCTCAGCACTGAACCTGTCAGCTGGGAATGTTGTCAAGGGCATCACACTGCAAGAGGCAGCTCAGCAGATTGTTTATCTATTTCTCTAATTTTGAGCTGGGGACAGTGGGAACGGAAGCAATGCAGAAGGCCAGAGGAAGATTTTTTTTTTCTCCTGAATTGCTCAAAAAGGCAGGGTTACTGGAATGCAAGAAGAGGTGTGATATTAAGGAAAAGAGAGAAATCTGGCTGCTGTTTCAGAACTTCTTTCTTAGTTTTCACACTGATTTACTCAGGCAACCTCCCTCAGGCATCACTGGAATTAAGCAGCTGAAGGAGGAATTGCAGACGGGGCTTGCTGCAGCCTTTGGGGTTTTCCCATGCAGATGGTGATGGGGTTTCATGCAGAAAAAGGCAGATTATGTATCCAAGTGTGAGTAGTCACTGCATTCAGGTTTGTCCTGCCAGGATGCTCCCACTTTTAAGGATGGGTGACATCCTTAGCTAAGATTCTTGCCTCCAAGTCTATCATTCACTAGGCTGTACCCTAATCACAGGCAGTCCTTGCCTTTTTTATCCATATATCCAATCTCTTTTACTGATTACTGTCAAAACCTGGAGTCTGGCCCACTGCCCACACGGCAAACCACACATTCTCTTTGCACTTTGTTATGAAGCAAATTAATCCCATTACGGCAGCACTTCTCTGAGGGACAGTGCTTGGAGCAGTCTCAGGATGTGTTTTGCAGGATGATGTGCCACAGGTAAAGGAGTTTTTGATGATAACTACCCCACTTAAATTTTGGGGTGCCCATTTCCAATCTGCTTTCATCTTCGTTCTTGTTTCTTTTTCTAACAATCCTGAAGCTTTAGAGAGACTTCCACCTTCACACTCTCCTACCCCTCCCCTCATTTAAATCACAGTACGTTCATAGAAATAGCAAGATTTACTGGTTATTTTTACCTCCTCTATTTTCCCATTTGGGAAAGGTGACTCTGTTCATTGAAACTGGTTTCTGCAAAATATCAGTCACTTAAGTCCATGCCAACAAATTAGATTAGCTGTAAGAAGGAATTTTTTTTACAAGGAGGATGGTGAAACACTGGCATAGGTTGCCCAGAGAGGTGGTGCATACCCCATCCCTGGAAACATTCTAGGTCAGGTTGGATGAAGCTCTGAGCAACAAGATCTAGTTGAAAATCCCTGCTCATTGCATGGGTTTGGACTAGATGACATTTAAATGTCCCTTCCAGCCCAAATGATTCTATGGATAACAAAATTAATTTTTTAGGGTGAAAGTCTTTGAATTTGATTTCACCAGAAGACTCTGCTGAGCTTTTTTGTTGTGCAGGCTTGACTGTCAATGGCACATCTGCACAAAGATTTGACTTGCACCGGTGACATTTCTGATGACTGTTTGTTTTGATATTATTAACTGACATATTCCTGCATTTCTTAGTGGAGACACTCTTAAAACACTTGAGTGATCAGGAAATTTTGCTCAAGTAATCCTGAAACATAAATTGTCACTGTCAACATGTGTCAAATTTGTCCTTAGCATTTCCTGCTTCCAAAACTGTGCGAAGACTTTTGACCCAGGCCAATATACCATACCATGTGTATTCCCAAAGTAGGTAGCATGTACAGCAATTTCCTCTTCCACATGGCAGCAAGTTTGCAACATGTGCAACTGGCCTGCAATGATAGAAGTCATTATAGAAGAAATTGATATTTAGAGTAGCAATAAATATTGCTAATGAAAGAAATTTTATTAAATTGGCTCCAAGAGCAAAATGATGCACATGAATGTCTGAAATTTATACTTGTGTTTCCTTGAGAAGAAACTGAAATCAGCAATGATTTTCAGATTCCTATTTCATTTGGTCTTCCCTTCTCTAGCCTAACCCCTCTAGGAGTCCAAGCTTCATGTGGCAATTGATTAAAAACATTTTTACCTCAAGGAGAAGTAATAATAAAAGGTTTCATCATCCAACTTCTGTTTAAAAACACTGGCACAAGGAGAAAATCACCAGATCCATGTCTGTAGCTACTGACTACTATAAGGATTAATCTGTGAGGTTTGGAAGGATTTCCCCTAAAGCAGGAAAAACCATCAAAAAGGCAATGTGTGAGGCAGAAAAAGAAAAAACAAGTCGCTGAAGAGAAACAGGCATTTTTCTGTAATCTCTATAATGAGGATGGTTTTGAAAATACCATTGGTAGTTGTGTGTAGGCTTGTTGCATACATTTATTGCAGAAGAGTTATAAACTACACCTTTTCCTTAGTTTTTCAGCCAGGCCTGGCTATATATTGAAAATTTTCTTCCTAGGATTTGGAAAGTTGCTTAGCTCAGAAGTGATTTTTCCACTGTTTACTTCCAGTAACACGTGATCCTATGACAGATAATTTTGATAAAGAAGAGAGAAAAAAAAGCAACAGAATTGTAAATAAATACCTTGTCTTAGGTGAGGCTTTGAGGTAAAAGATACTTGGGTTATTCACATTACTGAGCATGCAAATCTTGTAGAACAAGTGATCCACACCACGGAAGGTTTTGTGCTGGGGACTGATTCTGTATCCCTTACACAAGAACAGTAGCCACTACCCTCCAGATCCATAATTTAAAAGCTTTGATTTGTGCTCTTAGTCATAACTTAGAGGCCAGACTTGGAGGAACAGGGTGCTGTTGGGCTGGGGTTCTGCTCAGACCCTGCACAGCTTCTGTGAAGAGTGGACTTCTGAGAAGGGCTGTGACCTGAGACACTTCTTTGGATGCTGTTTGTCCTTCAGAGTTTTTGTCGTCTCGGGCCCGAGGCTGGATGAGGTGCTGCAGATGTGGCATCAGGTGTTGTGAAAGTCAAGGGCTGCCTCTGAGCCCTTGGCCTCTTTCCTGCTCAACTCAGACAGTAAAGGCACCACCAGCATGTGCTTTGGGCTTTTTCCCTCATCAGAAGGATGAAGGCTCTGTGTCAGTGACAGCACATCCAGGGTCCTGCTTGGATGCCCCAGCAGAAGATATTTCCCATGTTCCTGACTTTCCACTATACCCAGCCTTCAACTGTTTTATTTCCCAGCTTGTGCCATGAGCCTGGGCAATGTTCATCTCTTCTGTCTCCAGGCTGGCCTGCCAGGGGTAGGAAAATGGTGAAACAGGCTGGATGGCCAGAAGTCCAGCTCCTGGCACAGGTCTCTTTAGCCTTTTCCCTGTACATGGACTTTGTATGGAGACCTTGTGGCATAAATGTGAACATAAATAGGGTATTTAAGGGTTACTATCGAGTTTTTCAGGCAAAAAAAGGACATCTCGGTGTCAACTGTCCTTGATGGAAGAGTGTGAGTGTCCTAAAAGTATTGTAAGTATTTCCAGTGTGACCAGACAGCCATCCACAGAACTCCAGGATGCTGAGATGAGATTCCTTCTGGGATCTGGACAGAGATTCTTCTTTTTGTAATCTGTTCAGGTTTGTTTCTAGAAACACTGATCACACTCAACAAATACCTGTGAATTGCTTAGTCTGTTCAAAGACTCCTCCATTTAATGATTGTTTGCTAGTTTGTTGCACAAGGCCATCTAAATTCTGGGTTTGGCTTTGGGATTGCTTTTCTTGCATGCTTTTTGCATCATTTACACTTGCATAAGAAGGAGTTGAGAAGGTTGAAGAGATTTCAAGATGGCCACACAAACACTTCTGGCGCAGAGTTTTCTATGAAGACATATTTACACAATTATCCAGAAGTCCTTTGCATACCTTGAACATTTTTTCATGAACTTGAAAAAAAATTAAACTGCATTTTCCCAGACAATGAATGAAGGGGCTACAAACAACATCAAAGCAAATGCGTGTGTGGTTTATTCTTAAAGCATTGCAAATACTTCTTTTTTTCTTTTCCTTTTAATTTTATCTTTTTACAGAATCCTCCCAGCTGTATTCCTGCTAAATTCACTTAGAACAAAATAAGGCATATTTTGGGGATATATATTTTTCTAAGCATTTCACAGTTTTTGGGGACATTACTTTAACATCTGGTTTTATTTCCTTGTTAATTCCTTTTCCTGACTCTGAACATAAAATAGTCAGGAAAGTATGATTTCAAGGGTAGGATGTTTGTATGCTTTGAAAAAGCTCCATCTTAGTGTATACACTTTATCTCAGAACAAAACAATAAGAATGAAACTCTAAAGGTCATATAATTGATATACAGAGATTTTACTTTTGTGTGCAAATATATTGTTCCTGAGATTAGAAAGGGGAAATATCTGAGGACTTGTACACAAAAAATGGTGTATATGAGAGAAGGTCCTGGGGGAAACTGTTTCAAGAGTTAGTTGCAGGTTGTGACAACAATGCTGAAGGAAAATATTTTAAAGTATAATATTGTGCTATGTGCACAGAATATTGTGCTATTTTCTCAGAAAAGTACAATTTCTCCCTCAATGGAGAGAGAACTTATACAGGGATTTGCCAAAAAAGAAGCCACAGTAAATAGGACATTGAAACACACCAATACTTTTTCTATGCTAATATTTTTTAAACTCAGATGTAGATCACAGTCAGATTTATTAGTTTAATATATTTTTAATATATATTTATATAAAATTCACCTTTGTTTAGATTTAAAGAGGAGTATTTCTGAACTTGGAGGATATCAGTGACAAAAGGAGGGATGAAAGTGCACAACACCACTGGCTCCTGCATCCACAGAGACACTTCTGTTCTTGCTTTTCACAGGCTGCCACCAAATTTTTCAAAGGAAGCTGGGAAGAAATAGTGGCACCTTGTAGATTTTCTCCTTTTGCTTGATTGTGTATCATTTTCCTTACAGGGAAAAGGACAGGAAAGAAACAGCATGGACTAATCAGTTAATTATGTATAGATGCAGAAAAATAGACCCTTTGTCCTTTACTAAATTTATTGTTTCCTTTGGTTTGTGCTTGTGCTAGCAGCTTGAAGCGTTATTGGAAACATTCATAAAGCATAGTGACAAACTTTTGTCTCTTCATAGCCCTACTCTGGGATATTTATTCCTGGGACCAAACTGGGAAGTGGAATTTTATGGGATTGGTAATGCACAAAGCTCATCAACAATTTGCTGCTCCCTTCAGAAGCTATCAAAAAACATTGGTTTTTTTTTTCCCCCCCAGTTATCCAGTTTGGCTTTGTCACACTCTTTGTTGCCTCCTTCCCTCTGGCCCCTGTCTTTGCGCTTCTGAACAACATCATCGAGGTTCGTCTTGATGCAAAAAAATTTGTTACTGAGCTGAGGAGGCCAGACACAGTGAGAGAGAAAGATATAGGTGAGTAATGAAAGAGCATTGCAGTGAAGATAAGACCAAAAATACAGTTAAACAAAGAAGAAAATTTATAATGAACCCGTTAATAAGTTTTTTTTTTCACTTACAGGTATTTGGTATAACATCTTGAGTGGTATTGGAAAGCTTTCAGTGATTATTAATGTAAGTGTTTGGTTACACCAGTTTCTAAACATGATCTTGGGAGCTTCTACTGTTCCTTCAATGTAATTTAAAATTCTTTATAATTTATTGTTTATAATTGTTCATATTTTATAGTCCCTTCAACATAATTTAAA
This sequence comes from Ploceus nigricollis, assembly GCA_013399945.1. Lineage (NCBI taxonomy): Eukaryota > Metazoa > Chordata > Aves > Passeriformes > Ploceidae > Ploceus > Ploceus nigricollis. The sequence goes on along the minus strand of VXBC01000846.1, from coordinate 238,507 downwards.
AGTGGCATCTAATTTTCTCAATTGCTCCAATACAACAGAATACAGATATATTATGTTTATTGTGCTATATGTACTCCCTAAGTAAAATTTTCCTCTATATGCTTTAAGATAAAAAAATCTCATGCCCTAGGACTTTAATCCTAATAGTTTCTAGTGGGTTTTTAGCCTACAGATCAGAATCTCATTGAATCATTTACGTTGGAAAATACCTTTAAGGTCATAGAATAATAGCAGAGATATTAAAGGTATCAAACCCCTTTAGAAAGGAAGGTGATTTTCACTACTGAAGGGAGAACTTGTGGAGAGGTGTTATGCAATTTCTTTAATAAAATAGCTCCCGGCACAACAGCACAGTACTCTAATGCCTCCAGAGGGGCAGTGTTGTTTCACTTGGGTGGAGTTCACATTGTTCACTCATGGCTCTTCAGTTTCCAGGAATTAAGGTAGGAAATCTGTGGAACCCTGCACATCCACATAATCTCACTGTCAGGCACAGACTTCAGTTGTCCAACACTGAACTGTGCTGGAGGAGAAAAACTCTGCAGCCTCTTGTTTTTCTCTGAATACACTTTGCAGATTTATGATCCTTGATTATTTCCTGTGTTGATCAAACTCTGGAAATGTTTATTTCCTGGGGATTCCAGTAAAGTATGATTAGATACCTTTTCTTGAAAGAAATGTTAATATGTGCATAGCAATTTGATAAAAAATACTGAATGCTCAATTCTGCTTCTCCATCTGGATAATACTGACACAGGAAATTATTATGTAGCAAAATATAGTTTTAAATCATCATAAGATTGTAGAATGGGTGGGGTTGGATGGGACATTAAAGATCAACTCATTCCAAGGCCCCTGCCATGTGCAGGGACCCCTTCCACTATCCCAGGTTGCTCAGAGCCCCATCCAGCCTGGCCTTGGACACTTCCAGGGATGGGGCAGCCACAGCTGCTCTGGCCAGACTGTGCCAGGGACTCAGCATTCTTACAGGGAAGAATTTATTCCCAATATCCCATGTAAACCTGCTCTCTGTCAGTGTGAAGCCATTACCCCTTGTCCTGTCATTCAAGGCCCCTGTCAAAAGTCCCTCTCCAGGTCTCTTGGAGTCTCTTCATGCATTGGAAGGGGCTCTTAAATCTCCTCCCAAATCCATCTCTTTTCCAGGCTGAACAATCCCAATTCTCTTGGCCTGTCTCCATAGCACAGGGGCTTCAGCCCTCTGGCCATCTTCATGGCCTCCTCTGGACCTGCTCCAACAGGATAGAGTCCAGAGCAGAAATCAAAGGGATTCTTATTGATATGATGTAGAGATTTCTGTGACTGATTGCCCCCACAATTACACCAGTTTTATGGGATACCAGTCTCATGAGGTTTAATACCAGCATGAGATTCCCCTGTGTGAGATGTGTGAATCCTGATGCTGAGGAGAAAATGGACATTTACGTTCAACAGCTTTGGTGTAACTACACCAAAATATAGCCCAAATTTTACCAACTGGCTATTAGGTCTTGTTGTAGGTTTTGTTTTAAACTAGTGATAAACCTCCTAATGGCTCAAAACAATTGGATCAAAACAATTGGAGCAATGTACAGTCCATTAATTGCTTTTGCTACTTCCCTACCTGAGCCTTCCCTTGGAGAGACAGAGCAGATTACTGTGCAAATATTCTGTACCAATTCTGGCCATATAACTCTCCCTTCATTCTGTACCAGTTCTGATCATATAACTCTCCCTTCACCATCACTCTAAATTTACCTGAACATGAAAATTTTCCCCTGAATTCCTTAACCTGGAGACACAGGTTCACAATGCGGTTGTTTACTTGTTTGGTTTTTTGTTTGTTTGTTTTTCCATCTCTCAGGCTTTTGTCATTGCTGTCACCTCCGATTTCATCCCACGCCTTATGTATCGATATGCATACAGCCAGAATGGAACCATGCATGGCTTCATCAATCACACCCTCTCATACTTCAATGTCAGCCAGCTCAAGGCTGGGACACAGCCAGAAAACTCCCTGTTTGCACAGGAAGTTTCATTCTGCAGGTGAAGTACTTGTAAGGGCAGTTTGCACAGTTGAAGGAATTTCCTTGACTCTTATGTCATTTTTCAAAGTGGGAATTGATAAAATTCATGTATTTGGCCACATATTCAGCAATATTCATGTGCCTTTGAAAATGTGGTTTTGGAAGTGCTGCTTTTAGAGAATTCTCACTGTGTTACAAGGTCTTTAAAAGGGTTTTTTTCAGGGCATTAAAAGGCAAAGTAAACAATTTAGACAGACTTGATCCACAGAAAAAAGCAAACTAACACTTTCTTTACTGAAAGATGCAGCTTTAAATAAAAATAATTATTTTTTAAAATGGCCACCCAGTAATTAGAACCTCTGTCTTTATTAAATTCAGTCCTTAGTTGCTGACATATGAGTTTTCAATATATTATGCCCATCTTTAGAACCTGCACTAGTCGCCATGTACCTGTCTTCTATTTCAGATACATCTTTTCTGACTGGGGAAACAAGGCTCAACTTCATTTAAAATATGTTCCAAATACCAGATACCTATAGAGTATTTCCAGTTTGCATGAGAAATTACTAATGTGGCTCCAGCTTTCAAAGTAACTTGGTATTTTTATAATAATATGCAGAAATTCAAAGAGCTGGTTTAAGGCATTATAACCCCCAGCTGTTCAAAACTGAGCTGTTTTCGGTCTGTTTTATACTCGACAGCCTGTCTCCCCTTCCTTCTTGACTCCCTTGAAATCACCCTGTGCTTGGTCTCTGCAATGGCACAAAATAATTATAAAAGTTCCTCTTCCATTTATTTAAGGATAGCCTTAATGTAGAGTGGTTTTCCCTTGCTTTGATTTGCAAAATATTTCACACTGATTTTAAGTGAGGTATATATCTTGCCCAACTATAACCCACAAAATGACACACCCCAGTTTCTTCACTGGAAGCAGGGTAAACAGGGAGAGAAATCTGTCCCTGTCACTCTGGCAGTGCTTGGGATTGCCTTTGGGGGAAACCTACCTCCTCACCTTGACTACAGCACAGGATAGATGAATGCACTCCTAACTTTTAAGCAACTTATAAGCATGTGAGCTCTGCAATTCCCCATTTCTGCTGCTGGGACTTGTTTGTTAGCAAAGTATTCCGTTAGAGTATGCAACATCTCCGGACTTTCAGATTTTTAAGTCTGTGAAATGCTTTTCCACTTTCCCTCTAGCACTTTTTAATTTTTCATCCCTAAATTCGCATGTGCTTTCCTTCAACAAGCATCTTGATCCACTTCACTGTGATTTTGCGACTTTCACTAAGCTGCTTTTTACCTTGTTCCAGCCACTGGCCTCTGTTTATAGATGTTTAAGTGCTGGTGTGTTTGGAAATATATGTATTAACAGGGTGAAAGGCACTCCTCACATTAGTATGGTCATACACAGCCAAATACTCAACAGAGCCCAAATACAGGGAGGAGGGAATCATCTACACTGTGTTCAAAAGTGGTCCCTTCCTGATGACACCATCTAAGAGACTGAGAAGAGGAAAAAAATTAATGTTTGACCATGTGTTAGTCTGAGTGAGACAGAACTAAGGGAACATTTCTCTTACCAGAAAACAATTGGGAAAATATATCAGCATCCACAAACACTGTTTCTCATTATCATCTGCCTCATTTGAATCTTATAAAAATCTCAGCTTTGGACAGAACTATCACTGTGATAAAGTATGGGGTCTCTAACTTGCGTCCCAAGAGACAGGCAACCAAACACTGTCCCTCAAGCTGGAAATAAAATCTGTATTTCTGTTTCTGGCAAATGCATTGGGAACAAGCTGACCTCTCTTATTCTTAGATTTCTGTGACCTCTGGAGATAAATGTGGTTGTAATGAGGCTGCATTTTTCTCCTTACGGGCATTGCCAGAGATTAAGGTATCTTAAAAATAACCGTAACAGGCCAGAAACAGCTCTGCCACTGAACATACAAAATACATTCTTCAAATATTTAGAGCAGCATTTTCTGCAGTGCTGTGAACTCTTTGGCATTGCTTCCAAATAAAGGTTGCAGTAAAGCTGTTCTGATGCACAATATTAGTTGTAATTTTATTTTTTTTCTATCAGGGAAAAATGGCATTTGTATAGCTGAAGGCAAATTAGAAGCAAATCTTGCTAAGATATGGGATATTTTTATTGGTTTTTCCCTTTTAATCCTTGTAGCCTTGTATTATGATGGAGTACATACAAACCTACTGGTCATACTGAAAAAGGAAGCAGCAGATATGGAGTCATTCAAGGGACTTTTCCTTTAACATGGGTCTGCTCCAACATTCAGCAACTTTATAAAGTGTCTTTGAATTTATTTTCTTAATGTCATGGGATTAATCTCATCTATTCCTAATGATCAGTGGTGGATGCTAACATTTTTGCCTGACTAATTTTTTATACTCCTGCACTGCTGATTCTGTGATTATGGATGTTTTCTCCAATTTCTTCTCAAGGCCAGCTGAAGAAGGAAATTAAACAGATTAGCTTATTTGGACTGATTTGAAATTCCAGCTATATACATAGTTAGATTTTTTTACCAGTCTTTTTTTCCCCCACACAATAAACTTCTGAAATACGTTAACATCTTTGTCTTAGCTCTGGCTTCAATTCTCTCCACCCAGCTTCCCCTCCCCTACAATTTTCTATTTTCAGTGCACATTTTTCTATTCTTTCTTATAACTTTTCTGTGCTCTATTCTTCAACCACGTTGACCACTTCATATTCTTGTCCTTTTTCAGTGGAATAACAGTTGCTTGCTATTTTGGAAACACGATAGTCTTTGCAGCACTGGTTGGTTGCTGTTCCTACCATACCTGCTGAATCAAATATTTTAAGAGTGAAGCATTGAAGAGGTGAGGGAATCAGAGAGTGATAGAATATCCTGAGCTAGAAGGGACCCACAAGGGTCATCAAATCCTGACCCTGTACAGGAGAGCCCAAAAATCACACCTGAGGATATTGTCCAAGTGCTTCTTGAGCTGAAAAGACGGTCTTTGTAAAGAAGGAACTACCTGTAGAATCTAGGGGTTAGAAAAGGCCCTTTGGAGTCCCATGTGACAGAGAATAAATTCAAAAAGGAGGTGGGGAGGAGGCCCAGCTACCTCATCTATAGCTCTGGCAACATTTTCCTTCACCATAAATCGTTTGCTAGTGTTCTGTTCATGTAGGTTCAGGCATCACAAGCAGTGTGATTCCCAGCTGAGCCAGGTGAAATTTCCAAGGGGTCTGATATCCTACAACACTTACATAGTTTGTGAAGCTCAGAATACATTAAATGGAAAACCCACCACAGTTGGTGACCCTTCCAGGTGAACCTGGGCTCCATTTCAAGACTGGGATTGATTTATAGTGGTCAGCAAAGTCCACAAGAAACTCAGTGGCTTTCCTTGGCTTTGATGCTCAAGCAGATTAAGTTCAAGGGAACTGACTTTGGCCCTTGATGCAGCACTCATACAGATTTGAGCAAGATGTGGGAGTCCACAATGCCCAGAAAAGTACCAGAGGGGGGATCTGGCAGTGCAGGAACAGCACAGGAATCCTAAGACGGGACCTGTGCATACACTGCTGAGCAAAACCATCCAGGGGCTAACACAGCCCAGGGAGTTCTTCCCTAAATTAACACAGCCCCCAGTTTAAAGTAGTTTTCTCCTCCCCGTGGGCTGTACCTTGTGTCCTCTGTCTCCAGAAGCTGCAGCACAGAATGACATCCAGCATTCCAGACTCAGTTTCTTGGGGGTGGGGAGCAGCAGGATGTAGGGGATGCGTGGACTGCAAATGTGTAGTTTAACATGCAAAACCATGTGAGTAGAACCTGAAGGTAATTTTGGCAAGCGCACCTGCAAACTGAAGCTGACAGATTTTATATATGAACCTTCTCCATTATCCCCCAATGGAGGCTTTTGCACAGTCTAATGAATCTTACTGTCAGGACGGGTTTTGTGGTATTCAAAACAGATTTCCCCTTTCTTAATTTCATCCCATTACTCCTAGTCAAACACTGGGAACAGCACTAAATTATCCCTTTCAGTCCTAAGGGCACAATTTGCGCATGGTTATCATGTCCAACTGTGGCTGTTACTTACCAAAGTGGAGCAATACATGTGCTGCTCTTTAATCTTCCGATGAGTCAGTCTCCTCAGCCCTTGTACTGTTCTCCTGAACTACCTTCAATTTGTTGCTCTCTTTTTCTCTTTTTTTTTTTTTTTTCTTTTTTTTTCCTTCCCCCACTCTGGAATCTGCACAGCTGAATGGCTGAATGCAGTGATCCAGGTGTGGATTTACCTGGGCTGTTCAGAGGAAGGCTAATTTCCCACCCCAGCACCATTGTGACTTTTGTTGATATACCCACAAGTCATACACTGTCCTGCTGCCATATTTCAAACTTGTGCTAACTTGCTAGCCTCTGCAAGCTCCAGGCTATTTCCACTTTCAAACACTATCCCCTCAAAGATCCTTCAAGTGTTTTATTTTTAATTATTTTCCATTTCCCCATATTATTCTCATTGTGTTTCCTGTCTCCATTTCTTTTTGCTTTCTGTGTTTCCTGCTATTTGCAAAACTTTCCAATTTAGGAGTGTCTGTGATTTTTATTAGCCTGTTGTTTATTTCCAAATGATTGATGATAATACTAAGTAACAGTCCTTACACCAAACCACTAAGGCTCTGTTTTATCCTGTCCAAGGCTAGACAGTTAATTTAGGAAGTGCCTTCCCCATGGCTCCCCCTTTCGTTAATGCAAAGACAGGAATCACCAAAGCATGAGTCACATTTTATGTGGGCTGAATTATTCCCTAGATTAATTAAGTTTTAGGTGAAATGAATGTAGGTTTATCTCCTTCAGTCTGAAAATGCCTTGACTATCTCTCTGTTTTCATTTCAGCATTTTATTCCCTGTATATTGATGTCAATTTACATTAAAAAATAAAGGAGACTTCTGTCAATCCTCTAAAATCTGGACATTTCCAATGTTAAAACAATGTTCTGTTTTTGGTTACAACTGTGAAAACCAGACTAAGTGTGTTAAATTCAGTGGAGGTAGTCCAGCTCTAATTCTGAAGTTGTATTTCATAATAAGGGTTGAAGTAAGAACATCTGGAGGATTTGATTCTTTGGGTTTTGTGATTGGAAAATCACATTATTCACAGCAATTGGTGCTGGAGGAAATTGCAGGAACTGTGATAACTGAGCTGTCTCCATCTCCAGGTTCAAAGACTACAGAGAACCACCCTGGTCCCCACACCAGTACGAGTTTTCTAAGCAGTACTGGGCGGTCTTGTCTGCTCGCTTGGCTTTTGTGATTCTATTTCAGGTAAGTCTGCTGAGTTGCTTCACTTTCAGACACAGAAATATCATCATAGATGGATCCAAATGCGTGTTCCAAAGCAGCCCATGTCCAACAGAAAGCAAGACCCACAGCTTCCTTTAGCCCTTGGCGTTAGCAGTGATCCCCAAAATACCCCAGGCTTTTGAATGTTTAAGTGGACTTTGTCAACTTTTATACTCTCAGAGGTACCACTTGTAAAAAGCACATAAATGCTATGTAAGTTTGTTAACTGCTGTTCTTTACCCAAAGCAAGAAATAAACAGAAGTAATAAATCCTCCAAGGTTTTTTGCTACTTTCTTGAATGGAGCACAGTAAATTGTCCCCAGTGTGAGGATTTCATTAGCAAGGGATTTGCTATCATGGCTTGCCTTTCCAATGGCTTCCTTCTGCCCTCCTCCATGATCTGGGATCCTTCCACCACCAAATTGGGCCCATCCCTCTTTTTCAAATCTGCCTTTGTTTTGTCCCCACCTGCCAAGTGTTCCCAAGAGTTTCTGTGAATCTTGCCTGGTTTGTATTGCCCTCTTCTACTTCTTTGCCATGCCTTCAGTAATTTTCCACCACTGGCTGCAAAGCACTTGAAAGCAACTGGTTCTGCTGGGCTTCAAACCCTCTGCCTGCTCCGCCAGAGAACATTCCCAGTTAACTAGCTCCATTGTCTCAGATGGGGACAGAGAGTTCATGCTAGCAGCCCTGTCAGCAAACTGCTCTCACACATTTCCAGGCATTACACAACACAACACATCTCAAAGCATTATCATGACAATACAAACCCCCAAAGCATTGCTTATCTATAGATTTCCCAAGCAAGCAAAACTTTTTGCCCAGTCTGCTTCCTGCTTGATGTTATGAGCAGCACCTGTAATCACCTTGACACCTGAGGTTTCAGGTTTGGCTTGCACACTGTGGTAGTGTAAAAAAACAATTCTGCTTGTCAGCAGACAGAAGGATTTGAGGACAGAATGGCCATGAAAGTTGTTTGCTGTGTGCTCAGGCCACACTGGAAACACACAGATATCTTTGCCTTGTGTTTCAGGATTTTTGATGGTATTGGAGGATGTCCTTATATTAATGGATTCTGAACTCAGTATCAAGGAATTGGATATTGAAAACTGGGCACCTTTGGATGCCTGTAAAGAATAATGCTGGTTTAGCTACTAAGGCCATGGATTATTTGATGATTCCATGTCCTTTCCTATTTCAAACCTAACTGAAGCACGTGTTTAATTCAGCCTCTACACTGAGGGGTAGCTGTGCACAAACCTGAGCTGTTTCTTGAGATAAAGCCTTAATCAACTGCTTACTACCACACACCACCAGCAAAATGTGTTTGGCATCTGTCTCATAGCTATAACAAAGGTTTGGTTTTGCTCCAGTGTGAGTATTTTGGATTTTTCATGCTTGCTTCACATCTGTTGCTGTGCTTGCAGAACCTGGTGATGTTCCTCAGTGTTCTGGTTGACTGGATGATCCCTGACATCCCCAAGGACATCAGTGAACAGATCAAAAAGGAGAAGACCGTGCTTGTTGACTTTTTCCTGAAGGAAGAGCACGAAAAGCTGAAGCTGATCGAAAGCTTTATCACATGCGACAAGCGGAAACACAGGAGCGGGACGAAAAGCAGAAGGACCAGGGCTGCCAGCTTCTCCCAGTGTCACCGCAGCCCCAAGGGCAGCTTCACCTCCTTCAGCTCACAGCACACCTTGGTGTGACTCCTGAGGGAAGGGAACAGCCTATGCTTGCCTCTCCTTACTGCGTGATGTGATTCTGAGCCTGGAACAAGGGAGGGAGAGAAGGGACAGGGAGAAAAGGAGGCTCTTTTGCGTCTTCAGAATCTCCAGATGCGAGGGGATCTGTTACAATTTAAATGCCCTCTGGACTGCAGCATTTCCAGATTCCATCAGTGCAAGATAAGGGCAATATTGGGGCTGTAGCTGGTTCCTGTGGTGACAATGCATGCGAGTTAGGGAGGCATGCAGGAATTCTCCTGGCAGGAATTCTCCTGGCAACCATCCCTCCTCCTGCAGATGCCTGGTGAGGCACAGGGCACTCCTGCTTTAGTCTCTATCCTTGAGCAGGTTAGACTGACTGTGGAGAAGGACTGACCATGGAGAAGGACTGACCATGGAGAAGGACTGACCTTGGAGAAGTGCACACGCCTCATGGTCTCATTGGCTGTAGCTGCCAGCGGAGGGTTTGCAAACATGTGGAGTCTCGGGGAGTCTTTGTGCCTTCCTAACCTATGCTGCCACAGGGTGCACCTCTGGAGGGCACGCAGGGCTCTGGGAGATGTGGGAACAGAAGGAATTTAAATCCCTGGGCACTTGCATCTATGGATATATTCTGCTTTGCTTAGCAGGAGCTGGAATGCATGTGCTGGTGAGCAGGGAGGCCATCAGAATGGCTGAAGCTGCCAGAACCAGGGAAACTCCTTGGCACCCATTGTCCTGAACAAAAAGCTAAAAACCAAACCTTGCGTGTTTGATTCTCCTCTCACTTAGTCTTGGAATTCAGCCAGTGTCAAGAAGAATCATGCCACTGAACCACCAGTGCAAAGCTGAGGAGTGAGAATGGAATCAAGCCCTGTAAATCATGTGGCATCTCCACGTACACTGCAGGTAAAGTAACAAAAATTGCTGCTGTTGTGATTTACTGTAAAGTAAAATATTTTGCAGAACTGTATTTCACTGGAAGATAAACATATTCACTAACCAACTTTCACCTACAAGCATTTAAGGAATAACTTTAGTCTGTCATGAATGAAAATTAAACTTTCTTTAAAAATCTGTTTCTTTTCCTGTTGATTTTGTCTCTAACTCAGCTTGAAATTCAGAGTCTGGACAAAAGGTTTTCTTTTCATTTTGTCTTCTCAACAATACTTTCAAAACCAGAAAAAATACAAACCAAAAGAAATACTTCAGCTTCAGCCATTCTATTCAGGATTGCTCTTTAACATAATAATCTTGTTTTATATATTTCTGAAGCCTAAGATTTTACTAATGTCTTAGATGAAAAGATTTTTCTCTGTGACAACTTGTGGTACATAATGGGAGGTGCAAAAATAATTTCGTTTTTCATTCAGTGCCCAAACTAAGGCACATCAAAACGGGAGAACTGTTTCAGGGTGGGCTGAAATGAAAAGAAAAATTTCTTGGAGTTTCATTTTAAAAATTTACTTTTGGGTTATTTATTCCTTCAACATAAAAATGGTATTTGAAAATAAAACATCGTCTGGAATAAAATTGCAAATATTTAACTTTGTTGAAAAAAAAGTCAGTCCTCTCCAAATGTTTTCTTCTTTTTCCCTGTCAAAACTCCTTGTTTTGTTTTAATTTTGTTAGGTGATTAAATGATTTTTTGTTTGTTTGTTTTTTAAGTCTTTGGCTCCCTCATGGAAACCTGTGACATGGCTGAGACATAACCTTTGATTTCCCCCCTCTGAGATCAACATTTAAATAAGGGAACAGTATCTCCTTGAAAACAAATTGTCTCATTTTACTTTCAAAAGGCCAACAAAGCCCTGTTGGGGATTCCATGGTCTAATGTATTAAGATAGTCAATATTAATAATATCTATTCCCTCTTTTACACCAAGAGGAGGCTCTGCTGGTGGACCTGGGGATTTGAAACTGTTGGGGCTTTGGAAGTATCTGTGTTTATTTTTTGCAACCCTAGTTTTTTGCAATTCAATCAATTCTCTTCACTCCAAAAAGCCTCTGATGGGGAGAAAATATGTTTCTAAACAGTAGAAATATCAATCTTGTTTGTCATAATTCTTCATCTCCTTTTTCCAGGAATGTGGGAGGGTGTGCAGAAATGAATTTAGAAAGGGGTTTCATGCAGGTTGTATGGCGATGAAGGATATTCAGAATTAAGGGTTTCCTTAAAGTAGCACCATTTTGTACACCCTCCGTCCACCCAGGAAATACCTTTTTAAAAACTGTGAGTCACTCCAAAGCAGTCAGAAAAATGTTATCCCAAAGTTGAGTGCATTAGGCTGTTATTACACAGGATTTCCATAACAAGCAACTGAAATGCTTGCTGTGGTCCAAAAATGGTAAAAGTTTTTCTAGATTTCCTGGCACAAGGAACTAGAGAAGCCAGCAGATGTACACTGATGCTCTGCAAGTTCTCCCAAGTTCACCCAAACAAGACTGGGAAAGAGGCACAGCAGCAATACTGGCTGATGTCCAGATGGGATCTCCCCTGATATCACAAACAGGACAGGCAGCTCAATTCTCTTTATCTCTGATACGCTCGCTGTTTCCGCCTTAAACTTGAGAGTTTAATTCACTGAGGATTCCTGCACATTTGGTACCTGACTCAGGTGCACTCCCTGAGGATTGCACTCTTTGTTGCATTTCTATGGCAACCTCTGGATTCTCCTGACACCGCCTCCCATCAGCTGCTGTAATTGTAGATCACTGATGTGGTATTCGGTCATTCTCAGGTTCCAGCTTATCTTTTTTGGACAAAGCCAGACTTTATCTGCCCCTTTTTTATCAGCAGGATAATTGCAAGTCTACCCACAGAGCTCCCCCTTGCCCTAAGTTGTGCTTCAGAAGCAGAGAATGGCTGTTCCAAGAGATGTGCATGAGGAGCTCTCCATGGGGACCGAGGGGATAGGGGTGCAAGTAGAGGCACAAAGGTAACAAAATCTGTGGGCTATTGTCACTCCTTGCTTTAGCAATGAAAACCAGCTAAAATCTCTGTAGGGAAAAGGGGAAAAAAAGTAAGCGGAGAAGGAATTGCATACAAATTTAGTGCAGAATTTCATAGCCATTTTGGACCACTCCAGATATAAAGTGGAAAGCCCAATTAAACAGGCAAACAAATGAAAAGCAGCATGTCTCTGTGTGTGAGTAGCTAACACCACATTGGGTGCTACAGCTAGTCCCAAACCTCCAGATCCACACTCTAGTATGCATGGAGCCTCATCAATAGGAACATTTGAACCTGCACATATAATCAGAGCAGTGCAAATAGGAAGCAACAAAAAGGAGGAATGGAATGGCTTGTATAAAGCTTTACCAGCTCCAGCTGGATGTGACCCTGTCAGGTCAGGCAATGTGAGGTGTGTTTACCTGTCCAGCAGAAACTCCAGAGTTTGCTGCTCCATTTACCACAACTTCTCCCTGGGACTGGTGGTGCAGGGTAGTTTCAAACAGCTTTCAGGAGTTACTCAGGGGAAGAAATGGACCCAGATGGAAGGAGCTCCCTGCTCCAGAGTCACTCCATACTCAAATGCCATCAGTTAGAGGATCTGTCTGATCCATGCAGCCACGTGAACCCTCTCACTGTGCTTATCTCTAGTTTTAAAGGGCGTTTTCAGGAACTGAGTGAAGCTGTGGGAATGTTGGCCTCTTCTGTCATGTCTTCTTCATGCAGACCTGCCCACTTTTTTAATCATCAGCCCTAGATACCTTTTTTTTGTGATGGGTATCACTGGCTTTTCAGTCCTCATCTCAGGATATAAAAAACTTTGCTATCTAGACCACTCCTGCAACTCCAACATTCATGACACTCAAACCCTTCCTTTTTCCAAGATGAAAATGGTGACCTCTGTGGAAGTCTGCCTGTTAAATAATTGGTTGGAAATACCCAGTCCACCATGCACAATATTCACCACTGGTAGCAATAAACTCCTCTGACTACAGCAATATAACATCTGTTGCTGCTCTGCAGTCTCACCCTTTAATTAACCACAGATGGTCTCTCTTTTCCCCATTCATCTAATTATTTTGCTTTTGAAAAGAAAATATAAACCAGTTTTGTTTGTGAACTGTTCTTTGTAGGTAAATTCCTGCACACCTTGTACTGGATAAGATGTCTTTTGTGTCCAGGAACACAAAATTTCAGATACAACAGTAGAATTGCATTTAAAGGTAGGAGAGGAGGAGGATTTACACCTGAACTCCCAATTCTTACCTTGCAAGGGCCACCAGTTCACAGTTCATCTGAAAGGCCTGCAGGCAATGGAGGCTGAAGAATATTTTTGGCAAAAAAATTAGTACAGAGTCTGTATGCACCACATGCATCTTTTTCAAGGTCTGTATGAGTATTTTACTAAATGTGTTTTAATCTGTCCTAAGTCCCCCAGTACTACCAAAACTCTGAATATTCCCTGCAGTTCCCATCCTTTACCCATCATCTGCAAATGTATTCAATTATTAATTGATTATTCAATTATTAATGGCTGCATTAATTAACAGGGTGCCTTGCTGCCTCCTTCCCACCCCCAGAGGAATTGCTAAAATCAACCAGATTCCATAACAACTGCCGAGACAGACTGATAATACTCTTTATTTGTGCATATTGATCTAATGAAATCTTTTTGTGTCTTTTCAGTTGCTTGTTGACACAATCCTGCAGCTTTATTTTTCCTGATTCTTAGGACTCTCACTAAAAACAAGTCCTCTATTGACAGTGTTTCCAAGCCACTCCTGGTTCCACAGATATAGCTTCAATGAGCAAAATGATTACTATCAAAGGATTATATGTGTCTCTAATGCAGCCACCTCAGGCAAGGCAAATTCAAACCTCACTGGAATCAGTGGAAGTCTTTCTTTTGGCTTCAGTATCCCCTTGAGCTGAGGGTTTTTTTTCTCTGTTCAATTTTGTGTGCAGCTTTTAACCAGTTAGGTAGAGAAATTGGGATAGCAGTGGAAAAATGTGCATCCCCAGCAAACTGCCATTGCTGTGGCCTTCAGTGAGTCCCACTGTGGAAAATGTGCACTGCCAGCAGTTTGGGATTTGACCCTGCATTTTCCAGAGACGGGATCACCCTCCAAAACTGGCTGGCCAATTTTGTCTGCATTCATCCCGATGTTAGGGCTGGCTTTAATGAACTTGATTTTCAGAACTGTGCTTCCATGTGGGAAGGACTTAAGGCAGACATAACTGTGAGTCACTTTTGAAAGCTATCATCCTTGAATTTAAATATGTAAGGAATATTGATTCACCATCTGGTTAAATCTGTGCAGTTTATGTCACAGATATCAATCCTTATATCAGGCTCCCTGTTATCTAACATTGTAGTGTCTGATTTCAGTAACTTCAGGGATGCAATTAACAGGGAAGCAATGTGGTCCATCAGCTTGGAAAGGAAGGTGGAAATGGGCAAGGAGAGGAGCTCCATAAAGCTATGGGGATAATGAGGGACTCTGCACAATTTTTGCTGGTATGTCAGAGCCTCCCAGTGTCTTATTCCAGTCCACAGCCTCATTCTTTGCTGGAGGAAGCTGTTCTCTGCTTACAGGGAAATCACAGGAAGAGATCACAGCCCTACCTGAATCTGCCCCACAAGGTAAAGTCCATTTCTGGAGTGACTCCTGACTTTCCTGATGCACTTTAAGCACAAAAGGCAGCAGAAATCCAAGCAAAAACCTTGCACAAATACACAGAGATCTTCTAACATTTTCTGCCCAGCACTTAAACAGAGTCCTCTCCTAATGAGCTAATTCTTAAGAGGATTATTTTCCCAGAGCTTTTCCAGTAGCCACTTTAAATAAGGGACAAACAAACATGACAATAGTCTTATATTCAATCTTACAGGTGTGGTTTAAGCTTTCCTCTGGCATCTAGTTTTTTAGTTTTTCTCCCATCTATTACGAAGATTTTTTCAAATTATCATTATTTTTAACACGACAGCTATATATGACTTGTACAACTCAAATCTCAACTAAATTCAACAAAACATCCTCTGTTGATGCTAGGAGAGGGTTTTTACTTGTTTTTGTTGTTGTTTTGCTACATCTAATCTTTTGAGATACAACAACATATTTTCATAAGAGTTTGGAAACACAGAAGGTCAATAAGGACATAGCCCTGTGAGGATATTTAGATCTAGAATTGTATTCTTACTGCCAGGACTGATTAAGAGCCTGAAAAAGGGGAAGATTTAGTTTACAAAATGTGGACTTAGCTATAAAACCAAAATAAATCAACAGTAAAGACTGGATTAAGGAGGGTTTTTTTTGGTGTTTTTTTTTTTTTTTCTGACAAGAATAAATAAATATACCCCTGACATACTTTTTTCATTCCAATGACATGTAGAACTGGTTCCAGTAGATGGAGCAAGAAAGCAGAAGGAAAGCAATGCCACATACCCAGGGCACTCAATCAGAGGAGGTGGATATTGAGCCATGGAATCATTTAGGGTGGAAAGGACCTTTAAAATCATCACATCCAACGTGTTCATGGGGCTGGACATGAACTGCACACAGGTTCACAGAACAAGCTACAAAGCATCAGAAGAGAAAGCACTCTGAAAGCTACTCCATGGCTTCAAGTTCAGTCAGGAACACTCTTCACCTAACTGACACTGACAGGAGTTTTTCCTTGGAATTGGCTTAGTAGCTGAAGAAAAATAACTTGGGATTTTCTCCAAAGCCAAGAAAATAGATTAATTATAACTGGCTTGTTATTCTCTTGGCTTTAGTGGAGATTATGGCAGCTTAATCCTTCAGCAAAAGCTAATGCTGTGAAGAAGTATTAAAAGAGAGAAGCTTTACGTCTCCCATATGATCTCCAGCCTCTTATTTCTTACTGCCTATCTTCTCTGACTCTGTGTGTGCTGCATGTTGTATTGTTTATTATCAGTTTGTGTGTCATGGCAGGGATCATGTGCCCTGCACAGGCACAAACCAGCTGAGCCCCAACTCCTGGGGGACACTGCAGCACCTTGGGAGCCAAAAAACGGCCAAGCTCTTCATTTGGGATGAAACGAGGTTTTTTATTATTACCATTTTTTATTTTCCCTTCCGCCCAAGTTAATATCTTTTAAAAAAGTTAACATCTTCAAAAAAACCAGATAAAACCCACCACCAAAACAAGCCTCCCTTGTTTTGGTGGAAATGAATGAGAAGAGGTCATGCAGAAATCAGTGATTTTTTTTTTCACTGGACCTATTTATCACAGAAGCCTCCGGCAGACGAGCAGCAACATCCGTGAGGTCTGCATCCCGTCATTTTCCCAGGAAATCTGTGACACCCAGCTGAAGGGAAAAGGGAACATCTGGGAGCACCGCTCCTTCCTTGCTCACACTTCCAGGCTCAGGGGAAGTCAGATATTTTTCTTCTTGCTCCTTCCCTAACTCCCAAAGCTGAGACTCAGCTCTGTGGGACCATCTCCAAACCCTGTGTGGTCACCCCCACTGGCAGGTATTTTACAGGCAATTTCCACAGGAGTTTTTTGACAGCAAAGGTCTACTTGGCTTTGCTTCCCAGCTTCATCTCTCTGTGATTTCCTGAGTCCCTTTGCCAAAATTGGGCTGATCAAGTTATTCTGAAAATATGTGATCAATTTGCTTTAAAAATCATATAGAAAAAAACACCCAAGCCCCAAGAAAACTATTGCAAAGATGCTAAATTTCTTTAAAATGTCCTGCTTTTTGAAAGGCATTTTTGACAGAGACTGTGTGTCTATGTTTACCATGTGTAGGACCTGCCTGGGATGAGATGCTGGTGCTGGCACCTGCCTGCAAGGCTGCCTTGAAGCTGTGGCTGGACAGATTCTGATCAGTGACTTGGATGGGGCACACACATTGTGGAAATCATGGAATCATGGAATGGTTTGGGTTGGAGGGGACCTTAAAGATAATCTCATCCCAACCCCTGCTGTGGTATAACTGAGACCTTCCAGTGCCTGAGGGGAACCTACAGGAAAGATGGAGAGAGACTATTGGGAGGAGCCTGGAGTGACAGGACAAGGGGGAATGGTTCCACACTGACAGAGAGCAGGTTTATACTGGGTATCAGGAAGGAATTCTTCCCTATGAGGGTGGTGAGGCCCTGGCACAGGTTGCCGAAAGAAGCTGTGGCTGCCCCATCCCTGGAAGTGTCCAAGGCCAGGCTGGATGGGACTGGGAGCAACCCGGGATAGTGGAAGGTATAGATGGTTCCTGTGCTGAGGTTCCCATCCCAGGGCCAGCAGCAAATCCATGTTGGTGCTGTGGTCATTCTTTTATTCCCCTCCTTTTTGTGACATGTTTCTGGGGATGCCTCAGCTTTAGGGTGCCCAGCTGTGGTTTGTAATGTCATGTCAGCCTTGCAGCAGCTTTGGTATGGGAGCATCTCTGCCTGTAGTGCATTATAGACTGCAGTGGTTCTTCCTGCTGCAGGTAACCCCAGCAGGTTTGTATGGTTCCCTAGTTTCTCTTTCGATTAAAACAAAAACAAAAACCAAAACAAAACAAAAAAACAAAACAAACAAAAATCTGCCGGGTTTCTACCCATTAATTCTCCCTTATCAGGTTCAAAAGCAATGACTCACTTGTGTCCAACAAAAGAAGCCTCTTCTCAGATGTTCCCTAGAGGTCTGCTGTTCCCTGGTGGTCCTGCAGGAGGTCAGCCAGGAGCAGAGAGGGAGCTGAGGTGTGTCTGGAGCAGGGGGTACAGGGCAGCCAAGGGAAAGGACAGGGATGTTCCCACCTACCAGCCCTCGCTGCAGGTGTGTGTCCAGGTACACACCACTCATACACTGCAGGGGCAAGAGGAGGAGGGTGGGCACCTGACAGGAAGAGGTAAACCCAGCTCTCCTCTCCACTTTCTCTCCCTCCAGTAAGAGGACAAGAGATGAGAGTGAAGAGAGGAAGAAGCCAGGAAGGAATGGAGCCAGGGAGCAGGAGGCTGTGCTCACACAGTATTTCACAGCTGTCTCCTGTCACTGCTTGGACAAACAACTGCCCGGACAAACAACCACACAGAGCCCTTCCCGAGCTGCACAGGACCAGGCCCTCTGCCTGGGCCTGGGGAAGCACAACAGTGAGGGAACCTAGTGCAGAGAGATGTTTGGTACTGTTAAATAGTCTATATTTGCAGAGAATCTGTGTCTGGACATAAACATTTTCCATTCCAAGCTGTCACAGAGTTGCCCATGTCAGCCACTCAGGCATCACTGCCCCACATGGCACATGCTTGCAGAGATGGTGCACCTCAAAGAAGCACAAGGGCAAATGATTCTTCTCTGAATGTCTGTAAATAATTTTTAATTAACACCAACTTGGGGGGG
>VXBC01000846.1:142459-220107 GCA_013399945.1 Ploceus nigricollis | reverse complement strand
GGAAGTGTTTTGCTTGTAGATGCTTTATGATGGGAAAGGATGGGATTTGTTAAATAAATAATTCCTTTTGAATTAGTCACCAGGTCTAATTAAGTGATACCAAAGGGACAAGAAATCAGAAGAGCAAGTTCGAAGGAATATCTAGCTTAAACATAAGATAAAAGTAGTATTTGAAAATATCAAAATAAACAGTGTGTGTGAATGTTTTTCTTGGGATGAGTCAAGGGAAATATTTTCCTGGGGTTTGGCCCATACAATATGCAACAGATGAAACCAATCTGGTTGTTCTTTTGAATGAATTGCACAATTAGTGGATAAAGGGAGATCTAGTGGATGCTCAAGCAAAGCCTGTGTGTCATTTGAGCAGCATTACCCTCTAAATCCTGATGTTTGGGTCCTGCCTTATCCTACAATTGACTTTCTTTGCTGGTGGTGTGACTCCTTTGACTCCAACAGGCTAATTTCACCTGTTGGAAACAGGAAACATCTCTTTGATTCCTGGCGAAAATTTTAGATGTTTCAGCTCTACTGGCAAGAAGTCTGCACTTGCTGGGGGATTTTTCTGCTCCTTTTAAACAGAGATAAAATTAACATCTCTAACGTGATCCCGGGAAAATTTATTAGTCAGAGCCAAACCATCCAGGGAGCCCAGGGGATCCTCTGCCCTTGCAGTGCTGCTGCCAAGGGTTTCCTAAAGCTTGCCAGGTTTTCATTCCAGCAGCTACACGTGGGTTCTGAGCACAGCCGTGGATGTGGAGACCAGACATCTCCCTTGCAGTGGCCACCTGCTCTGCCCTCTCAGACTCTGGCACCAATCACCAAAGCAGAGGTGAGAGCAGACCCTTTAAGATCCAATAAGAAATGCCAGATCCTGTGCTGTCACTGCTGAGGCACACTCTCCATCTGCTCCTGCTCCCTTCCTGTGTAAAACCCAGGGAAACTTAGTTGTCTGATGGACAACTCCAGCTCTGGAAATGAGACAAAGCAACACACAAAAGGTGAGATTTAAATGCCTGTTGTGGCACATGGTGAGCATTAAATGCAGAAGAGGCTCTGATATGACACTGTGCACAAATTTCTTTTAAAACACAAAATTTGCCTCTCTCCACAGTACAATTTGCTAGTAACAGTAAACCCGAATTTCCTAGCACTGTTCAGGAAGGATGTTTTTTTTAGTATGTGCTTGTGTGTATCCCTGGTTTGTGTGATTTCCAGACTCAAAGCTATGTGAAGCTGGGAGGAGCTTTGGGAGCTTATATCAGCAACATATGGACAAAAGTTGTCATAAACCCACTGTAACAATCAAAAAAGCCATGCATTAAAAAAACAAAAAAAAGAAGGTGAAACCCAAATAATAAAACAGCAATAAAATACTACTAACAGAAGAGCTTTGTTTCTGCCTCTGCCAAGGGAGACAAAGCTCAAAGGATAATTTGTGTCCAGCCTTTCCCAGCTGAGGCAGAAACAGAGCTATCCTGCACTACTGAGATGAAGGAAGTGCAAAAAGGCACACAGGGATTTTTTTTCCTTCCCCTTTGCACATCTGCCTTGTAGTATTCCTGGAATCCTGATGTCAGTGCATCTGAGGGAAGGATTTGGAGAGTGTTACCTGCTCAGGAGAGCTGGGTGTTTGCAGGTGGACTGGCAGGGCTGTTGTAGGTGGCACTGGGAGACAGCTCAATTTGTTGAATTCTTCCATCTCCAAAACTAACTAGAGGTTATCAGAGGGAAATATTAAAGGTTGATTGTTTCCTTCTCTGCCTTAGAAGTTTCTCTGTAATGTGTTGGGTATCCCCCACCAAAAAATGATTCAGAAATGGTGCTGAGCATTGTCGTGAGGGAAGGAAGTGTTATTCAAGCCAGTCCTTGTGCTGGCTTGGGATCACCTTTCAATATTAACACAGCTTGCTACAGAAACTGTGACAAACTCTCCCTTTGCCATGGGAGATATTACTTAAATGAGTAAAAAATGAATCTACATTCATCTCAGCTTTCAGGAGTAGGACTTTTAATCATGACTAAATGCATGGCAGATATGTGATATAACATGGTAAGTAATCAGAGAAAAATGTGGTACTCTAAAGGGATGGCATAGGTTATTTGTTTATTTATTTAATTTCTTTTTACATACCACAGTTACCAGATGCATTCAAAACTTTTTATTTTCTTTCTACATCTCCCATCCCTGTTCTCTTCAGAATGGTTCTTCCAGGATTTTAAGTAAATAGATAAGAGAAAGAGGTTAAGCTTTTGCACTGGTGATATAAACCCTTCTTCACCTGCTAATTGCTCCTGGGACATTATTTATGGCCATAATTGATACTATTGAAATTAAATACCAGAAGATCTTGTGTCTGGCTGCTGGAGTATGACAGGTAGCTCACTTTCCTCCTTTTCATTTTAAAAACAGGCTCTCCTTGGACCACATGTCTATCCCACAGAAATATGGCAGAGCTGAATTGTCAGATGTATGTGTGCTGCCTCCATCCTGTCCCTGCCGACATCCAGCACTGGTTATCCAAGCTTTCATCTCTTCGTCTTTAAAACACTGCCATCTGTTGTTTCCAGACGGTTCAGTCTTCTGTTTATCCAAAACCTTGTTCCAGGCCATATGGAAAAAATATCTATTTTCAATTAACCATCACATTTTCTTAAAATATACTACAGCGATGAGAAAAAAATAGGCCTTGCTTACGCAGAGCTGCTCGGGAAGGGGATGACATTTTATTACGCACTGGAGCTTCAAGATTTTGACCATGTGGCCATTCAGAACATTCAGATACCACAGAAGCTGCCAATTTTGCAATAACACAAATGTGCTTGAAGCATTTGAAAGCTGTTATCATATCTATATCTATATATCTATATCTATATATCTATATATCTATATTTCGTTGATATTAACACATTAATCATTTCCATAGAACGCTTTTCTAAATAGGCCATTTTCAACATTTTCCTTCTGCAGTCAGAAACTCCTCATAGAATCATAAAATGGTTTGGGTTGGAAGGGACCTTGAAGATCATCTCATTCCAAACCCCTGCCATGGGAAGGGATGCCTTTCACATTTCATTTTGCTCGGGATTCCATCCTGGCTCTTCCAGGTTAGTTTCCTCCCAAAATTCTCCTGTACTTGTGATGCGAGACCCCATCTTCACCATGAACCAGAGGGCACTGAAAAAAAGAGACAATGAGGACATTGTCTTCAACTCAGAGCAGAAATGAAGGAGGTAAAGAAAAGTCAGTAAAGGTATTCATCCAGGAATTCATCTCGATGAGATGATTCCATCTTTTATTTCTCGGACCTGAGTTTCTGATAAAAGAATTTTCAATGCTAAAAAATGAAGGAGATACCAGGCTCGGGCAGAAATAGATTTCCTCAGGACTAAAAAAGAAATAAATATAAAAGGATGTTATTTTTAGGAACAGACTATGCTTGTCATTCCTCAGTTCAAAGGAATATTTAGAATGAGAAGTTGAGTTTCCATTCAAAGCCATCCTCTTTGAAGCAGGATAAAGGCCTGGCCTTCCATCCTTCAAACAACTGCAAGATTTTGCCCTCCTGAGTTACAGTCTTGTCCTCCCAGCCACCCACAAGCAGCAGCCTCCCCCAGATACAGTCAGATTATTGCTCTGTAAAGTGACCCAAGTTGAAACTAAGGAGGGAAACAGCTGCCAGGTGGCCAGCACAGAGTGGTGCAAAACTGCCTCGGTCTCTTGAGCTGTTCCTCACCTCTTATTTACCAGCTCTCAGTGTAGCCAGGGACAAAAAGGAAACAAAAGGCAGTGGTGCAGATGTGGGAAATCCTGCAGGCAAGATCAAAATCTAACTGCATGCTAAGTGGACAGACGTTATTAATGTGTGTTACATTTAATTAATCAGAGAATTAGCTAGCCCTAGCTGAACACTGGTTCCTTTCTGGTGGATAATTACAGGCTGCTTCTCAGCTTGAAACAGAGCCAGATATATTTTTTTGCCCATTACTTGTAGTACTTAATCCAATTTTCATCCACTTGAGAGTGCTTAACTGCAGATCCACCAGAGTTCTGGAAAGGAAAATTGTGTGAGTGCTCTGCAAAATGTGCTTTCTTAGATGTAAGGCATGGACAACGCAGTATCTTTTGCTGCTATTTTATATTATTTTATCTTTTCTGAATGATCAAAAGAATACCTGGCCAGGTGGACAGTTAGAATGATCTTGGGTTTTGGATTTTCCAGAAGCTGGTAAACTTAATTCCCTTCCATAAAGCTCATCTCTGTGGGACATTGTGCTTTTTATCAGCCCATTTTACCTATCAGGAGCTCATTCAGCCTTTCCCAAAACTACTTGTTTTAAAAGTCTTCAGTGTTTACATCTTAGTGCCAGTGAAGTGGAGGTCCCCAAGTGATACTCCCACTTCTGGAAAATTTTTCACTTTTTCTCTGGCAGCAGTGATCTTTAGCTAGGAGTGTGTTGTGCTCATAAGCAAACAAAGTCCTTGCATGAATTTACAGCCAAGAAGCTTTTGGGATTACTGAAAAAGAAAATAGGGTTGTGTTTTTTTCCCTTATAGGAAATTGTAGGTACAATAATATGGTGCAGTCCTGGGTGCAAGAATCCCAGCCAGCTCTGAATGGAAGCACACAGATATCAGGAACAACAAATGATTTCAGCTCAGTGTTGATTTGGGAACAGCAGAAGGAAAGAGGCAGAGGCACAAACTATGTTAGGAAAGCAGTCCTCTAGTGTCAGTCCCATTTTGCACTGGAGCACAAGCAGTGTGCTTCTTTAATGCAATAAGAATATATTTCCCCTAGCTCCAGTGACTAGAAAGAAGCATGACAGAATCAGCCTGTGATCTGACTTCCCTGTTTTCCCTCTGGTAATGTGAAAAATGGCATATTGTGCTTGGGCTGCTCTGTGATTTTTGGATGGTCTCCCTCTAGAGGGAAGAATTATTCTCCAAAATTATTATAGAGCCCCAGAGTGATCACTGCCCATTGAGGGGGTCTGTGGATGGACATATTTTCCTCATGGCTCTGAGATGACAGAGAACACCCAGCTCCCTGAAGACACTCCTCCTGTTCTTGAGCATCAGCACTGATGTCATTGATGTCCCAGGTGCCTCTAGATGGGTAGTGGGGGTCTCCAGAGGTTTCACAGGTAGGAAAGCTGAAAACATGGGAGCCTGAAACTCTGTCAGGGTGCATGCTCACATTCAGGAAAGCCTTGTAAGAGAGACTCTGTGTCTTGCAGCTGAGCAGGGCTGACATCAGGCAGAACTTTTGATTCTGAAAATGTGTTGCCTGGAGGCCAGGAAACACAGTGTGGTCTGTGTCACCTTCAGTCCTCTGGAGACTTAATGCATTAAATATTTGCCAGTCTCTTGGTACAGACAGCTCATGAACACATGCAGGACTGCTGAAAGAGCTGCACTGCCCCTGGGTCCTGTTCCTATTCCAATACATAAATTATTAATTCCCCCTTTGCCCTCACATACTCTTTCATGTACTTTCATGACACATCTTTGGTGGCGACTACCAGTTTTTACCTTGGCCCATCCCTGTTGGTGGTTGAGTCACTAAATTTCCATTGTCTATGTGACACAAATAAACAAAGAAGCTCTTCTAAAGGACTCTTTCTCCAGGGCTCCTCTTGTGCTCTGTGGTTTATATCTGAGACATTGGCATGGCAAGCACAGGCTCACACCTTGCTGTTATGAGAAGTGAGGATCATTTCACTCATCCCCATATGAACAAGTCCTGCTGCCCAGAGATGCTCTGGGCTGTTGGAAAGATCCTCATAGGTCTGTCTGATTTGTCACAAGTCCTGTGGGAGACTTGTGCCTTTCTGTGGGGACAGCTGGGAGTGAGCTCAGCTCTGCTTGGTGAGCACAAATGGACCGAGAAAAGTACATAAGGCAACAGAATTAAGTTGTTGGTCTCTCATTTTTGCCCAACAGTGCTTTAAATGGCATTTTCCAGTTTTGAGTCAGCTGAGAGCTTCTTGGCAATGCTGCCCCAAGCTGAATTTTACTGCCTTGCAGGCTAGAAGTTACAGAATGCTTCTGCCACAGGAAGAGAGAGAAAGGAAGATGAGGGAGGTGGGAGAAAGCAAAAAGGAGAAAAGCCCTGGAAGATTGGGGATTTGAGACCTAACACAATAGGGGATGTGAAATATATGGGAATGTGAGCACTGTTTCTCTGTGAGGCTGGTTCTCCTGCAGCAAATCCAGCTTTGCAGTGGAGATGGAAGGAGGAATTTTAATGATTGCCCAAAAATCTCCTTAGCAAACAGCATCTAAATATTTTTATGCCCTTATCAGTCATTATCTCTAGGTGCTACTGTGGTCACAAAGTGACTGGACAAATATGACATCTATTTGCTCCACAGATGCTTTAACCCAAGAGGTAAAAATTGAGCTTTGGCAGACCCAAAGTAACAGACTCTCAGTGTCTTCATGGCTGTGGGAGTCCATATGGGCAAAGGAAAAAAAAAATGGAGATTTGAGGAAATCTGAGAACCTGGCAATGAGAACTGGCACTTCTGAAGATGGAACTGGTCCTGATCTTCTGCCTGCCTTGAGAGAAGTATCAAAGCTGAGGTGTTGAAATGTCAATCCCATTCTGCTACTGGCAACATAAAAGTCATTCCTGAACATGTTTTAGACCTTTGGTGCTGTTAATTGTGTGTTGAAACACCTACTGGTGAGTAAAGTCCCTTCACATGAAGTACTTAATGTCCTGTACTAATTTAATATTCCCTTTTTCCTATTTGAATGTGTATGACAAGTGGAATTCATTGATCAAGGATGTTGCTGAGGGACATTAAATGTTAGGGGAAGACAGAGAAGCACCACATTGAACTGAATGAGGTTTTTTCTGATTGATGCATCCTTGGTAGAATTTTTAGCTTAGCTGTAGGACAAACCATAATCATTCTTCATGGCAGTTTGAATGATGCTGCATCAGACATTGCAAAAGGCCAATGTGAGGAGAAAAGTCAGCAAGCATGCAAGTCTATTCTTTCCTTTCAAGGTAAAACTCATCCAAGTATCTCAGATGACAAAATGTGAATAGGTTTATGTTTCATAATCTAAAATATAACAAGGGAAAAATAAGGGAAAAACAAGGTTCATGGTAATATCCGTGTCCTCTCTCAGCTGCCACCTCAACATGGTTAGTTATATTTTACCTAACTATATGAATTTGTGCTGAGGGTGATAAGCTGTTTGGAAATAAAATCCACAAGCAGGGCTGGAAGTTAGGTAAAACCTACTTTTTTACTGTAAATGCGATACATATCTGTGTGTGAAACAGAGGGATTGGCTGGGACTCGGAGACAGGCAGTGATCTCAGAATACAGGAGCACTGTTCAGCAGAATGAGCCATTCCTCTGAAGCA
Organism: Ploceus nigricollis; assembly: GCA_013399945.1. Classification (NCBI taxonomy): domain Eukaryota; kingdom Metazoa; phylum Chordata; class Aves; order Passeriformes; family Ploceidae; genus Ploceus; species Ploceus nigricollis. The sequence continues at coordinate 212,722 of VXBC01000846.1, read as the reverse complement.
GTTTTCTGTGTCCTGTGACAAAAGGGTGCATTTGCGTATGGTCACTTCACAATGCTACCCCCAAAGAGGCAGAACCTTGTCTGCAGCAGGATCAGCCCAGTGCTAGCAGGAGACACGGACAGCCTTGTTCATCATCATTCTGCTGAGTAACCTTGTGGCCTCATCCTCATCACCCCTTACCCTGCCTTGTGCTTTATCCCCTGGCCCTTTGTTCTGGGTGCAATTAGGGTGTCAGCCTCTCAGGGCACTGACCACATCCCCTTATCTCTGTGGAGGCTTTCGTGACCTTAGCAGAGATGAATGGGAGACAATGACCTCTCTCATATCATTGCTTTGGGTGATTTTGGTGATGGCTCCCTGCTCATCTAGAGCACATTTAATCATGTAATACATAGACTTCCATCTGGTTTGCATATCCTGACAAAGCTGCTGAAATGGAATGGTTTTATACTCAGCTGCATTCCATGCAAAGGTTTTGCAAACTTTGGTAAACTGATTAAACTGGATCTCTCCCCTCTCCCTGCCTCCATTATGGTGAGATCCAGTGGAATTTGCCTTAGATGAAACCACAAAACTTCAACACTGGCTTCTTTATACTAAAGAAAAGTCAAGCCCAGCAGAGAGGCTTGGGAGGTGAAGGTTTTATTCCTAGTCTGATCTCCTCTGTGACCTTGAGGAAGTTGCCTCACTGCAGCAGCTCCCATCTTATCTACACTTTTTGTATCCTGGCTGTTGAGGCTGTAAGTGCTTTTTGGGGGAAGGATTGTTTCTGCATGCTTATGAAATGGCTCACCAGCCATCATCCTGATGGGCATCTTAAAGCTCTTTTGTGACATCCCTAAAACAATATTTCCTGACAGGACGTACAGCTTCTACTGACAAGAGAAGTAAGTTCTATTATAGATGTGGAAGTGAAGGGACAAGTAGAAAAACAGCAAAGCTGAGAGGCAGAACCTACTGGTTGCCCTTAGTGGTCATTTGACAAAAGTTATACAAGTTTCACAGTCTCTGCACAAGCAATTCAGCCTGTAATTAGACTCTGCATCAAAAAAAAAAAAAAAATCCCTAAACACACACACAAAACCTCAAACCAAAATGCCCTCTTTTTTTTGGTAAACATCTTTCTTTTATTTTATTACTGCACTGGTGAAATGAATGTATTGGTCAGTGCCACTAAGAAATCTAACTAAATATTGGCAAATTTTAGTTTTTCAGACATTTGTGTCACACAGAGCAGCTATAGCTGGGATGGGGGAGGTGAAAATTCTCAGAAGACTGTATTATTTTATCAGATTTCTCAGGGTGTTTTTAATGCCCGTATTTGCAAATGATACAAAGGCATATCTTTGCATATGGTTGCAAAGACAAAAATTAGTAGGGATCTGCACTCCTAATAGGATCTGCATCAGATGCGAGCCTGGGGCCTCAGGGCAGAGCCATCAGCCAAGCCTGCTTAAACAGAGGTGGAGATCCCACTGCCATGCAGCCAGAAAACATCTGTATTTTCAACTGAGCATCGAAAGCTGGTTGCCTGCCTTTTCAGAAACAGCCCCTAATCCTATTTATGACCCCGTGACTGACAGGCATCTGCATTCCAGACAAAGTACAGAAGAGTTCTCAATTACAGGAAATATGTAGAAAGTTGCAGCAGGTTATTTGCTCATTAGACTTCCCCCTCAGTGACTGTGGGAGTGCAAGGCATGTTGGTAAACCCTCCTGCTGCCCATCATTTGTCTCTCATAATGTGATCAGCCATTCATTCCTAATGAAAAGCTAATGCCTCGAGAGAATCCAAAGGCTGGAGTTCAGAGTGGCTTCTTAGGAAGATAAAAGGGGCAGAGCTAATTCTGAACGGATGCCATTTGTGTTTCCATGTGGCTGTGCCTGCTTTCATCTTTTTTTTTAAACCTGTCCAGAGCTGCAGCCCTTCTCAGTGTTAAAGGATTTTTATTGTCACTGAATTGCCTGATAAAGGGAAGCAGGAGTTTCTCATCTCTCTTGATGTCTTCTTTAGGAGAAGGTGAGAATTGGCTTCCAAAGGATCAGCTGATGCTTGTCCCAGGCCCTGTCCTCAGCAGCCATGTAGCCATAGCCAGATCTACCACAGCTCTCTCAATTGTACATCATCCTCTTCCCACTTCATGGGTGGGGAACTGAGCTAGGAGGTGAAATATGACTGGGAAAAGTTAATCCATCTTGTCACTGCTCTATCAGAAATTCACTCCCACTTTGCTGCTCCCATTACTGCTGCTTTTCACCTGCTGAAGACGTGAGCTAAAAGTAGTAATTTGGAGTGTTTCCACTACAATTTCTAGGGGAAAAATAATGACGTTTACTTCCCTGTGCTGGGAAGAATGAGGCAGGCATGTCCCCCTTGCCTCAATGCACTGCCTTGGCCAGGATTTCAAGAGGATTCATTATTGTCTCTTCCAGGTGGTCAGAGATTCATATTCAGCCTTTACAAGAAATTGCAGTTTGATTACCTTTACTTTTTCTATGCCATACCAGCTCATGCCAGGGACAATTCTGTGATCCTGGTGATTGTCCCAGGATCCCACTGAGGTGACCATTATTATATTTAAAACGTGCTGTTCTGGAAGTTCGATGTAGATAGATCTGTGTGCATCCTCAGGCAAGAGTCTGCTCTGACTGCTTGATGCTGCAGCAAAAATACAGTGCATTTCTAATCCCTAGACAAGTCCAGGAGGTTGGACAGTTCACGTGTGGGAGCAATGGATAGTTCCCAAGAACAACCTGTAAGATGCAGAAAATTCAGGATAAATTGGACACCATCCCAGCAAATGGTGGGATCCTCCATATTTACACATGGTTGACAGCTCAGTGATGTTTTCAGCCCAAGTTATTTGCCCACCCCAAAGCCTCAGGTCCAAAGGCTCTGAGTTAATTCCAGGAAAATGTGTGCCCATTTCAGACATGAAAAACTGAAGGGAGACACGACAGAGAGGAACTGAGTGCACGTGCAAATAATAAGTGTCCCTTTCTCTGCCCCCCTCCCAGCACCCACTGCTCTGGAAGACTCTGGGCACCTTGACAAAATTTAACTCAAACAATCTTTTCTAACTTGCCAGCATGTCCTTAAGTAAACCTTAAAACCACCACAGAGTTAGGCAAGAGAGGAAATAGCAAATCCTGACATCTCCTACACATGCAATGCCCGGAGCAACACACGGAGGAGAATTAGGAAGAAACAAAAATATCTTGAATTTCTCCTTGAAAGTATTTGCCACAGCTGGGCCTTGGCACGTGATAAAGGAGGTTATCAGCATCACAGGTCACTGTAGATGAAACTATTCTTTATTGGCTAACTGAATATCTTTGACCTTAGCAAACAATACAATAATAATACAATTAACTTTTAATAGAAGTCTCCAAATGATGCAATTCCATAATCCCTGAAATTCCAGATTCAGGAGCAGATCACCAAAGAAACTCAGCATCAGAAAGTCTCAAAAAACTTAGCTTGAAAAGTAGGACAGGTAAAGGATGAGAGGAAAAATTCAAATGCATTTTGCTGTCGGGAAGCTGCCATGGTGTGTTCAGCACCTGCGGCATTTGAGTTAAAAAAAAATCTTAAGATTCTCCTCTTCAGGAGATATTCCCCAGCAGTATCCCTCAGGTGTCCTGTGCAGGGTCAAGACTTGAAATTCAAGGATCCTTGTTGGTCCCTTCCAACACAGTGCATTCTATGATGCTGAGGAAAATATTGTCACTCTCTGTGGCTCACAACATTGTTTTATTAATTACTGTTTAATAAATAATGGTTCTTCTGAATATTTATACAGAATTAAAAGTGTAACACCATTTTCCCTTCACTGCCTCCTCTCCTCATTGCTCTGACCCTGTTGCATGTGGCCCTTCTAAGTGGAATACTTTTGGGGTCAGAAGAGGAGTAAGGAACAGGAGAGCAGTAAGGAACCCCTGTTTTCACATTCTGATTGAAACCTGTATGGACTTCATGAGTTACTGGATGGAAACAACAGCCCCCATGAATAGTTTTATTATCTGAATATATTTGATTTTTGCCTCAGTGATGTCTTATACAATGAGTTTCATAATTCAATAAATTTAATTACTTTGCTGACACCTTGAGTCTTTTCCATTTAATAAATCAAAGTTTTATGTTAGTGGAGTGCCTCATACCCTGGATTTTAGTTTGGACTCTGAGGCTTAAGGTGCTACACTGAACAGAAGAGAAGCACAGTGTACTCCAAGAGTTTAAAGGCTGTCCCTGTGATGCCTTTCCTAACAGAGAATCAACAACTCATGAGGCTCACTAATTTGAGATATGGAATTGCAAAGGTCCCTCAGAGTGCCTGAGACTATTTGATGACAAATGATGTGACCTTGGCAAATCAGATGTGCCCAAAAGTACTCTAGGGACACGCATATTAAAATGGCTCATGGAGTACAGCTGCTTCTCCGTGGTCGGTTAAAACAGCTCAATGTGGCATGAAACCTAAGGAAAATTAAATTACTTCTTGTCTCTTGACCTGAACATATCAGAGCTTCAGATAACTATATATAGGCGATGGAAAAAATTCATTGCCTATAACGAACATTGTTTACAAAATTCTCTAAATAGGGCTATTTTCCATTGCCAAATATAGAGTCTTAAATGAAGCAGGAAAGCCAAAAGCCCTGCAGAACTGCCTTTATCATCTCTGAAGGCAGGAACTGTCATGGCAGTCCTTTGTGCTCTTCCTTGGCTTGCAGCTTCACCTCTACCTTACCAAAGCCAGGGGGAGTTTTTCCATTGACTTCCAAGCTGTCTGGAACTGTCCTGGTCATCCAAGATTTACACATTCATTTTTTGCTTCTCAGCCGAAAATATTTGTTTTGACTCCCAAAAGGCAGAAAGCAAAGGATATTAAGCAGAACTCTGATTGAAAGCCTTGACAGAGTAACTTCACCTTAAAACTGAAGCATCTATGGATGCTTAGGACCTCTGTTATTTTTGGAATAGCACGATCAGAAGGAGCTGAACACTCACTCTCTGTGCTGAACAAATAAACCTGTCCACAATGATGTTACAGGGAGTCATTCCAATTGCACTGTTAATATCCACCAAAACCATGTCATGCCTTGGAAACAGAGGTATCCAAAAGAAAAGGTCATGTGTGATTATGGTCATGGTTGTTTTATAAATCCCCTGGGGAATGGGGAAAAGGATTCAAACCAGAGTGCTGAGAGTTGGAATAGGCAAAGTGGGAATGCATCTTCTGTTCTGATTAGTGTGCACCTGGTGGGGAGGCAGAAAAGTGGCCTTTCTGAGGGGTGGGGATCCTGAGCTGGCTCCCTGGCCTATCTGACAGGGAAACCACCAGCCCTTTCCCCTGAAATGCCAGGCATATCTAAATTTATATAACTAACTAACTAACTAAATAAATAAATTCCAAGTGAACTCCTAGCCCCCCTTACAATAAATGTCAAGCTTCCGTGGATTCCCATCCTTAAAGAAAGAATAAATCCTTTTGTTTCATATTTGAAAAAAATTAAATCCTTATCATAGAGATGAACAAGACTACGACAAAAGAGGGGAAATAAAACAGACACTAAATAATAACTTACAAAAAAGTAGAACTAATTTCACACATCTCCGTTTCATAGAAAGCTATAATACTTGTGAAAATAAGGAGATTGCTATTTATTTGCCATCTTTTATAAGAAAGCTTCTTCCACTCATTATGGGGCTATAGGATTCCTCCCAAAATGATGTACTTAATTTTGGAGAGAGACTATTGACAAGAGCCTGGAGTGACAGGACACGGGGGAATGGCTTCAAACTGACAGAGAGTGGGGTGGAATTATATAATAGGAAGAAAATGTTCCCTGTGAGGTTGGTGAGGCCCTGGCACAGATTGCCAGAGAAGCTGTGGCTGCCCCATCCCTGGAAGTGTCCAAGGCCAGGTTGGATGGGGCTCTGAGCAAGCTGGGATAGTGGAAGGTGTCCCTACCCATAGGGTTGGAACAAGATGATCTTTAAGGTCCCATCCAACCCAAAACATTCTGCGACTCTATGATGATTCTATATGATTTTTACGGGTCAACATGTGAAGCTCTTTTTCAGAAATTCAATTTCAAGTAAAAAATGAGGGCTTGTACTCTACCAGATCTCCAGACATCATTTCAAATCCGTGAACAGTGCTGCCACACATTGGTTTTGCACTGTGAGAAGCTAAACACTTGCCTAAGTCTTCTTACAAGCAGAGCCTTAGAATCTTGGTTCAAATGACTCTTGGTTTTTTCCACCTCTGTTCTTGAAATCATACCTTAGTGTTGGATTAAATAGAATGCATAACTCTGACTCCAGTCCATTCAGGAAATAATGAAACTATTCTGGTATATTTTTTGTTGTTGTTGCACGTGCCTTTCCTAATTTATTTAAAACATATGAGAGATAAAATGTTTGAGTCACTCCAAAACTGGGACTATTTGTCAACTAAGACCTGACAGCAGGGAGGCTGGTGCCAAATTGGCAAACCAATGTCCAGGCCTCAACTGGACTTGAATTTTCCTGATTGCATGTGTGGCTGGCAGCTGACAAACAAGAACAGATCAAGCAATGTATAAGCTCTGTGCCATTCATTAATTTACTCTCATGAGCCAGCCCCCAGAGACTCTTCCCTTCTATCAGATCATTGTAAGGGTTGGATTTAAAATGCAGCTATCTGGGAACTTTGATGTATGCCCTTGAAGGAAAACTTTCTTGTGGAATGTAACTCTAGAGACTGATGTTTTCTTGTACCACAGCCTCTTCCCTCCTCCCACCAAACATCAGGTGCAGCATGCACATGGGCAAACTGCTTGTGGGGAACTGCTGCTTCTTCACCTGGTGCTTTCTTCCTTTTTCCCAGCATTCATAGACGTGGGGCTCTGAGGTCAGCCCTGCAGATATGAGAGCAGGGCTTTCCCTTTGGGCTCTGCAGCTAGGCTGAGCTGTTGCTAAACCACTTGGGCTGGCTTGAGCAGCCAATCCATGATGCCCTGCCATGCAGGAGGCAGCCAGGAGTTTCTCCTGCACAGAGCTTGGAATGACCAAATTTGTTAGAACAAGTGGCCGGGCCAGAATGGACGCTGCCTTATCTAACTGGTTGCACTTGGAATGTCTCCATGCCTCACAGTGCTTTACAGATGCTTTTTTGAGGGAGGTTAAGCAAAAGACAGCTACCAGAGGATAAGCTGTTTCTGAAGACATTTGGCTCTTGCAGCAAATTCGCTTACCAAAGAAAACTCTGTGTTCCATTTCCATGAGAACCCCTGGAAACATTTTTCCTGCTGTTGTCTGCTTGTCTCTGCTTTCTCAAGCAAGGGACTATTGTCTTCACCATACAGGAAATCTCTTCCTTAGCCTCTTTTGCCTTCATCAGTGCTGCTTCTTTTGCTTCCTTGCTTTTCCTTTCGCAAATATTACAGGTTTCTTCTGCCAGCTACTTTATCTCCTTCCTTATCTTGCTGCTTTTCAGCCAAAGGCCTTTACAGAAACCTATTTACCTTTGCAAATCAGTGAAGAGGCAATTTCACATCATCTAAAGCAGACAACGGTATGCTAAAGAGCACTTCCATTGTGTGCAGAGCCTTGTTGGACACATCCCTGGCTGCAGGAACTTGCACACCAGGGATCATTATTGTGTGTGGGGTACATCACCTGATGTGGCATGTGACAGCATTTGATACAGAAAAAAGATGAATTTTTAAGCTCCAATACAGTAAAAAATTCAAGCCGTCTACGCATATTGAAGGGAGCAAAAATCTAGATTTTACACAATTAAATCAAACTTTAAAGCAGGCTATAAAGGGACTTGTTCTATCAAAGCATGGAATAATCTTAATCTGCCCTCATGTCCAGGGACACAGACACACTGTGAGTTGCTTCATGTTAAAGCAATGAAGAAAACTATTTAAAAACTTTTTCCCTTTCCAACCAATAAATCTTTTGGTACCTAATTTTTTAAGGAGTGTGTCTGTCGAAAGGGCAGTCTGGCTCAGAAAGCAAAAGGTTTCAAACTCTCAGAAGTTCCATATCCCTGTTTATCTGCCACCTCACCCAGAGATATTTGAACAATCATTGGAACATTTCCTGTCTGATATTCTTATCCCTGCATGGTAATTTCTTCCCACCTGTACTAATGCCTTACAAGGAACATTTGTTTTAATGGCAGGATATAAAGAACTCCCCTTACGTGATTGCCTTTGAATTTCTATTATTAAGTCTTGAGATGATAAACTTAGCCCCATTATTGATTGCAGAATCCATGAATGCTTACCTTCTTAGTAATGTTTGAAATACATAATATTCAATGCAAAATTCAATGCAGGGTTCCAGCTGCCATATGTTCAACATCCATCACTCCACCTGATTTTCCTCATGGTTGTTCTTAGTTGTAGGATTCAGCCCATAGATCCCTTCTAATCTCACTCCAACATTGCTGCTGCTCCAGTGTGAATGTAGAATAAGAAAAAATCAGATTCAGGACCAGATATTCATTAAGAACCCAATGTTAAGTTGCCCCTGGCAAGCTTTCATGGCATGTCAACAGCATGTAATCAGTCATGATTACATGATTACATTAATGTAATATATACATAATCACATATTAACACTGTAATAGATACATACACAATAAAAATATAAAATATACACATGCATAATTACACATTAACACTGCAAAAAAGCTACAATGCACACAAAACATGGAGTGGGAACTACTTCAACTAAGCAGGGGGAACTGAGGTCTAGTGACACCCTCACTGAGATGGCACAGAACAAATTAGTGCTTACAGCAGGAGCAGAATGAGCCTCATGACATTTTCAGGACTCTTCAATTAGTGGGAAAAAAACCCCCACCACGTTTCCTGAAACATCCTGCAGCAGATAAAACCTGCAGGGCAATTCCTCTGGTGCTAAGATGTTTGAGAGGGTCACAGCCTCCTGTGTCTGGAGGTAATCAAAGATGAGTGGTTTATGGGTTGTGTGCAAGTCCAAGTTATTGCATACACAGGGGTTTATTTGGTGATATGAATTTAATGAAGTTTTACAAAGTAAAATATCTCCAATATTGACCCTAATGTTGATTTCATATTTGTGGAAACATGAGCAGAGCATAGAGTAAACTCAGTGTCAGGAGGAAGATGATGGCATTGGTAGAACAGCTAAGATTAGTTTCTAATCACAGGGGAAAATATGAAAAAAAAACCAGGGTTTCAATTCTTTCAGCATTTAACTAGTTATATGATTCAATATAAGCAAATAAATCCTATCAACAACACCATATCTTTATTTTTTTCCAGAAAGGTTGGAACAAGATTATATTTAAGGTCCCTTCCAACCCAAACCACTCCATGATTTTATGATTCTATGGGTCTATGATTCTGTGATTCTATAGTTCTGTGATGCAGAAGATGCAGAAGAGCTGCTTCAGACCAAGCCTGAGTCCAAATATGTTGCCTATTCATATCCCATAACTGCAGAAATCCCCTCCTGACTGTCCCAAAGTTATGATGCCACCTCTCGTGATGAAAAAGGTTCATCATATGTGTTGTTTTGGGGGCCTTTGTGGTGTACAAAGGTCTGGGGACACCACAGAGGCTCCAGTTGTCCTATGCAGCCATGCTGTGACAATCTTGGGCAGCAAAGCTAAGGGGAAACTCTCTTTTGAATACTGCTGATACTGATTTAGTGTCTTCACAATCTCCTGTGCCCTGTCATTGGGGTGTTTCTGCTCTTACTGTAAAATATTTGACACAGTAATTCAGCCACAGAGGAGAGGGGAGCTGTAAATCCGTAACTGGGGTTATTTTCACTTGTTTTGAGCAGTTCAAAGTGCTTTGGAAATGTTTCAATTAGATGGGCAGCTATCGTGCTGAAAAACCAAACTAGAAATATCAGGGTGAATGCATGAGCAACTTTTGTTGCAATGACTTGAGATTTTTTTTAGGGCACATTTTGATTATTTTATTTTCTTTCCTTTCTGGACTTCTGGAATGTGTCTTAGCACTCTTCGGAGCAACTCAGCAGTGATGGCACCTCACTCCTGTGATGGAGCTGTAACAAGCACTCTGCTGGAGCATCCCCTCCCTGGGTAACTTTGTGCACNTCAGCAGTCCCATCCCGTTCGTGATTTGTACATAGACACACCGGCCGGCGACACACATCAGTAAATCGAGTCCTGCAGTCTCGTGCAGAGCTGCACAGACTGAAGTCCACAGCAGTTCTCACATGCTTAAAGACATACTTCAATATTTCCAGGACCGGGGCCTGCCTTCTCCCAGTGGGGAATTGTGCTCTTCCAGAGGCTTTTGCCCCACTGTGCTTGTGGAAATCTGTCCCTTTAAGTCTTGCAGAGCTGAACTGCTCCAGTCTTCCTGTAGCCATTTTGCAAGTGCTGACTGCTGGGTGCATGTTCTGGTTAGTCCCTGTCCTGCTTTTCCACATGCCTCTCCTTCCACCTCTGCAGCTCACACATGTGATGATCCAAAAAGCCTCACCCAGAGGTAAGTCTGGCTTTTCTTTTGTGTTTGATCATGGTGAAAATGCTGTAACACATTGTTTGTGGTATGAATGTCCATAGCTTTGAAAAATTGTCTCTGTTCTCTACTACTGAAGAGCAGGGTCTGTTCCAGGATGCAGCACTTTGCCAGATTACACTGATGAAGCAAACTTCTAAAGGCTCTTTCTTTTGCAATTGGAAGGGGTATTTTTGTTTTTCTCTGTAACTCAGGCAGCTTCACTGTCAGTGGTAAATGCTTAAAACAGGTGCCAGACAGGTGCTCTGTTTATTGCATAAATAAAGTTCATTTTGCAGTAGTCTTGGATTTGAAAATACAAGACAGAGGTAGCAGCCAAAGGTAGTAAGAGGCATGGTAGCTGAAAGAAATGTGATGTGTCAAACATATGTCAATTCTCAGACCTCTGTCATGCACTGAGTCACTAAACAGCAGCACTGAATGTTGCCACCCTTGATACATCCCATATTATGTCAGCTAAAAATCTGGATGCCACTGAATGGTTTAAAACTAGTTCCTGAAGAGTATTATGTAATGATACTGTGATAATGAGTATACTGGAATAATATCTTTGAAATAATAAAGAGTAGTATTTGCAAGAAAAGCAAGTGAATTTGGAAGCCTGATTTCCATCAGAAAACAAAAGTTTTAATAGAAAGAGGTGACAGGCTTGCCTACAAAATAATATAATAGTAGGGGATCTACAGAGTCTTTTTCTATGAATGTGGTTAGCCAGCAGGAAATTCATAAGTAAGCCCAGGAATCTACCCTTTTCTTCCGGAATGCCAACAGCTTATCCCAGGGAAAAATGTGAGTAGTGGCTATTACATCATAAAGCAGCCAGTTACACTGCAAGATGACAATAATTTTCTGCTTTGTGCCTCTTCCAAGCTTTGCAGGGGATTTAGGAAGAGCTGTTAAGACTGTAAGACAGAAAACTGCAGAAGCTATCCCTGTTCTTCATTTGTCACGTACCACAGTCTAAAAAAAAAAAACACTAAAAGGTGCAATAGTGGGGAATGCCGACCTGGCAGAAAGGAGAGTGCAGGGATGCAGACAGAATCAGTTGCCTGTGTCCTGTGCTACTACAAAATATGATGCTTGGGAAATGCTGAGAGTGTTTTCAGCTCCTGAGCCTGGGTCTTGTGACCTGCGATTCTTCTGTGGTGGTTTGAGTGTTTGCAGAGCTCACTCTCAAGCAGAGGTGCTGCTGACAGATGAGTATTTAACCCCTTGCAACAGCCGTGGCTACATTGTGCCTGCCTTGTGTAGGTTGTGCTTCTGAGCTGACATTCAAGACTCTGCAGGCTTGAATTGTTGCACACTTCAGTCTGTGCTCTGCCTTGGGCCAGCCACTACCCACACAGAATCTCAGAATCCCAGATGGGTCAGGCTGGAAGGGACCACCTCCCTGCTTCAGCAGGGCCATCCCAGAGCACAGAGCACAGGATTGTGTCCAGCTGGTTCTGGAATATCCCCAGTGAGGAGACTCCACACCCTCTCTGGACAATCTGTTCAGTGCCCAGCACTGCCCAGGGAAGAAGTTCTGCCTCCTGTCCAGGTGGAACCTCCTGGGATCAGTCCCTGCCCGTTCCTCTGGTGCCATTGCTGGGCCCCACGGAGCAGAGCCTGGGCCCTGCTCAGAGCCCTCCCTGCAGACAGGGACACCCAGGGCTGAGGGCCCCTCTCAGCTGGGGCTCCTCTCGAGGCTGGACAGCCCCAGCTCCCTCAGCCTTTCCCTGGCAGAGATGCTCCAGGCCCTAAATCATCTCCGCAGCCTCCGCTGGCCCTGCTCCAGGAGCTCCATGTCCCTGCTGTGCTGAGGAGCCCAGAGCTGGACACAGCACTGCAGATGTGCCACACAGGGCTGGGCAGAGGGGCAGGATCACTCCCTGACCTGCTGGCACTGCTCTTCCCAGTACACCCCAGGACACCACCAACCTTCTCGGCCCCAGGGCACTGCTGGCTCATGGACAGTCATAGCAATCCTAAATGGTGGGGCCAGGTTTTGTCCTTGGAGCAGTGGAAATGGTTCAGCTGGACACTGGGGCAGAATGGGAGTGCTCATCCCTGCAGGATCTGACATGCCCTTGGGTTTTGTGAATCACTTCAAACACCATGAGCAGCAGAGGCTACTTTCTCAGCCTCCTGCTTTTGGTGCAGATGCCATAGGAAGATTTTTCCATATACTCGCAGCCCAAATGTTGCCTTTACAGGCAGTAGAAAGCATTGTTTGGTGCAGAAGAGATGCCTGTTCCAAGTGCATGCAAACATGTTTTGATGTGCTGCTTTCCTACTCCTTGGCTTGTGTTATGGGAACAACATCAATTTAGTGGGAAATCCTTTTAAAACATCTAATATTTCATTGTTACTTTGAAGACTGCTGCCCTGGCCTGTGAGACAGGTGCTGTGCTGCCATCTCAGAGGCCCTGCCTGTCTCCACACGTAGCCATCCTGGCTGAGGGCCTGTTCTGATCAAGCAGACGGTGCCTTTCCATTCAGCCACCTTTCACTCAAGCACCGAAGAGAACTTTGTTCTGCCTTGCTTTCCAGCTGTTATTTTGCAGCTCTGTGTTCCCAGATTAAGGAACCAGTTATATTTTTGACTCCCAAAATGTCTTTCCCATTAGCGCTTTCCCACTTGATCTGTGTGGGTGGCCTGCAGCTCCTTGGCCCCAGCTAACACAACCTTGGTCAGTCTTCCAGAGCTGGTTGATCGTGTCACCTGCCCAGCCCAGCAATGGGTCATTGTCTTGCACCCAGTTCATCATCTCTGTTGTAAACTGCACATTTGAGGATTGGCATTTTGCCCCACTGCCAAAAGTCCAAAGGAGTTGTCTCTTTCCCCCTCCTTGCTCTCTTCCCTCCCTCATTTGAAGCCGTTAGTCCTGGGATTTCCATCTCTGTCCTATGAACCCTTTGATTTTTTGGTCAGTGTTGACGGCTTTAACTTCATTTTCAGAGCTCCCACTTGTGTTGAAAGCACCTGGGACTTCCCCTTGACAGAACATCTTAATTTGAAATGCTGGGATTTCTAGGTAACCCATACTAAGGACAAGTCTTCTAGTCCATTGGAGGCTTCTGGAATTACAGAGTAGGTCCATAAAAAAAACAAAAAGACCCCAAAAAACCTCACATGGGGTAAAAGGGAATCAATAACTATATAAATGTACATTTACCTGTGATGAGAAATTCTATTTTTTATTATTTTAAGGGAAAAGTAATTCCATTAAGCACTGGATTCATGTTTTCTGGGCATTTCACTCCATCAGTCCCAAAAATCCCTCTCAATCAGCCCAACCCCCTTTCTCCTCATAGGTAGTTCCTGCTTTTAGCCTGTCAGTGCATGTTGGACCAGGAGACAAATAAAGTGGTCTGCAAATGAGGTTGTGATCCTGACAGAAAATGATCAGGATCTATCTGATCTATATCCTTATTTTGTCCTTCTTTTTAAGTCTTTGATGGAATTCACCACTCCCTAAGACAGGGGTGCCCAGCCTGCAGCATACATGCTGTTTCCAGCTGGCCAAAAAATTAATCTCACAGTCTGGTTTTGGCCACCTTTCCTTAGAGTGCCCCACATTTGAGTGACAAATTAATAAATTCATCTGGAGAACTAACTAATAAGGACAGAACAAGAAGTTAGCTGGGAGGGAAGACAGATGTGAAGGCAAGTGTTAGTGCTGTCCTGACAGCAGTTTGCCAGCTGCAGTGACAGATATTGGTCCTTTTCTTTTAATACCTCTAGATCTCCACGGTGAAGGATGTCACCTACCCTGACATCGAGGATGACATTAAACAGCATTTAAGTCTGTGTATTTGCTCTAAATCTTCCAGAAATTTTTGGAGCTGTCTAGCAAGGACTTGGAAAAGCGTAGGACTTTATTGTAGCAACTTGCTTAAGTCTTGGATGGGGCATATGGATGGTAGGAGGGATAAATTCAGAGAAATACTTTCTTTGGGCATGTCACTAAAATATTCACCTGCAGTTGTCGCGGCCTTCAAGCAGGTATTGGAATAAGAGGTACAAGGCAAGGAGAAAGTAATCTCTCATCATTACCTAAAAGGTTTTCTGTTTCCTCAGCACCTTTTAGGAAGTGCTGCTGTCAAACCCCTCATTTGAATGGAAGTATCCAATTTGCCTTCACACGTTGAAGTGAGCACCTTAGTCACTGAGGTGGCCTCAATAACTTCACCCCAGGTCTAAAGCTGTTCCCACAGTTATCCACAGAGTGACTTTTCCCCCTGGCATTCCCAGTTATCTCTGCAGGTAACTGCCTTCCCTTTCCCCAGCACCCCGTGCAGGCAATTGCATTCACATCTAAGTCCATTTGAATGACTTTTTCAAGGAAGAATTTGTGAAGTGTTGCTAAACACTTTACTGCTAATTTTGTGCTTTGACTTCTAAAACCAATGGATGATCGGTTTTATTTGGTGTGTTCTTTTCATTGCCCTATAAATCCATGGTGTTTTATTGACCATGGTTCAATTATCAAGCACATAACTCAGGACCCACTAGAAATTTTTTGAAGCTTTTTGCAAACTTCTGTGGTTTTTGGATCAAGCCTTAAATGCTTACAGATTATCTTTTGTACTTCTTTTACCCTCAGAGTTTAAAGCAAAATTTGTAGGATGGGAACTAAGAGACTTGATCATATTATTGTTCCATTTGGGGTTTTCTTAGTGAACAACTATAAGTTCCAGGAATAAAATCACTAATGAACCTTATTATTACCCTGATCCCTAAAAACATTTGAGCATATGCTCAACTTTAAGCATGGGGTTAATCTTACCAGCTTCTTGATAGCTCTTTTTCCTGTAAAACTGGACATGAACATAAGGGTTATTTTGGATCAAGACTTATGCAAGCAGTTAGAGTGAATTAAATCCACTTTAATGAAGACCAAGCTATGGAACTGGCTCTCAGTAAATCCTGATTGTGGTTATGGGGTTTTTTGGGTTTTTTTTTTTGAGAATGAATCTATAAACCACTCCTATAGACACTATTAGCAGAGACCCACTAAATGCTTTAAGCATGAAAATCTCCCTGACAGCAGAATTTCAGCTCAAGTTATTATATTTTATTTTGTTGGGAAATGAATGGATTTTGCAAGGCAGAGGGGGATGAAACCCTATAAAAGGTCAGCTTATTTTTTTCCCTAAGTTTGCAAACTGCTGGATTTTGTTTTTCCTCATTTTCTGCTTTTCTCTGCTAAAGTTGTTTTTTTTTTTAAGCTCCAGTTCTGGCTTTCCAGTGAATTTCTTGATATCAGCTTCTTGATATCAGTGAATACAGTTATTGTCTGTATTCACACCTCCTGAACTGTAGCTATTCACTCATGGAGCCTGCACTGTTCCCACTGAGCAAACCATTGCTTGGGGCAATGGAATATTTAGTAAACACTTCATGGGAGAATGGATGACCTCAGGGCTGACAGAAGTGGACACTTCAGATTATGTTTAGGCACTGTAAAATCTCTGGTATTTATGAAGATTTTATGGAAAAGCAGATGAAGAGAAAAATCTCAAGGAAATTTTCCTAGCCACAAAATCAAGCTGTATTTGCAAACTGAGCCATTATTGAAGTCTGGTAGAGGCTTCAAAATTCAGGACGTGATGCTTAACCATGATCAATCATTTCAGTTTTATTTCAAGTTGTAGTTCTGGAATGTTTCTAATGTAGTAAAAGTTATCATGCTAATTGTGGTCAATAATACCTACTAAAAAATGCCTGGGAAAGCCAAAAACATGAAGTCTCTGGTGAACTAAAAAGAAACTCGCTTGGCCACCACTTTCAGCAGGACTGGGATCTTTGTCTTTGCTCCAAATAAACTGCTGTTGCCTAAAACAGTTTTGTTTCTCAACAAGAGCATCTTCACTGAGCCTGCAGTGCCCATGCTACCTTCATCTCCCAGTTTTCTTGTGCTGGCAGTAGTTACGGATTTCCGAATTTAATTCTGAATGCCAGTACCTGCACATCTAACTTTGATTTCTCATCATTTCTTCAAACAAAACCAAGCCACTGGAATTCCATCTGAAGCAAGAATCAGAGTTGATGTTGAATTCTCTACGTTGTGGTTCTCAGGGAAGATTGCTTAGCTGATGGCATGGAAAACCCCTAGGACTTGCCTGGTGAGCTGCATTGAATCAGTCTGAGAGCTGACAACAATATCCCTCTGAGCAGGGCAGAGATAATTGAAAGCATGGAAGTGTAGGTCCCTATAATCTATCCCATTAAATAATTCCATCAGCATCCATCACAGAGCTTCATGGGGCAGCAGCGACATGCCACACAGAATTGAGAGTCTGAGCTCACACAGAGCCCACCACCTGCTTTCGAATGTCACAGATGTAATTCCAAGCTTTATTGTATCAGTAGAAACTGGGACTAATCCCACTGAAGTCAGACATTAAACCTGCATGAGATCAGAATAAAGCTGAGTATTTATTAGTTCTATATGTGACTTAGACACTTTCCACTATTCACATAATTTTTTCCTGTACATTCTGAATTCAAATAAACTGTTCAACAGCAAATACTACTAAAAAATCCCACCAGATTTTGCCTTTCATTTTGGGTGGACCAAGTCCAGACCATTGCAGCATTGCCTTGATATTTCTTAAAGCTGGTTTATGAAATGGCATTACAGATCCTTCTCTTTGAGATCCTGTGGATGGAGATGAAGGACATGCCCTGGCTCAGCCTCTGCAATGATGGAGTTGTCCTTTTGCTGCCTTTGCCTGACTGTTGTGAATGGAGAAGTCTGTTCGGGAGCCGTTCTGTCACTGCTCTCCCTTTTTGTGCCACTGACACCCTCGAATCTCCCTGGGCATTCAGGAAAAGAGAGGAAAGAGCCACAGCGATTTCTGAACTCCTCTCCTCTCTACTGAGGTGCTTTTCATTGTCAATCACATGCATATTCTGCCTGCATCAAGGTCTCTGTCAGGAAACTTCACCACATAATTTTGTAGTGAAGGGAAAATAGATCACTGAAAACCTATTTAATGAGAATTTTCCTCTTTCTGCCTAAGTTCTATTCTCCAGTGCCCTCATACCCCTCTGAGAAAACTACAGGCAGCAGGCCCTTTCTCAGAAACCCGTATCGTCCAATTCTGCAGGAAAAAAAAAAAAAGCCATGGGAGTTTGAGACAAAACTGTTCCCATGAGAACTCCCTTTTGCATAATTGCTGTTATCTGATTATGGTGGGAGAAGGGTTTTTTTTCACCTTTACCCCCGCCTAGGACAAGTACCATGTCTCAACGCCAAGTCTCATGAATCCAAGATTATTGACCTAGGGACTAAATGCCTTTGAGTCAGATCCTGAGATCAGGAGGATCCTGAGGGCTGCATTTTATGTCTTTGAGGGATCTAGTTTTCAAGGAGATCATGTAATAATTATTGCCCCATACATCTCCCACTTCTGCTTCCCATCAACTCTTCAGCTGACCAGATTCTTTCTCCTAAAGTCCTCAAACATGTGATAGCATGGCATAGACACTGTGAATGTGGCAGCTGAGCTCTCACTCTCTGCAGAAAAAAAAATCCTTCCTGGTAGTTTTTTATAGGACATAAACTCAGGGATCATGATCTGACCTGAGATTTGGCTCATCTGTTGGGGTTATTCTGAATGCTCTGTCAGCAGTGTGGAAATGAGCAAATTTCTGTTTTTTGAACTTAATGGGAATCACATTAAGTAGATTTGTGCAATAACAAAGATTACAAAAATTATGCTCCATGTGAGCAGTGGGCTGTGTCACATACAAATCTGACTTGAGATATTTGTAATAACTTGAAAAAAGCTGTCATTTGATATTTTAAAACATATTTAATCTCTGAGCCTGAGAAACCAATTCAGTCATTTTCACATGTTTGTTTTCACTCTCTACTGTACAAGTGTGGGACTTGCAGCTCTTATGTCGCTCAGCAGCTTTAGAGCCATGTTTCTGCTTCATTATCCACAAAGATTGCCCACCACAAACCTCTACAAGCAGTAAGTTGAGGTGGTTATTTTACAAAATATGGTGCGTAAAACAAAACCAAGACTTGTACTAAAATTCCTCTCTGAGACACTGAGAACATAAATAAGAATCAACAGAGGTTATTTGCAGTGCTAGACACAATATTTTGCAGCACACTTCCATTTACAGGGTTCTTTTCTTTTGTAAATTGCTGCTAAATATATGTGTGCTGGTCATACCAGGCAGTTCAAAACTTATTTTAAAACCTAAATCCCTGGAAGTAGACAAAGTAATGAGAAATTTTTATGAACTTATGTAAAAATCTTGGCTTGTTTTGTGTGGTGGATAGTGCTTCCAACGTGGGCTCCCCCTCCTGCATTCAATGCGGATTTAGTACTTTCTGAGCCAAATTTTGCCCTCACTTAACAGCTTCATAGTCCTGAGTGCTGAAAACAGGGCTGCACAGGGTAACTGAGAGCAAGGCTTCATCATTTGTGCTCAGCGAGCGTGGTTAACTCCTCATCAACACAGGGGGATTAACCCCAATTAATAGAGGTTCATTTTGCTTTTGAATTACTGCTACAGTTGATCTAATGGTATTTATTTAACCCTTATCATAGCAGGAAAGAGCCTTTCGTGTGATGTTACAGTCGAACAGCTGAATTCTCCCTTGCTTTCCGAAATCTCTGCAAGATGTTTGCCACCCAACAGCTTCGACTCCCTGCATGTTTCAGCACTTCCTTTGCTTTCCTCACACTCTCCATGGGAATATTTTTGTTTAGAGGAAAGGACTATGCTACCTGCCTCCTTATCACCCTCTCCTTGATGAATTAGCTGGTCTATCAATGACTCCGTCTGCTGCCTGTGACACAGGTGAAGAGTGACAATGTGCTGTGTTTTGGAGAGGGCCAGTGCTGCAACCATGGCAACATTTTACAGAAGGTATACCCAGATTCTCACAAGGCATGTTTATGTGAACTGAGAAATTGTTCTCCTGCCAAAAATCACCCCTGGAAGTGCTCAAGGAGAGGTTGAATGTGGCTCTGAGAAACCTGGTCTAGTGGAAGGTGTCCCTGCCCATGGCAGGGGTGTTGGAATGAGATCATCTTTAAGGTCATTCCCAAACCCAACCATTACAGGATATTCTGGGCATCTGAACCCTTGGACATGCAGAAATTAAACCTTGATCACCAGCCCTTGATCATGCAACTCAAGACTGAAATCAGAGCAGGAGATGTGTGAAGGTGGATGCAAAGATGGCACAGGGCTGCCTCACTCTCTCTTTGCTCCTTGGTTGTTGTGTACACAGCCACTTCTCAATCAGCCTGGTCATGATCTCACCTATTGTGTGGGTAAGAGCTCCAAAATAGGACCCTGTGATCAAAATGTCCGGAAACATGAGGTCATGACATCAAAAAGCCAGTTCCATGATGAAAGTATGGCTTTCAGGTGCCGCTGGCTTCAAAGCTCAGCCCTAAAACAAAGGAGAAATCTATACTTGGGGACATTCATGCAAAGCATTACCGCTTGTTGTTCATCAGAGGTGCTAAAGCAGCTAGAGATTACTAAAAACAAACAAACAAACAAAAAACCTCAAAGGGACAAGAAAAAAAAGGAAAAGAAAGAAAGTTATCCAGGTCATGAATGTAACGTGCTGCAGGGAAAAAAAAATACTCTTTTTTTTTTTTCCCCACAGAGATTAGCTAAATCTTTAAACTAGGGATGTCATTGCTGAACTCTGCGATCACCTGCGCAGAACTGCAGGGACCCACAGTGGTAGTGAGTGGCCGACTTTCCCAGGAAAGTTTTTTGTCATCCTCATATTGCTTGGTTTTTTTGCACCACATCTGTGCTTGCTTCGTCATTCTGCCATCTGCTGTAACAAAATACAGACGAAGCATTTCAGAGAACAACCCTTCCACACTTTAAAATGCTCCAAGCCAGAGCAAGCCTTTTACTTCTCACAAGCTGTAGTGCTTATTATCTGATCCTGCTCCTCCTCCTCTTCCTCCTCCTCCTGCCCCACATCCATGATGAACTACAGACACTTAGCAAGCATGGAGAGCACAGAATCCCATTGCGTTTGCCACAATGTTTCTGCTAAATGAAATGAATGTTCCTGTGCTTGACTTTGCTGTGCAAACGCATTCGCCGAGAGGTCAGAGATAGCAGGTTGTTATAATGAAATTTTTAATTTTGAAACTCCTGATCAGGCTCGTTTCCTGTTTGGTATTGTCTGCATATACACAATGCAAAAGCCTCGGGTTGCTAAAGAATTGATATAACAGAGTATGAACAGAGTGGTTTGGAGCACACACTCTGTAAAGTCCAGTCAAAGTTTCTTCCTGGTGCAGCCGCACAAATCTCTTGGTAGCAGTAAACTCTCTGCACAGACTTCATTCCTGAACACATGTTCAAAGGTGATAAAATAAATGCAGATGGTTTTCCAAAACCTCAGTGGAGCATTTTTTGCTGTTTCTAAATGGACTGGAAAAAAACTAGGGGGAAGAAGCAGAGAAAATACAGTTTAACACAGACAGCCAGTTTCAGAGTGGCATTTGGTCATTTGGGAGAAAATCTAAAAAAATGTGTGTTTATAATGATCTATTGGCAAAACAATATTGACAGAGCATCTGAGCTGCCTAATGGAAGTGATTTTTAGAATGCTTAAATTAAACTGGCATTGAGAGCTGAATATTTTGTTTAATTACTTAACACAAACAAAAAAAGAGTTGGATAGGAATTTTGAATTCATTGTGCCATGACCAAAGTCGACAATAAAACCATCCCTGGCTACAGTGAAAAGAGAATTAGACCTTAACAAATTTATTACAGACTTTGTTTACAAACTCGTTACAAAATTATACAGCATCTTATGCGTACACAGGATTTACAGGAACGTGTTACTGATGTGCGAGATTGATTTGCTCTCTGGTTGAGATCTGCAGGTTTTTATTCGCTTGGGGCCTGATCCAGCTTCCACCAGAGAAGGTGAGATTTCTTTTTTTTCCCCATTGACTTTAGTGGATGCTGGATCAGATCCAGGGGGTAACACTTCCGCTCATTGTTTTCCTGGGGTGGAAAAGAGGCAGCCGGTCTAATAACCATACACACCACGCTCCATTCTCATCTCACGTGTTTCAGATGACAGGCATATTTACTCTGAGACATTTTTGCTGGCTGCTTGTAAAATAATTGTTAAGAGTCAAAGACCAATTCCTGTTACTGAATTTACAGTGGAAAATGACAAATTACTTTCTTTGAACCTTTAAAGAATGAACCTCC
This sequence comes from Ploceus nigricollis, assembly GCA_013399945.1. Lineage (NCBI taxonomy): Eukaryota > Metazoa > Chordata > Aves > Passeriformes > Ploceidae > Ploceus > Ploceus nigricollis. The sequence goes on along the minus strand of VXBC01000846.1, from coordinate 190,953 downwards.
CTTGATTTTCAGTGAGCAGAAATAAAGGTATTAGAATCAACTCCAATGTTGTCTACATTGTTACAAAGCTACATTTTCTTCAGTCTTCAACAGATTTTCTCTGGATTTACAGTAATAAAATCTAGAGAAATGGATTTATGTAAACAAAAGTGACATCCACACTGCAGGAGCAAGGTAGTTTCTAATTACTGGTATTCCATCAAGCTAAATTGGTCTTCTTACCTCCTCTTCTCACATGGAGATAGACCTATGCAGCACAGTGAAACAAAGAGATCTCTAAAGTTAGTGATCCATAACTATATCAGCTCTCAGTTGCTTCCAGCATCTGCAAATGATCTTTATTTCGGAGCTCAGGGTGTAAAATCAAGCTTTTAATTTACGAAAGAATCCAGTGTGGCAGAACTCTGAAAAATATGCTTATTCTCCCAAGCCAAAATGGTTAGTTAAAACTTAAACTTTCCTACTAGGAAAAGTAGCAAAAGCTCTGTGAGGTTGGGGTTTTTTATTTTTAAAATTTTTGCCAAGAAATGAGAAATATTCTAATCAGATCTGTCAGATACTGAGTTCCTTGTTATATTACATCCTCTCATTTTAATGACTGCCTTGGTATTGAACCTCTGAAGTTGTTGCTTGAAGCAAAGCTAGAATTTAGTGCTGAAGGTGATGATATTTCCTGTGAGGTAAATACCCTGGCCTTATGCTGAAAGTTGAGGTGGTTCTCAAAAGCTTTGGTTCTGGCGTCCCCTGAAGAAAATACCCACGTGCTCCAACCTGGCTTTCCAAGACAGGACTGTTCCAGCGCTTGGCCTCAAGGCAAGCAGTCCAGCTACCTGGTGGTTTTATGGTGTGCAGCACTCTCTGTTAGGGATTAGGGGAGACCCCACAGTTTGCTGCCTTTCATGGCCTGTTGCATGTTTGAAGCTGGTTTTCCAGGAGTGAAAGCTGTGTGAGCAAAAGCATCCTGCAACCTCGTGTTTGAGGGCTCTGATCTCGTTTCCATTTGTGATGCTGAACATGCTACGGCAGCAAAAGCTGTAGCTGTAAAACCCTCAGAAAAAACATGAAGGTAAAACTTTCTGAATAACTGGTATTTCCCAGTCCTGGCTGTGGGTTGGATCTATCTGGACACAGATAACGTGCAGACCAATCTGAATTCTCTTCCTAGCCATGAAGTTTCATTTGCTTCCTGGGACTGGGATCTCATCCAGGGCATTGTACAGCTAATGTGTAATGGGACATCTCTTCAAGTAGTGGCATTATTCCTGTCCCCAGTGGAGCTACCTGACAATCCACAGAAGAGTCTGAGGTAAATACATGCTAGCAGATTTGTCTCTCCTAAGCAACAACTCATATGTTTAATTGGGGAACTTCAGTATAACTACAGACTTCATGGATTTTAGCCCCCATCCATTTCATGTTCCTGTGAAAGGTACCAGGCTTCTTGAGCAGTTCAACACATTTTTTCCCCCTGTGAAAGATGGAGAATGGATTGCTGAGGAGAAGGAAACCTTCGTATGGGTGTGTGGCTTTGACATCCACACCAGGATATCGTATCATTCTTTACTACAATTTGCAAGCCAAGGGCTCTTTTAAGGTTAAGACACCACCAGCTTTGTTTCTAATTTAAAAACTCAGACAGAGAAATGATCCAACAATGCAAGCAGAAGATAATTGATTCATGTGAGGAGGAAGAGGCTGATCACAACAAACCATCTTTTATGTATTATATTAATGATCCATTTAGATCGGTTCTTGGCTTCAGCAAGTTTCAGCTACAAATATTTCAGATTTTTTTCATATTTTTTCAATGATGCGCTGGCAGCATTAGAAACAGTTGCAAAACAAATGTGCTTCCAAAAGACAAATGGATGTTCCTGGATTACTAGCAGCCATTCTGAATTGCTAACAGAGGGAAAATGGTCATTTCACCGGCAAAACTGGCATAATACAGAGAAACTTTATTTTAGGGCTACCTGATGCCTGAAAATTTGACATAATCTGCAGGCTACAACACATATTTTGGTCCTTTTTTTTTTTTTTTGGTGGTGAGGAGTCAACACTGCAGATCCAATTAAATATGAACGCATAGAGCAGGGAATATAAATATGTACACAACTCTTGGCATTGATCTGATTTTTAACAAGTTTACTAAATGACAGTCACTGGTTTGACAATACTGAATGAAAAATACTGATTTTACAGATTTTACAGGAAGGTTATGGTATGCTGCTGACAAGCAGTGTCACAAACATAGTCTAAAAAAACCCCAGAGTTTGCCATGGCAGAGGCACACACCCTTTGCTCTTGTTTATTGAGAGAGAAAGCTTATATACTGTAGATTTGCTGAAGTTTAATAAATAAGGTCAACTTATAATATATATAAAACAATATAAACATTTATATGCTACATGCATATCATATAATTTAAAGTAATAATTTATATAGCAAAGAGATGCAGATCTATGTTCTTCCTATTTTCCTGGATAAGGCGCACACGCAGGAGGTGTCTATCCTTATCCACCTCCATCCCACCAGTTTGTTGTTTTCTGAAGTCAGTGCTCTGACATAAGTTTGGGATGTCTTGCATTGGGAGTTCCAGTGCTTGTCATCAATGCCACGGCAGCCGTTTTTTACAGGCTTGGCCTCTTTACACCTCGTTTCGTAAAAGTATTGCTTAACTGGAGAGTTGCCCGTTTTAATTTCTCCCAGAACAGTCACCTGGTGTCCCCTGATGTCGATGGCAGAGGATTTGTCCGTGACCCACAAACTTTCACTGTCACAAACGGAGTATTCCCCCCGGTGGCCCCTGTGCTCCGCGTACCTTTTCCGCCGGGAGGTTCTGTTCACCACCACAGAATTCCCGATGTAATCCTCCATGAGGTATAGTGGTGGTGGCTCCAGAGGCGTGTTGTCACTCAGGAGGACTCGGGGTGAGTTGTAGCGTCTCTGCTGCCTCAAGAGATCTGTATCCACTGAGATAATGGGCTGGAAGTCTGATTTCACATTTTCCTCTCCGTCCATGTCTTGCTGAGTGTCTGTTTTCTGCACTGTGTTTTGATAGTTTTCCTTAATGTCTACCATCTGCTTAGAAAGCTTGTTTTTTAAAATGTCTGCCTGAATGAGTTTAATAATAAGAGAATTTATCGAATCTTCTGGCAGACTCCTTTGATCCATGTTGGAAGACTGGATGCCACGAAGGTAAGCGAGAAATGTCACATAAAACAAGATGGACATCACCTTGTTCACCTGTAAGATCTTCAAAGAAACAGAGAGTCAATGTTAAAACAGTCCAAAAGGGAGGTTTGCTAGAGGCTGTAAACATGAAAATTGGGATATTTTTAGTAACATCTATGTCTTTAAAGATACATATATAGAGGCATAGAAACAGGCTGTGTGTTTCTTTGAAGATGCTATTTGTTATACTTTATAATGAATGCAACTCTCTTCTGAATTTTTTTTTCAATATTTCATCTATTATATCTTTTTAGGCCTTGCTTTTCCTCTTTCCATGCATAGTGGCATATATATCAGTTAAGCCCTTTCTCTGCAGAGGTAGGTAGTTCTTGGCATAGCATGGGCAGGGCTTGGCAGCAGAGAGAGGCCAAGTTACTTCCACAGAGTTTATTCCACAGAGAAATTTAGTTTCAAAATTGCAGGATCATGCAGAGTAGAAAACTGTCTCACTGTGTAAAATGAAAAAGTTCTGACTTTGCTAACTGTTGTCAGGTTTTGTGTGCTGAGATCTCTCAGATCCATCTAATTCATATTTATCAAGTGGATTCTGTTTAATGTTACCATAAGAAGGAAATAAACCCTGTGTTTCAATAGTGCTTTCGTTCTCTTTTTCTCTCTGGTAAGGGAAAGGGTTCTTGAAGGAAAATTATGCAGCCAAATCAGAAAGTGGTTATTAGGCCTCTATAATACAAGTGGGGAATTCAGATGGACCCACTGATGATTTTGTGGGGGTTGTTTCCAGGATTGGGGACTTTTTTTTGGTGATTTTTAAAGAAGTTGCTTCATTACATCTACATAAGGTGAAACAAAACTGACATCAATTAGAAATATTCAAGGACAGATTGAGAACATCCCTCTCCCTGCCATCTCCTAAAATGCAAAAATCTTGTTCAAAGATTCAGTATTTTGAAAACCATTCCTAAAAGTGTGCTGCTTCTTAGTACTTTGCCCTGCACTCCTCTCTATGGTTTCCTGTGGTCTCCTTCCAATTCTACCTTCTGTCCATATTCTAGAAGCTCGTTTGTCACTTCTTTTTAAGCCTTTTTGTCATCTTGTTTGTGTAGCTGGGAGCCAGGAGCTCTCAGGTCCTGGGAATTGGTTTTTCTCCTTGTATATTTGGACACCTGTATATTTGGTATTTGCATTAATATTTAAATTAAATCAATTTTCAACGTAAAATCCTAAGTCACAGATGTGAACCATTCACTTCAGAGCACACCTGTTTTTAAATTTGCTGCACAAGTAATGGATTGAAGGAGAAAATACAGAACTCATCTTAGACCACCCTCACAGTCTGTGATAAACCCTGACTGTAGTACTGCTTAAAGTGACTCAGGAAAGCCTTGAATTTAATTTTCCTGCTCTGCAAACACATCCACCATGTGTCAGAGACCTCTGGCACTCTGGAATAAAGGCACAGAGTCACAGATCGTGGGACAGATGGAGTTGGGAGGATCCTCAGGACATCATCCTAGCCAATCTCACTGCTCACAGGAGTATCAGCCAGAGCAGCTTGCAGAGAGCTGTGCCTGCTGAGGTTTGGAATATCTTCATGGATGGAGACTCCACAACCCTCTAGACAACCCGTTCCAGTATTTCACCACCCTTAAACTTAAAAAAAGGTACATTTCATGTGTCAGCAGTGTTTCCTATATCTCAATTTTTTCCCATTGCCTCCTGTCCTTTAATGGACACACCTGAGTAGAGCCTGTCTCCATCTTTATTAATCCCTCCTGTGAGGTATTTCTACACTTCAGTAAAATCCCCCTGGGACTTCTCTTCTGCAGCATGAACAGCCCCAGCTCTCTCAGCCTCTCCTCTTGATACAGTTGTCCTAATCCTTAATAATTTTCATGGATTTGCTCCTGTACTAAGGAGCCCAGAACTGGACACAGCACTCCAGATGTGCCTCTCCAGTGCTGAGATATGGGGAAGGATCCCCTCCCTCCTGAACAGAAAATTTTCCACTTAAAAAAAAAAATTCACCATTTTCTGCTTAAGAAGGTGAGCCATTTTCTGTTTCAGAAGGCAAAGGAAAAAAAGAGGAAAAAATTTAACTGAAGAACCTTCTATCTACTCTAAACAAAACTCCTTTTTGCAAGATTGAGTCTCCACTTCACAGTTTGGAAGAGCAGCAAAATCAGAGCTACCCTCTGTGGATGTGTGAGCTGTCCTTTTATGGACAAGAAATGTGTTTTCTCCATTCTTAGTTTGTCACAGTATGAGTTCACCTAAATCTAGACTGTTGCTTGCAGCAATGTTTTGCTTTTGGGGGGGAAAGAAATTGAAGATGTTCAGTTACCATACAATTACTGTCATACCTGAATAAATACTAACTTAATGTAGATGGATCTCAGAGCTCAGACCTTTCTGGATAAAAAATTGCCGTGCAATTTTGCCTTCCCTCAGCGTAGGATTTGCTTTTAAAAACAGTACAAATATTATTAAACAGATGTCATTGAGCAGATTTGTCGCGGCACCCGGAATCCACACACGGGGCAACACATGAGCCCACAGGATGGTGAGCAAATCTCTGACAAGGCTCAGCTCAAAAGCCAGAAGCATTATTCATGCCAACATGCAGCTGCATGCAATCCCTGCTCTACTCAGTCTCAAAACTAAGTGGCACTAGCAAAACACGCAAGTTGGAGCAGGTGATGAGGTGGGAAAAGTAAGGCTGGAGTTCCTGCAGGCTCTCTTTAATGTCATGCTGCTCACAGAAACGAAGGGCAGGGGACCTGAGAGTTGGAGAAGCTAAAATGAGCTGAGAGTTGGAGAAGCTAAAATGAGCTGGTTTTCTTCTCCATGGAGGAACCCCACTGGGTTCCTGGGAAATGGAAATGGGAAAAATGTTGAAAAGTATTTTTCTGAACTTCATGTGAAATGTCTTACGGATTTTGTGGGAAAGATGTTAACTTTGAAATTCAGCCTATAGTTTGATTTATGCTTCACAGATTATTTGCTGCAAAAGTAAAAAGGTTTCAGAAAAAATCTTTATATTTTTCTGGGTGCAAAACTTAGACAGAAAACACAAAGATTGATGAGATTACAGTTTTCAGAGAGTTCCTCCAACCTAGGAGGTTCAAAGTGCTGTTCAGAAGTTCCAGTCCATGACTAAAAATTGTCAGGCTGTCCATGAAGTCCAGCACCTCAGAGTATGTCTAAAGCACTATTCTAGATAGGAGAAATGGGTGTGCTTGGAAAACTGCAGCTGGTTTATGGCCTTGGCTGTAATATGGTTATAAGACACATTAAAAGTATATTTGTTTGCAGGTCTGGGGAGTATTGCATTTGATGAATGGTTCTTTGCCCAAAATGGAATGTTGTGCCTGTCTGAATTGCAGATAATTTGAGATTCATTTGGCGTGGGTGTTGTTAAATCCATAAAAAGGAGAGGAAAATGTAAAACATTAAAATGTTTATCTTTTCATATTTTCAAAGCAAATAATTCTGGTGTTTCTGGCCCTGCCTCCAGAAGTTCCACAATGCAATTCACAAAGCAGAACAAGTGCCTACTGAATGCAGCCCAGTAAGTAAATTATCTATAGAGGGGACTTAGATTGGAGGCACAATTTTAGCATATGTGTCCTGTCTGAGAGAGTACTGACTCAAATTCCAGGTTCCTGAGGGGCACAGGATTCTATGGACCTCAGCAGAAGCTACTTCAGCACAAGCAGCTCTTTCTTTGGCCTTTTGGGAATGTTATAAAAATCTCCCAGGAATTCAATCCTTCACATTACTTTTCCTGCTCTTTCATTGGGTTGGGTTATTTTTGTTGTTGCTGTGGGTTTTTATTTGTTTGGTTTTGGTGGTATTTTTGTTTGTTTGTTTTTCTTTCTTTTTTTTTTTTTTTTTCCCAATTCAGATTATTCATTTCAGGTGGAAAGATTTTGCCCAAGCTAAATTATTTTCCTTGGTTAGGTGATGCTAGTGAGATATTTTTGTTGTTCTTCATGGTTCTTGGAATTTTCCACATGTAAATTCCTGACAAAAGTTCATTTTGGCTGTGTTTGTGGCTGGTTTGGACTAAGCAAATTTGACTTGGAGATTGCTGACATTTGTGGCTCAGAGGGGAAAAGCAAAGAGCACAGAAAAAAAAAAAGCTCATGCATTGCAAATCTGATTGATCTCCCAACTGTGGCTTAACTTTAACTATTGTGACTTAACTTGAACTATTTTAATGGTTTGTATTCCTGCCTATCACTGCAGTTTTAGCAGGGTATTAATTCTGTCTGAGCTAGGTGACTCAGGGAAGGTCTACATTTAGGAGAAGTAAATAAACTTACCTCTTCCTTCCATTGATAAATTCAATCCCCAATAAACTCTGGCAAACCAGTTGCTGCTCTTTTCAGACTCACTACTTTATGTAGTAGTGAAAAATTTAGTTAAGTTTTGTTTGTGGTGATTTAAGAAATATGTGTACAGCTTTATTCTAAGTCAGTTTCTGAGCATTACGCACAGGGAAAGAACAAAACATCATTTAAAATGTTCTGCAGAAAGCATGAAACCCTAGCACTGTGAGAGACTGCCCAAGTATTTATTTTTAAGTCATTGCTAAGAGGAACTGGAATAGAAGGAAAAGTGACTGTAAGTTTTACATTCAGCATTGTAATACCCCACATGATTTATGTAAGCCAGCTTGAACTGTTTGGCACTTTCTAAGAAAATTTAGGAGCAGCTTCTGTTCTTCAGACCAAGCAACTAATGATCCTTTGTGGTGGCTGACAGCTTTTCCAGGCTTTTACCAAAGAGGAAAGTGTAATTATTGTCACTGTTTGTTGAACACTGCTTCCACAACCTCCCAAGTCATGGATTGCCCTGTTCATTCCCTCCTCCAAATAACTATGTTGGGAAGAAATGCAGCCCTCTTCCTCTGTGCTTTGGGGGACATGGGGAAGGCACAGAACAAGAAAAGAATTCTGAATGTTCAAAAAGGTGGGGATGTGACATAACTGTGTCTGAAAATTTGCAGTGTTCCAGAATAGTAATCAACTCTTTGTACAAGATGGATTTATGAAGGTAGGTTGCTGCAGAGTGCTGAATGTCCTTGCAGACACTCTCCTGAATGCTTCCAGTTCTCAGGAGACAGAAATTTCAACACAGACAGATGGAAACTAAAGCTTTCACAAGAGCCAGGCCCTCTGAGAAGCCGAAGAATTCAGAGACAAAATCAAGTGATGGCAGCCTGAAGGGTAAACCCTCCCATCCTGAGGGGCAACCAAACTGGAAGTTAGAGTGAGGGGATTTGAAACAAATCCATTCCTGTGGCACACTGGCAGGGGAGTGCAGCTACACATCTGAGGGGGAGCTCACCAAGGTTTCTTTGTCTCTGCAGCAGCTCAGAGGTGTATTAATTAATTTACTCAAGGCCATTTATAAAAGAGATGACACATCTGAGCACTGAGCCCCAGTAGCCTCCAGTGAAAGCTATTTGCCTAATTTCTTATGGAAGTGGAGTTCAGCCCACAGAGTCACTGACATTTCCTCTTCAAATGACTGGCGGAGCAAAGCACAGCAGGACAGCTGCTCACCCGAGCATGTAAAACTCCTCTGCACTTGGAACCAACCCACAACACTGTGGGGGTGACCACGACCCTACTGGTCACTGGGGAAAGCTTTCCCAACTGGTGACATCTTCCTGAGGGCCAGTTTTGTGATAACACCTCTGCTGCAAGGAACGGTCTTTGCTCTGAACTGTCAAATGAGCTGTGTAGAGTCAAACAGGTGATTGCAATGGCAGATGTGTGTCTACATTTGATCCTTCCACAGAAATATCTGTATTTTTTTGGAGATGAAGAAGAGGCTGCTGAACATATCTGCCTGATTCCAAGAGAAAGGAGCAGTTCCTCTGTGCTTACCTCACGTTTTGGAACAGCTGCTGCTTCTCACACCTTGTGCACAGTTAATTCTTGTCAGGTTTTGGCCCTGCACCTCCCTCTCCCGCCACCGACACCAGGGCACTTGAGAGCTCCCTGGAGGCATTTGGCAGTCCCCAGCATCCTCTCACAATTGCACTGGGGGACTGCACTATTAATAATGTCCTGTACGATATCACCAATCCCAGCTACATCCCCAGGTCTATAATCAGCTATAGGAGTAGGCAGCCTTTTCTCAGTCACAACGAGGTCCTTTTCCATTCCAGTTCCATCCCTCACTGACACTTCTGTGACATATTTACATGTTTACACCTGTCTGTCTATGCCCCATTGCCATGGTATAATTTTGCATTAAGCAGCTGACTGATTAATCTGTGTACAGAGGAGGTCAGAATGAGGGGTTTGGAGGCTGGGATCCCAATTTCCCTGATGTGTTTGAAGAGTTTTGCCAAGTCTAAATGTCTGTTTGTTACTTTTTATGTCTGCAAAGGAAGGAGCTCTATGGAATGATTGTGGTGTTTTTTTACTCTAGGTATATACCCTGACATCCTTTGTGTTCTCCCTCAAAGAGCTGGCTGATTTTCCCCTACTGAGAGAGCAAAGGCTGGGACAATTGGGATTGTTCAGCCTGGAAAAGAAAACGTTTTGAGGTGACCTCATTGTGGCCTTCCAGTGCCTGTAGGGAGCCTACAGGAAGGATAGACTCTTGACAAGGACCTGGAGTGACACGACAAGGGGCAATGGCTTCACACTGGCAGAGAGCAGGTTTAGATTGGATATCAGGATACACTGTTCCCTGTGAGGGTGGTGAGGCCCTGGCAAAGGTTTCCCAGAGAAGCTGTGGCTGCCCCATCCCTGGCAGTGTTGAAGGCCAGGTTGGATGGGGCTTGGAGCAACCTGGTCTAGTGGAAGGTGTCCCTGCCCGTGGCAGGGGGTGGGACAAAGCAACCTTAAAGGTTTCTTCCAGCCTAGGCCATTCTGTGATTCTCACATCACTGATATTGGAGCAATCCCTACGTGTTTCTCTTGGTTATTACTGACAAAGTAGAAATGCTGACATTGTTCCCTTTTTAAAAGAGCAGAAACTGGAATACACAGAAATCAGCTGATATTTGCAAGGTCAGACAGGTTGGGGTTTTTGTGTTGCACTGGCTGGATCAGGGAAGGCCACCTGTAATGTTGTTTCAAAGTTTTATCTATCAATGAAAAGCATGAATTACAGGGAAATAATACCATCGTAGAGATAAAGCTGTAGTGGGGTAAATAATTTCCACAAAAGCTGAAGTATTTCTTCATATTATTCACTGTGTAACTCTGAAAACTGCCCAAAGTGCAAAGAAATCTAAAGATCATGTTCATAGCTGAATAAATAGCTTGACTTGACTGGACCTGTGCTTATTCTACAAAAAGCAGAAGATTTGCCCAGATCTTTGCACTTGCGTATTTTTTTCCTCAGAAGTAATTTGCAAACAAAAGAATAGGAAACTCCAGAAGTAGAACATTGTGGATAGTTTAAGCTGATAAACTCTGTGTTAGTTAATCTTTTCATTACTGTTTGTTAATAGCAGTAGGGCTAAGAAGCAAACAAATTAAATTTGCAGCTGAATTTGGAGGGGATACAAGCAGCAGTAAGCGAAGAGAAATACAATCTCTGCTGGGGAGATGGAGAAATAAAACATTGGCAGAAAATTACAAAATGAAACCTGAAATAGAAATTAAAAGCTCATGTGCTAGGGAAATATTAATGTTGAGCAGTGATATGCAGAGGTGAAAAGAAACTTAGAAAGGAGCAATACCTGATCAGACCCAGGAATTATCTAAAACTTTGGAAAAGTACAGTATTTAATAAATGCAAATTCTGGGGCATTTCATTGCAGAGCTGGAAGGGAATTGCTGCTTCTTGTATCACAGCAGTAAAATTGGGAAAGCTGCTTGAAAGATGGAAGGTATTGTCATACAAAAAGAAAATTAGGAAGGAGAAGCAAAAATGACTGAAAGGGTTGTAAAAAAAACCTGACCTTTGAGGAAACTGCCTTGAAGGTGCAAGCATTTGCCTTGAGCTGGCAGAAAGGGCATGACAGAAAACTCAGGGCAAAGTTCTGGAAAGTGTAAGCACTGGGGAAAGGGAACATTTGCTTTAGGGTGGGGCAAAGGAGTGCAATCAGGAAAACTGGGATTAAGCTGAGGAAAGGGAAGTTAGGCTCATCATCAAAAGCAGTTTGCAAGCTCTGCAAGATGTTTGTAACAAACCCAAAGCCACACCAAAGAGGCGTGGGTTTCATGTTTCCTTGCAGCACTGAAACTCCATTTAAGTCTTTTCTTGAAACAGTTTGAAGATCCATTAACCTTTCAAGTCAACCTGGACCTACTTTGGCTCAGCCAGGGCTGATTAATTGTTTTATATTAAAGTCAGGCAATAGTTGCAATTCCTCTTGTTTTTGTCAGAGAGATGCTTTGAGGGTTTAAGTTGTCCATAATTAAAGCTGAGAGCAGCCTTCCAGATGAAGCTCCTTTCACCTCCCCACAATTCTGGGGGCTTCAAGCCTGGTCTTGTAACAGATTGTCCTGATTGTTCTATTTAAAAATGCGAGAGATGGATTTTTTTTAACTTGGTAGCAGGAGGAGAAAGGGAAGCACCTCTCAGATTATCTGGATTTTGTCCCTCTCCTGCTAGGCTATGAAAGAGCAGCCTCCTGGAGACCCTGTGATGCTGGATGGTCTGACATGTTTTTACATTTACATTACCACAGCACGACTCATTTTTTTAGGAAAAAAACCAAACCAAAACAAAAATAAAACAGCAGAAAAAACTCAATTTGTTCGTTTTTCTGCTATTAGGAAACTCGAAGGGAAAACTGTTTTCAGCTTTGACTTTCAATAGATCATTATTTTGCAGGATTTTACATTGAAAGCAAAAGAGTTTCTGGGTTTTTTTGTTTCAGAAGCTGGAAACACCCTCTGTTGTTTTTAACATCTTCTGATTTCCGTTTTCTTTTGTGAAGTAAGGAAAACAGTGAAATCAAGCAAACAAACAGAATAAAGCGAGGGCTGCAAATTCAAAAGTGTAGAGTCTCATTATGAAAAATCTTGTATTCCTAAGCCTGATTCATGAGTACAGACAGGACTTGCACCCACAAGGAGAAAGAAATACAGGGAATAGAGAATGCTAGTTAGAAATTAAGTGAGCTTTTGTTTGGCTAGAATGAAAATAGATCCTGAAGTTAACCTGAGATATTTCTGTCATTAAAATTTAAAAATAGGGCATTTATTTGTTTTTCTGAGAGCTCTGCTGTGACCCTTGAACACAGATGTTTGCACTGAGGGTATAGAATCACTGAATCACAAAATCATTAAGGTTGGAAAAAACCTTTAAGAGCATCGAGTCCAAATTGTGACTGCTAACCACTTTGTCACGCAGCCCAGAGCGAGTGCCACATCCAGTCATTCCTTGCACACCTCCAGGAATGGGGACTCCAAACCTGGGCAACCCCTTCCAGTGTTAAGATGGTTTAGAAGGGACAACATTGCTGCTCTGGAGTTTGTCCCAAGCACTGAGCCTTGCCAGGGAAGAGCCACTCCATTCACCCAGAATCGCACCTGTGTTTGCTTTTCCAAAGGCCGTGACTCTGCATTTCCCTGAATCCATGCAAAAATATATCCATGGCCACCCCATGAATCAAAGGCTGCTCTCTGAATTGCCTATTCCTCAAAGGCTCACACCCCCCTAGATATAAAAAGTCTTGTTAGGCTTGCAGGTGCAATGTATCTGATGCAGCGTTCTTAAGAAAAGGATCCCAGACCTGATCCAATTATTTTAAAACCTCCATAGGAATTTAGTGAAATCAGCATTAATTGGACAAAGCTTTTGTAAAATAAAAGAGGCAGGGGATGACAATGTAACTCAATACAGCTGATGTTTGAACTTTTATTTTAACATACAGCATGCAACTGAATTGTTTCCATCAGAACTGTGGTGCAAAATTAGCATTACTGTGTATAATTAACATCTTTTCCATGCCCTTTGCACAAGTGTAGTAGCTTGCTCACAACCAGCTTAAAATGAAGTTTTTAAATTCATTCTCAGAGAAAAAGGAGTCTTGTATTTCTGATAAAGCAGAAGTGTTATGGTAGGGGGAAAGGTTAGAAGTTTGCTTCTTTGCAAAAGATGTCAGACTTTAAAAAGAGCTTTGTACAGAAAGAGCTTGTTTGTTCTGACCAGTTAAATAAGATGGTTAATAGGACACATCACCTGTACCAACAACTTCTCTCAGTGAAATCATGAGGGCTCTCCTAGAGCTGCTCCCAGATGCAGAGTGAAGCCCTTGAGCCCCTCTTATGGAGAAGAGCTCACAAATACAATGTGTGCCCATGACAGGCTTGTGGTTTTTTCCCATTGCATCTGAATCTTTCAAAAAGCCATTGCCCATTCAGAGTAAAAAAGTCCTCCTGCTAATTTGCATTAGTTTATAGCAAACAGTTTACACATAGGCCTGTCCTGAGGGTAAGTACTGTTCTGTCAAATCCAGCTCCTCTGCATTTTTTTCCTGGTAGAACTCTGCTTGAAAAGGAACTTTGCTTGGGAGTTCCCCAGTTCATCAATGTGCATGTGGATAAAATTTCCTGTATGCAATTCTCCTTGAGATGTGGAAGTGTTCCAGTTTCAACTCTCAGTTCACACTTTGTCATGAGTTTGACTATATTTGGGGATTAATGCTCAAGGGTGGCAAGAGTATTCTGGTCCCAGTCTAGCAGAATATCTGATTTTTAAGTTTGTGAGTCGTCCTGCTACAGTGCAGACTACTTACACATTCAGCTCATGGTTGAATGCTCTGCTAATTTCCATCCAAAATGTCCAATAATTTGCAAATCAGGATCTCTAGAAGCCTTTCCAAAGTCAAAGCATGATTTCTGTGTTCTCCCACTGTAATAATGCAAGCTCTGCACCTCTGCCAGGTCCAAAACTCATCTGAAAATGGCCTTGGTTTTTGGAAACCATGGAAGTTTTTCTTATCTTTCAATCCAGATGCCATTTTGCTGTTCATACACAATGCATTCCCTGCTCCCCCTTGCCAAAAATCCTTGAAAGGGGAATTTTAGAGCTGGGAGTACTTTAACACATGTTGTCTCTCACCCAGCATATGATCTCCAGATATTTGACAGAAAAGCAAAGTCTTAAACTGGGCATATGAAGGAGGCAAATGAGAAGTACCACAGCTGGTCTTACCTCTCCTTACACAGTCAGTAACTTGTATGGCTTTTTAGAAAATCCCTTCTTACTGAAGAAATTCTGGTTGTGAAAAAAATTATAGAAGGGCATGATTGAAGTAATTCTCAGGGTATGAAAACCAGGAATGGAAAGAACAATTTTTTAGCAGACTTCTGGTCACCTCTTTTTAGATGCACACTTTATACATTTCACAAAAGGATTCTACTCCCATCTAACCAGCCTAAAATTCACAGAATCACAGAGTCATGGAATGGTTTGGGTTGGAAGGGACCTCTGGGATCATCTAGTTCCAGCTCCCCTATTAACAGAAGGTAAGAGGGGGCTGCTGTTGTTTTACAGTTTGGAAAGTGAAACCCAGGTAGGTTGTATGACTTTTCCTAAGTTATGCAAGCTAAAGCTCACATGGGAAGAAAATGGGAGAGTGGGCCTTCAGACCTTCCTCTCGTAAGGTCTGGGCTAGCCTAGGTTAGTTCTACACACTGGATTAGCCTCTTCCTTCAACTTCTTCCCCACACTCTGCTGGCCTTAATCAAAGCTGGCCAAAATCAGAAGTAATTCCATGCCATATTTCTTCTACTGAAGTGGTAGAAAAGGGAAACAGTCCTTACTCAAGTGAAGTCAGAAGTAACTGGGAAGCAAGGAGGGGGAAGGAAAAAGATGTGGAAAGCATTGCCAAAGGTGTCTGTGGCTGGCTCATGCACAACATCTCAGGTGCCTTGAGGAATTAAGAATAACTTGGAATGAGCTTTAAAAAAGGATCAGGCCAATGTAAATCGGCTGTAACAGTTCAGTAGTTTTCCCCAGGAACCGACAAAACAATCAAGGGAAGAATTTTTAATTCTGCACATAGGAAAAGCCTGGTCCTAGGCTTCAATTTGCACAGTAGAAATCCCTGATTAAAAAGGAGCCAAACACTGTTGTGCTCCAGGAAGTGGGAGAATTAGGGATGCTTACTTTGGACGATGGTGTAACTTTACAGCCTGTACGAGGGGAGATGCACAGCTGCATCTCCCCAGGAGCAGGGAACTGAATATATTGTGAGTCAGTCACAGTTCCTCCCTATCTTCCCTCCACCACCACTTGCACTCCCTTTGCTCTGCTACAAAAGTCAATTACTTCATCCTCATTTTTTTCTTTCCCTATTTTTTTTTTTTTTCATGGAGCAGTTTACTCTCCCATGCTCCCAGCCAGCTCTTTTGGCGAGCAAGGAAGCAGAGTGGGGTGAAGTTTGGGCTCTCTGCACTTCTGTCATCTCAGCATCCCCTCTCCACCCACTTCCTCTCAGCAGGGAGTATTGGGTGAGCAGTCCCTGCTCCTCTGGCTGCAGGAAGAGTTGTTTTGAGCAAGCTGAGCTTGAACAGCCATGGGAGCAAAGCTGGGGAAGAGGAGGGAACAATCCTCCCTCCCTTTTAAATTCCTGACTAGGTACTAGCTCTGGCAAAGTGTGGTGAGTAGCAAGAGCATCCTGTGCAAATTCTGAGGTAAAGGCCTGTGTTCAAATGAGATAGGATATTACTAATGCTGGAAAACTGGGGAGCATATTCCTGAGTCCTCTGAAGGACCTTCCTAACCTGCTCGCAGTCTGTTACCAGAAAATATGGAAAGGAGCCCACTGCAAAAACAAAACAAAGCAATCACATCCTTAGGAACTTTGGGGAGGCAAACATATGGGGGAACTTTTTACAAAAGGCAAGAGGTCGGTCAATATCTTGGGATAACTGCATGTAAAGGGGATAAAAAGTTCTCAGGCCTTTTTGACAGTGAGAACACAAAGAGCTTTGCTGAGCTGCATGCAGGAGTAATGGGCTTTTTTGATGGAAAACAGCTTTTCCTATGGCTGGGTCTGATAGGAAGCCTACACATATTCAGGAGATATCTCCTGTGCCCTCCTAGGAAAAGACAAAACCACACACAAGCCTCTTTTCTGTCCTGTGCTCCCATCATCTCACTCTAGACCAACATCTCTGGGCTGAGAACATCTCAGAAATTTCTTCCTTGACAGTGTCATGAAGGCCTCTTTCTTGTCTGCATTTATATGAAGGCACAGTTTGGGATGTCAAACCTCCAGTAGGCCTTTGATTGAGATATAGGTGAGTGGAAAGCAGAAGAGAACCTGGCAGGTCAAGCCTGGGGGTTTCAGACTGTCTGGACCATGGAACTCAAGGGCATGGGCAGAAGTTGGGTTTACAAACAAAATACTTTGCTAGAGTTATTCAGGAAAGATAAGACACATATTTTTAGACTGCTAGAAATTAGGGAAAATTGAAAAGGATATTTATTCCCATTTTAAATTATTAAATGGTATTATGCTTGGAGACAGTTGTGTATATGCAACTCTTAAAAATTAAAGCTTGAGGCCAAACTCTGCTTTTGGTCACGCAGAAAGCAGGCGACTGCAGAATGAGTTGCATAAAACTGAGGTCATAATCTGGCATAAAGTGTGAGCTGGCTTGGTTTTCTCTTCAGCTAATGTCAGTACTGGTAAGCTGTTATGAGGAAACCCAATAGGGAATGGGTCAGGTGTTAATGCTCACAATCAGCATGATTCCAAATAAACTGGAGGAATTTAAGAAACAATGCTGTGTCTTCTGCTTAAAAGTTTCTTGCATAGACTTAAAATACTCTTTAGACTTAGTATAACTCTGCAGACTTGTGTGGTGCTGCTTCAGATTTACCTAGATGAAGAAAGTGTGACTGTTTTTGGAAGAACTTTCAGTGGCAGGTATCTAACAATATTGAAAAATGGAATATACAAATATCTGAACAACAAGCTGGTAAAACAAAATGATCTTCTTGTCCTCTTTTCTGTGCTCTATCACCAAGTTGAAGCTAAGATCAGCAGTTCACCAAATTATTTCCTTTTCCTTAAATTTGGGAATAATACTGAGCTTAGACTGAAGCTGGTTGTGCTGGTCTACAGCTATGTGGAAGAAAAAACCAGCATTACTGCAATAAAGGAGACTAGTTCATCTACTAGTTCATCTTCTCACAGAAGAAATGCCTTTAGTGCAGGTATCATCCACAAAAATGTATTGTAACTTCATTGCCTTCCCCCTAACTTGCAATTTTTGTCTCTAACTGAAGGGACATTTTCAGACTACAGCAAGATCTCAGGTTCAAGATTTGAAATTGAAGTTCTGGATTAGTGTTCAATATTTTCCTTCAGGAGACAGCATCTGAAATACCTAGCAGGGAGGCTGAAGAACAACTTGTTCAAGGACTGTTTTGTACTGAAAAGTCTTCACTTATAAAACTCCTTATGAAAGCAGAACAGAATACAACAAAAGAAGGTTTTTAAGCCATTACTATTGAACCTAAAGAACACAGCCCTTAAAATGTTAGTAGCTCTTGTCCTTTGTGTTCTGGGAAGGCAAAAGTGCAGCCCAATGAAAATGGAACAAACCAAACCCCACAAACACCATCGTTAGGAACGTGGAAAGAAGAATAAATAATGCTTATCCTTTGGAGCACAGGCAGTGTTTGACTCCCCTAAACAAATACACAAATAAATAGGAATTGTATTCCTTTTGAAGCTTCCATGGTTGTAAATTTCCTTATGGAGTGCCCTGTCATTTTCTTTCCTGAAAACATTCATGCTCCCTGCTTGAGCTGTAATGTGTTCCACATGTCACATTGCCTTTGTATGAAACAGTTCAGACACAGCTCTCCTTTCATCCCCCTGACCTAATTTTAAGGTCTTACTGCTGTGGAGGACTAATCTGGATTGGTTTGATCAGACCCTCCTATTTTATAAATGCCATTTAACACACCACAACTTTTTTCCCCCCTTTTCTGTAACAATGAGCCCAACCAAGTTGTTCTTTGTTAAGTGTTGCTCTTATAAACTCCCTTAAATTCAACATTTAACATTGGACTGTGCTCTCTGTCTCAGTTCATTATTGTACTGCTTGCTTTCATTCAAGTGAATTTTTAAAGTAATGCAAAACAGAAGCTTAATTATCCTCTTGTTTTCCTGGTATTCTCTGGAGTAAATGCCAAGGAGGATTTGCTTTTGCTAATTTTTTTTTTTTTTTTTTTTTTTTTTTTTTTTTTTTTTTTTTGCTTTGCATACAACATAAATTTTTTCCTGCTCAAACACTTCTTTTGATCTTATTTCTTGGAATAAATTGCATTTAGCATCCTCAGAAGCATTTTTTTCTTTATGCCTTACCATCATTCTTCTGTATATGAAATGTATGTGCTTAAATATGGTCCAGATTGTTCAGTTCACTAATTAAAAAATTCTCACTCTTGGTGTTCCCTGTGCCTCACCTCTTTCTCTAACACTGGTTTAGACTGGGAGAAACTCCACTGAAGCTGATAAAGTGAAACTTGTGCAAACTAAGCACAAGTGACAAAAGAAGGGCCACCTCTCTTTCTGATTCTGTTCTGTCAATATTCAGATTCTTCAAATATTCCAAACCATAACCCTGACACAATGTCTTTTCAGTGGGTTAATCTGCTTGCTATCAGTTCAGTTTCGTTTGTTCTCCTGGTGGGGAAAAAAAATAGATCACATAGACAAGTTGCACCAGCTCAACCATGAAATTTTAACCGAGCCTGTGTAAAAGAGGCACTGGTGTAAAGCAGAATCCATCAGGGATGGCAATATTAGGAAAAAATTCTCCATAAATAGGGTTGTAAAGCATTGGAACAGATTACCCAGGGAAGTAGTAGAGTCACCATCCCTGGAAGTGTCCAAAATACACGTACATATGGCACTTGAGGAAACAGTTCAGTGGTGGCCATGGAGGTGCTGGGTCACCAGATGGATTTGGTGATCTCAGAGGCCTTTTCCAATCTTATCAACTCTATGATTTTGTGATTCCATGCTTCCTCTTGCCTCTGACACAGCCACATGGGCAGAAGACTCTCTGAATCTGTCTGTCAGGGATGGACCTTCACTCTCTCAGTGTCTCTGCTTGTTGAAGGCAGCTCCATCTACCTGTACCTGATTGTGCCTCTGGTTGTTTCCAGGTGGACTCAACCTGGCAAAAACGCTGTAGGCCCAGGATAGATCTACACTAGTGTTTTTCATTTTGTTTTTTAAATCAAAATCTCTTGTCAGACAGAGGTTTACCTGTAGCCATGGACACAGATGTGCTGTCGCAAAGTCCTTGTGTTGTACAGCTTATGCTTGGGAAAGGGCATGGCTCTGGTGGTGGTGAAATCCCCCTTTTTTTCAGTCATGTCTTGTCATCCCATTAGAACTTTTTAGGCAGAGGCAACTGCATGAATTGTGGCTCTAGACAAGCCCTTTTGTTCTCCTCAGCTTCAGGAAACTTGTGATTTGGTATTTTTAGAGTATTTACTGACATGATATTCCACCAGGCTGAATAGTGCTCCAGTGATTCCTGTTTTGCAGGTGAAAATCCTTCTGCCCAAGAGAGGAGCTGACCTGCCTGAGGTACACAGGAGGCCTGTGCTGTGATAGGGCTGGACTGGAAGAAATCAATGCAAGCAGAGGCCAGAGAATCTAAGTAGTAGAGTCCTGCTGGTTCCTGCAGCAGCACACTTCATTGAGTAGTACCAAAAATGAATTTTGTTTTGTGTTGTGATCTGTGATTAGATTCTTTGGTTTCCTAAAAAATCAAACTGCAGCTGAAATTTCCGCAGCAGTTTGGATGTTCTTAAATTTTTATGCTGTGTGGATTGCCTGATACCGATGGATCCAAGATTCTCTCCCTTGGCTGGACTTCCCTCAGGGGGAATAGCACTTCCATCCTTTCTCTCTGGCCATCTGGTGAAAGTTAAACACCTTGAGATCCTCTCTCAGCAGTGGCCAAGTTAAAAGTTAGTTAGGAGGGACTTGGAGAAAGACACATGGGCTGTATCACCACATCAGACTCATGTATTACAGAAATTGCTGGGAATTGGGTGAGATGGGTTGTGGACGCATGGAGAAACACTCCTGGATTTTGCCCCATTATCTTTGTTGGAGTCTTTTGGTCTGTGCAGCCCACAACAGTTGTTTCATTCCCTCATTCCCTCTGCCATAGCCCCAGTTTCCCCTGGTGTTTCCTCCACCAAGAGCAGCTATACAAAAATGTTCCTTCCTCTCTGCCATCTCTGCACAACAGCTGACAGAAGAAAGAAGAGCTGAAAAACATAGTCCCACCCTTCACGTGTTGTTTAGCAGGTACTTTCTTACTCCAGAGAAGTCCCTGAACACTTTAGTTCAGGTGGGCAAAGCAGGACAGGCTTTGAGTGCAGAAAATTGAGCCAAATTATCAGAGAGCAATTTAGGTTTACAACTGTTTTACATCTTTTTTACATCTCTTTTACATCTAGTGTACTACAAATTTTTCACTTAGAGCCCTGCAAAGTTGAGGTGGTGTTATTTGAAGTGTGCAGAAGAAATTGGTGTTACTTGTACTAGAATTTTTTGAAAATGCTTTAAATCACTGGAGCTTGTCTCAGGTACCAAGAACCTAACTGAGGTTTGAACCACTATTTAAAATTGAGAAGAGGCACTCAGAAGCCAAGGGAGTCTCAAAAAGATAAAAGTCATGAATCTGGCAAGAAAAAACTTGAACCAATGTCAAAAAGTTTACAAGTTGACCATCTGAAAATATTTTGGGTTCAGTTCAACAGATCAAAACAGCTTATTTGACTTGAACTTTAAAACAAATAAACAAAGAAATATATGTTTAGAAGCACAAATTGTTTAATTGTTTGAAGTGAACAGGCCTTCCTTCCACATGGTTTGAATTTAATTGATGTGATTTTTCTGATTCAAAATTTTTTCAGGAATTTGAGAAGACTGGGATATATGGTGTGTTTATTACAAAGTGAGAATTTCATATGATTTCTCTAGGAAGTCTATGACTTGAAGGATAATACCATTGCAGTGGAATTTTAAGATCTAATAATATTATCCAGTGGATCTGAGGAACAAGGATTTAAAGGCCTTGAAAGTCCATTTTCTCTGATGATCCAGGCCTCTGAATTTTGTCTAGAAGGCCAGATCTTCTGTAGTTTAGCAGCACTGAATCATCCTACTGGTTTGTATCACAGTGAGGCTCTGGCCCTAACCTGAAAATACTCCAATGCTGTGTGAAATTATCTTATTCAGTGAAAAAACAATGAACCTTGATTGTCAGCATGTGTCATTCAGGAGCTGAGTTTTGGTTTGATGCCAGTATACTTTTTCACCAGTTCTGAGTTTGGCAACTTTATTTCTTCACAAGAAATTAAAAAAAAAAGTCTCTCATCTCCTCTCTCCTACCCATCTTTGCTCTTCTCCCAGCTGTCATCACTATTTACAGTTTGAATAAGTGAAAATATATATTTACAAGTACAGCTTACTTCTCTGCTTGCTGGTATAGACTGCCTGAGGGCATATCTGGGAATCGAGCTCCCATCTCCATCCAGAAATACTCCCCCTCCTCTCCTCAGCCTTGCCCTTCCGTGGCCCTGTCTTCTTAAGCTGGGTGTTCAGTCTTTTCTCTTGGACTGTGATCTTTTTGGGAGGGAGGCTGGTGCCTTCCTTCGTGCCGGGATGCGGGCGCTGTCCGATGTCAAGCACTAAGTGATGCTCCCATCTCTCCCCAGCAGGGAAGGCCGGCCCTCCTGCCCTTATCCAGCACCTCCTGCTCGGAGGACCTGCAGACTGTCTGAACTGAGGCCATGGAGCAGGAGAAGTGTCATGTGCCTGCCCTGCAGCTGGCTGGCTTCACCTCATGGGGCTGTGTGTGAAAGCAGACTTGGGAGAAGGTTTTTTTTAGCCCTTCTCCCGGCTGGACACACGCCCATCGGACAATCCCGCAAGATCCTGCTTGCCTGTCAGCCCCAGATGCCAGAAGCATGTCCCCATTTCCTTTCCTCTTACAGGAGGAATTCTGTGGGGTCTTGTTCGCTACAATGCAGAAAAGTTGCGTCTCACACGGTTTGGGGGCAGTGAGGCCAGATCCTGACTGAGGCTTCCAGATGTTATTGCAATAGTAATTAAAAATATACCATAACTAAGTGAATGAGGTACAATACATTTAAAATTGTGCTTTTCAAATGCATTTATAAAAATGTTGCCAATAACCATGGTCTTATCATAACTAGGCTTCAGCATTGTGCAGATTGTGTTTGTGGCATTCCAAGTGCTCAGGACTTCAAGTCCTGCTGAGACCAAGGAAAAGCTGATGGTTCTTGGAAATTTTGCAGGATATCTCCTCAGAGGTCAGCTAGTCAGAAAGGAGTGTCTGGTGGTTAAGTCACTAACCTGTGTTCAGCTCCTCACTCCCCTGGGAACTGCCTTTATAAGTTTGGAAAGGACATTAAGGACTTGTTTATGCTGCTAAAATTGACTTAATTTTTTTTTTGTCCTACAGCATTACTGATGAACATGTAGCTGCTACATGTTGCACCAGTAAAGACAAAACATGTTCGTTTTAGTCTGAGGTGTGTTTGCTGAAGTTGATTCAGTAGCACAGAAGAAAGATTTGTTTATTTTGTAACTAGAATGCATTTAGTGGTTCTGAGCTAAAAGAAGAACGCAGCTTTCTAAAGCTACTTTTCTACCTGTGAAATGGGAATGAAAGTAATTAAACCCAATGATACTATTGAGATACTGTAATTACTGTAGAAACTGAGAGGTTATATTTGTGGTGGGAGCTGCTGCGGGAGATGAAGATAGCTCTGTATCCAAGGTTCCCTAGATATATTCAAGTATGGGCAAAAATATATTTAGATATTTGTCTCAACTGCACATTTCACTCATCTGTGTCACAACAACTAAAAATAAAAACTAGAGAAAACTAGGTTTTTGCTGGCCATTATTTCCCTAGCTGCAGAATATCTGTAATAAAGGTTTGAATGAACATAGCTGCAAGTGATGCTATGAGACACAGACCGGGGAGACTCATGATTGATGCAGACAATGATCAGCGGTCTGTGGGTAGCATGAACAGTGCTTGAGAAAGGTGTGTACCCACTCAGCCCTCACCTCCAGGAGGATAATAACAGTGGGTTTTGCTGATGTTTTAGTAGATCATAGGATCACAGAACCACAGAACTGCCTGGGTTGGAAGGCACCTGAAAGATTGTTTTATTCCAGCCCCCTGCCATGGGCAGGGACATCTTCCACGATCCCATGTTTCTCAGAGCCCTATCTAACCTGGCCTTCACATATTTTGGCTTGTCTATGTAAACCATAATACTAATTTTCCTAATAAAACTTATCCAGACACTAATTTTTGATTCCAACTCCTTTGTTTTTACATAAGGCCACGGAGAAGCAATTTCAGTTAAAAAAAAAGTGACCCTCTTAACTCCCTGTAAGTGTTTACATAGCCATGTGTAACCACAGAAACCTTGTGTGCTGACTCCCTTTGTTATCAGTGTGAAAACGTTTGGGGTGATCACAGTAATGAAGTTTTCTTGTGGATCTGCCCCTCCTACATGTAAAACCTCAGAGTGATGGCTCAGATGAGATCTTAGTTCAAGAAAGAACATAAATACATTCAGTTCCTTTCAGTGAACCATCCCCTCCAGAAAAAAGGGGGAAAACCGGTATGATGGGAAGGATTTCTGAACTCTGATAGAAGTGCTCACCCCCCTCAGTTGACAAAGATGTTTTTCTGCCTTTGCAGCTTTGAAGATGAATAACCAAAGAACTCTATAATGCTCTGGGAAGTGACAATGACTTTAAAGACTCCATCCTTTGATGGCTTTAGAAAATGGTTCAACATTTTTGAACAGGACAGGTATTTGAGGAGAATTAATGGGATGAGTGCACCTACCAGCTGGAAAAGTCCTGCTCCTATGTAGTCTGTCAAAAATGCAGCTTCCCTGGAATGTGGGATTGATAAAGAAGAGAATCTGTTTTTTTATTCCCTACAGAGATAAATTGGAATGCTAAGGGGTTTAGCACATGCAGTCTATGTAGAATTACCTTTTGCTGATAATTTTGTTCTGCAAAAAAATATGTCCCTTGGTTAGGGATGGAATCACTGCAATGTTTTGGCAAGTCCTCTCCTCCCATTTTCACAATAACTCACACAGGAAAGCATGAAAATTGTATCTAGTTCCTAAAGTATGTCAGTGAAAAACAAAAAAACTTTTCACCCTAAAAATGGACATACAGAAGTAAGTTACAAGTATGAATAGTGTTAAGTAGTCATAGTTTCACTGATCCCAAAAGCAGACTGTCCTTGTTCTCCTGTCACACAGGTTACATGAAATAATCAGAGCCTGTGATCCTGTGTTTTTCTCAATCTTTTATGATTTTCTATCCATCATTGGTTTGTAATCTGACAGCCAGAAAAATGAACCATCAAATGAATACTGCTCAAACAAAAATAATTCCAATTAATGAGCCTCCATGCACTTTCTCAATATGATTTTAGCTATTTTCATGCTTCTAAGCCAACAGATGTCTATCCTGCATTGCAGCACATTTCAGGACCAGTCCGGTTACACAAGAAGTTAGTGGGAGTCTGTCTGTCTGTCTCCTTTTGGAGAGATGGAATTGGACTGATAAAGCTGTGAGAAACACTGGGGAACCCTTTGGGAATGCTTACTCAGAGTTACTTAATGAGTCAGGATGAAAATACACAATCCCTCTGGTATTCCCTAATCCTTCGTGTTTTCAGTAATACCAAATGTTAAGATACTGGTGACTGGAATTTATCCCCTAAACCCACCAAACCCACAGCGAGACCAAGGAGGAGGGGCTCTCATCTCTTCGCATCATTCATCTCAATGCTGTGTCAAGGACACCTAAATTCTGGGAGGTGAGGAGTGAGATTACTTGTGCCTCCTCCACCTTTTGCTCCCCAGTACTCCCAGGCATGGCATCCAAGGTGGCACAGATAATTTTGTGAATCTGAACTGTCCAGTGTGAATGGTCTTCTGCATCCTCAGGCTCTAACTTCTCGTACTTTCAAATAGCAACCTCAAGTCATTCCTGCTTTGAAAGCCTGGGAATGTGTATGAATCCAAAATCTTGACAGTCTATAGATATATGAACACACTTTCAACATCTTTTCCTTTCCTCTTTAAATCACCTCTTTTTTTTCCTCCATGGTTAATGTACTCAGATCGTAATTTTAAAATTTTTTTTTTTTAACAAGAATTCTCCCATGAAAATGGCAACTTTATGACTGTCTGTCACTCCTATTGGAGCTTGAGTCTCTGCTGCAGTGTCTGACTGGTGGCTGACCCATTTGGCACCCTTAAATTGTGCAGCAGGGACTTCTGAAATAACAGATCAGGATCCCAATTGCTTGACAGCCCTCGGTTGTGACTGAACCATCACAGTGTGGCACGGCAAGAAAAATGCTACTTTATGTTTGAACCATCTGGAAGCAAGGACTTCAACAGACATGAATTAACGTTTTCTTTAAAAGGGAACACGTGAGTTGCTTCACACAGTTGATCTTTCAAAATACTTCCCTGTGTAGGAAATCACAACCACTATGCTTTGCAAAGCTTGAAGAAAATAAGAAAAGATAAGAAAAAATGAAGTTAACTGAGGATGAGTAATGAAGGAACCCAATAAAAAAATGGATGTAATTCTGCCTTTATTGTTAAACATGAGTATTATACATAGGTAATTCTAATTACCTATGTATAATACTTATATTTACAGTAAAGAACATTCATCCAAGTGCAAGCAGTCATAAAAACGAGTAACATTTTCATTAAAACCAGACTAAGCTTGTCTTCATATCGAACCCAATACACTGCATAAGTGTAATTAAATTAATTTCAGCAAGTTTGTACCTCCTAATATTTTTTTTTGGTGTGGGACTGTTTAGTAAACCAGCATCATTGCAACTTTTCTTGTTTTTATAAACACAAAGCCAAATCCCTAGAGCAGAAACTCTTCCTTAGAAACAATTTTCCAGTATTAATTTTTACCTGAAAATTCAGTTTTCCAGGATTTACTTTGTGTGAGTGGGCTCATTTTTGTTGTTGTTATACATGTGCATGGAAGAAGAGACATGGAGCTTCAAACTTATGCTACACTCAGAAAGAAGAGAGGTGGAACAGATTTAATTTCCTGGATCCTATGTTTTCAAAGGGTCCCTCATATTTCTAAAGATTTGCATTATCAACAATGATTATCAATCTTTTGTTTTATTTCCTACTAGAAGTGATTGCAGGAGGCTGGGTGAAATAAGCCAAGGATCCTGTTCCCACATCCCAGCTCTGGGATCAAACGGATATTTCACCTTCTAAAGTGATGCCACGTTGCAGTTGAAAGCTGAACTGTCTGGGAAGACCACAGGCCATGGTGTGGTCTGTAGAAGTTTCTCTCTACACTGGCAAATCTTCAGGTTTCTCATCCAGTTTTGGGAAACTTTGTTATTGTTTTTTTCACATTGCCTTCATTTGACTCCGGTTGGCACACCAATAAATTAGAGGCATCCCGTTTCGCCTCACAAACCCTAATAGCCATAAGGACTGTATTTAATGAAGTGATTCCCACCTCAGCAGAACGAGACTGCTTTGACTACATTACCATGATAAACAACAATTAAGTTGGCATTTGCCAGCCATAACCACAGATGTCTTCTTTTAAGTGTGGGAGAAACAGCACTAATGTCAAATACCACACTGTGGGAATGCTTGGCATGCAAGACCAGCACAAGGAAATGAAGCACTTGGCCATGCTCCTGGAAGATACTGTGATGGAAGTGACATAAATATATAATTAGGAGAATCCATCCATACATCAACAAGCTCTGCATTAATCAGCAGAGATAAATCTGCTGATTAATGCATAATCCATACATCAACAAGCTCTGCACCTGCTTTGCTGTAAAGGTGTTGGGGAAATCACAAACACTCTTCATTGTTCTTCAGCTCTTCTGCTGTGGAGGTATCTGAGACAAACACATCCCTGCCTCTTATTTTAAGAAGGCTGCTGAGAGGCCCTGCTTTGACTTTGATCTCTACATGTACAATAAGCAGAGCCGCCCCAGCAATGCCTTTGAGCAAAGAACCACCTTTAAATCACAGTCCAGTAGTAGTGCTCATATTTGGCTTGTGCACGTCTTGCTCAGTTCCAGTACAGTAAGTTCAACAGGCCTGGAGCTGAACTGCAGCACAGCCATTAATCAAAAACCCTATAAAATTGAGTTCCAGGAATTTATAAATGCATAATACAAATATGAGCTGTGGGATTTTTTTCTGTAAACACTCCATCTCAGCGATGCTTCTTGTCTCCCCAAGCACTAGCCAGCATAGCTTGTTCTTGATTCCTATCTGCCTCAACATTTTACCTTGCTTTGAGCCTCCCTGCCAGTTCACAGGCCTTGGAAAGGGGAGAGAGCAAGAAAATTGTCAGCATCCAAAAAGCCTACCTTTTTTTTTGACATGACCCCCTAGGTCTGTGATCAAATGTTTGCCTGATTTCTGGAATAAGATGGATCTTATAACCTTATAACCTAATCCCTCCGATCCACATGCCAGCAGCCTGTCCATGAAACATCAAAAGTTCAGTATAACCCCAAAATCCACCAAAATACTTGGGAATCTCTTCACTAACTTCATCTGGATTGATCTATAGGAGTCTAATTTCTTTGCTTTCAGAGTGGTCAGAAAAGAAATAGTACTTTTTACTTTCTCTGAAGGTAGGTTCTCTCTGTTTGTGCTTTCCTTTTGTATGAAAACTCTCCACTCCTCTCCTTCAGTCCTATCATGTGTTAAATCCCCAGTTTGAGCTGTCACAGATGAAAGTCTGACACTGGAAAGTTTTTCCATTGGTTCCACCTCCTTCTGAGACCACTTGAGCTTCTGAAATGCGCTGGGTGATTATTTTGGAGATGACTGAACATGGACATCACTTTCTTTGCCTTCCAGGAGTGACCTGCAAAGGACTTTCCTACTGAATTATTTTGTTTTCATGTACTCTGCAATGCTCTGTTGTGCCTTATCCAGACTGTGATGGCATAAGCACATGTTGGTCTCTGACTCAAAAAGTCTTGTCAAGTGGAAAGAGGAGTTTTCTTGTAGGGCTTTGTTTTTTTTTTTTTAGTTTGCCTTTACTTTGGCACGTAAGCACACCTCAGTAATTCATAAAGCACTGAAGATATTCATTGTAGCCCAAGTAAATGGAGCCAGTGTTTAATTTTTCATTTTTAAGTGCTGATGCAGAGCACAATACTGCACATGCAGCTTACAAGGCTCCCACCACTAGCATTTGGACTCCATTTTAAGCCTATAAATCACATGCTAAGTATAGTGCTTGTTTGGGTCTGTTAAATATTTCCTTCTCGTTTGTTCTTATCAACATCCAGTAATGATATATACATATGTCATGCAAGACAGTAAATATGCAAACATTTCAAGGAAAGGTTCAGTGCCATATCTCTGCTGATTAATGCATAAATGTTTGAAACTAGCATAAAAGCTAGAGTAGTGATAACCTTTAGCAGAGCCCAGAGGAAACAATACAGCAGATAAATGTGCAGCAAAACTCATGTGACACCCAGCCTCCATTTCAGGGACTCCAGACAATTGTGTTCCCTAGTCCTGTTCACTCCCAGGTGTATTTCACTCAGTCTGAGAGGCAGGAAATTGCATTTTCATCTTTATTCTTCCGCCAGCTGTAAGCTAAATCCATCCTTGAAGGCTATAGCAACAAATGCATTAAGTACAGGAATCTCCTGTCACTTTGCTCATCAGTCATTTGAACTCTATCCTTCTATTTCTCATGGCTGTACCAGATGGAGGAGGAACCTTGCCTATATGATGCAGCTGTGAGAAGCAGCAGGTGAGGCTTTGCACGGTGCTGTTGGTTCCAGCACTACCAAAAATGTAAAAATGGAGAGGGACCTCAAGTGCTTCAACCTGAGGACGAAGCTGAATGGTGCAATTGAAAGCAAGAGATCCTAAGACTCAAGAAGCCATCAATGACCTGTTCAGCAAACATGTCTTAATTTTCCAGTAAAATCCTGTTACTAATATAGCCTTGCTACAGAATGAGACCTGCACTTGTCCCTCTCTTTCTAAGTGATGGTTTCATGAGGAGAAAATTAAGATATGAGCCAAAACCCCATGAGCTCAAGTGGCCAGAACAGATTTTTGTCCCTCTTAACATGACAGTGCAGCAAGATAAAAACTGCTTGGCTGAAGGACCAGGCAGGCAGAGGGTGTCCTTCTAAAGGCAACAGGTTGCTTAGAAAACATGCAGTTTTCACCACTGGCGGCTGCTGAGAACAGGATAAACAGACATTTATTTACAGGGAAGAGTTTATGAATAAGAAAATGGTGATCTCTTTATTTTCATTTATGATTCTATATGATTTTCTTGACTGAATCTTTTACTCTATGAGATTCCCAGGGCTGCTGCAAGAGGACTGGGCGGTGTGCTTCATATACAAAAATGTACTTGCAAATTTATGGTCAAGAGATGACAAAACTTGCACAGAAACACTGATATGTTATTTCAAGTTTTACATTAATGCCTATTTCTGAATTCATTGTCTTTGCAAACTCACTGGACAGCAAAAGATAAAAGATCTTAAAAAATACCCAAAACCTACCACCAAAACAACTGGCTTAAATTTTTCCTAAACTTTTTTTCTTCCTTTTCTTATTTATGGCTCATTGTGTAAGAAAAACCCAGAATATGACACTGATTCTGTACCCGTGCTGTGTATGGGCAGAAATCTAGGTTTACCTGCCTGTCAGGGAATGCATTTAGCCCTGAGCCTGTCTGTCTTACTAAAATAGTTATTGAGATCTGGTAAACAAAATATGTAATGATGGTTTCCGAGCTTCCATGAATAATTCTACGCAACCGCGTATAATTACGATTATCATAAATATCCTCTGTTTACATAACACCTCAGTGGAGCTGCTGAATTCTCTGTGGCCTCTATACATACAGTGCCATGAAATGCAAACATTGCCTCTGCCTAAACACTCCTTAACAAACACACTGTGAAAGCTGTGTGTGAAGGGAGATACCAGCCAAGAATATCTGAGCCTGGGTTTATAAGGGAAGAGCACAGAATCTTCTATGTCTGCCTGAGATATGTTGGTATAAGAACAGCA
This sequence comes from Ploceus nigricollis, assembly GCA_013399945.1. Classification (NCBI taxonomy): domain Eukaryota; kingdom Metazoa; phylum Chordata; class Aves; order Passeriformes; family Ploceidae; genus Ploceus; species Ploceus nigricollis. The sequence goes on along the minus strand of VXBC01000846.1, from coordinate 160,614 downwards.
AAAATCTGGTAGGAATCTCACCAATACTTCAAAATTCATAGGAAACTGGAGTTGTCTTGGAAAAGTAAAACTGGGGAGAGAACTGAGCACATTTTAAAAACACTCACAGGTAAAAACACTAACTGTAAGCTCCCCCTCTTTGCAGAGAGCCAGCTAAGCACTCTCATAGAAGTCTAGCACATAGCAGGTGTTGAAAATGGAAATGCAATTTCCCAGCTAGGCAGACATCCAATATTTATGAGCCAAGTCTGTGGAAATTGCAATCTGCCAATAGGGACAGAATAATTTAGCGCAAAATCAAGCAAGTTTTCCACTTCAAGAGAATTTGTCATTCACCTTGTGTCCAATCCTACTCCTGCCAGTGTCTGAATGCATTGTCTGGTGCTGAAGCAATCCTACAAGACACTAAAACAAAGACATGAACATCCTTGTGGCTAGAGCTGATCACAGCTACAGAGGTATTTGGCAGAGCCAAGTGATATATGGCTGAGAAAAAGAAAAAAACCCACACACACCTGAAGGGAAACCAACCTGCTGACTTGCAGCAGCACCTCTCACATTTCCTAGGCAAGGTTTTAAACCCAGATTAAATGTTGCATTCACATTTTGCCAATGTCATACTTTTGTCAGACATGCTTAGAAACTGCTACCATGTTTGGGTGGAAATCTTTCATAAGCAATAGAAGCTGCTCTGAGATCTCTGGAGCAGGGAAATGTAACCCTTGCACTTTTGGACTGAGGTCAGAACCAGAACTGCAAAAATAGAATGGCTCTGGAGGAGCAGGTCTTGGACACACCTCCTGCTCAGTCAAAATTTGAGGTACTTGGATTTTCCCTGCAGATAGGAGAAGAAGAATTGATAATTGCCAGACAGAGGGATCTGTGCCTGTCAACACTCCTAACTCAAAAGTCAACTCCCAAATTTGCTTGAGAATTTCCTGTCTCCTTCTGATAAGGCTCCTGTCTCCTTTTGGCAGACTCTGTACACTGAACTGCCAAGCTATGCATAACAAGCCGTGTTTCATGGGTATTTGCACAAATTTAGAAACTGCTGGCATCACCACAAATGGTCCAGATATCACTGGATCAATGCAGAGCATTAAGGTGTGGGGAACTGAATGAATATGTCAAAAATATTAAAATATTCAGTGAATTCCCTTTTTTCCTTCTGTCTCAAGCTCACTCTGTTATAAGACTGAGGAGGAGGCTGGACTAAGGCTGAGCTCTTGGAAAAATAGACCCTAAGAGGAACAAGAGCTCAAAGCTGGGTCTCTGTAAGGGTGAAATTCAGCTTTGAGAACTAGTTTTAAGTGAATTATGACAGCCCTGCCACCACCCCAGTGTGTTTGTTATTCAGGCAGACATGCCAAATAACCTCCACGAAGCGACTGCTTTTTTTGAGCTGGAACTTACTCCTGGACAGTTTCTTGTAAGCACTTGGTCAGAGTCACAGCAAGACACTTTGGAGCCTGTTTTGGCAACCCTTCATCCTCCTTTCCCTCTTCTTTGAGCTCCTACCAGCAGCTGCCAGCAAAGATTCCTGCATCTTCAAAGATCTGCAGGGTCGCCTCTTAGAAAAGGGGAGCAGTTTTGCCACATACCTCTTTTGGTGCTTGGTCCTGATCACCTTATTCCTTGCCTAGCTGGATATTCCAAAATGTTAGGCTGTACTGCTAAATGGGTGGAATGGGTTTGTCACATCCTCTCCAAGACCCTCCACTTCCAAGAAGTCCCCATACAGATACTTATTTTTACACATTTACAATAACCCTAACAATAACCCTCAGATCGAAGTCCAAAATTCCCTTAAAAGTTCATGAGTTTGAAGGAGTGATTATGGAAAGCAAACCAAAAAGGGGGACTGACCACTGGCAAAATTATTTTCTTTTTTTTTTCTGTTAATGAAAAAATCTTTCTGTTTTCTCAAACTGTGCTTAATAATTTTTTTTAAGCAGATGCATCACCTATAGGCTGAAACTACATAGGTTAACATAAAAGGAATTTTTATGTGTAAATAGAAAGGTGGTTTATATCAATGTGTCCACAAAATTTATATTGTGGTGCTTTGGAGACAGAGGCCAAATCAGCTTTGCACCTGACCCATAAAAAATGAAGTTTGTTTCAACTGAAATCCTTCAGAAATATTCTGCTCATCTGAGGAAATCAGCTTATACCCCAAGAGCTGAGTGTATAATTGAAAAAATATAAAGAAATCTACTTGCTCCCCAAAACAGAACAGTGAATGAATGAGTGAATAAACAACTGAATGGATGTCAGAGGGCTGTGCTGGGGTTTAGCAATGTGTTACTAATAAGAGCCAGTGGAGGAGTATTTAAATGTGCAGTATCTGGGTTCTAGCAATGCATTACTAATTACAGCTCAAGGAATTTTCCTTAGAGCATTCATTCAAACTGGTTTGGGTGTGAATTCATTGTGACATGGGCAGACCACTGCCTGACAAATTCCCACCCCGAGATATTTGCAGAGCAAGGGTTCAAAATGAAAACACATATCCTGGTGAGTTGATCCTAGTACAACCTGGTAATTCAAATACACTTGGTAAATCTGGTTAAATTCTTTTTAAAGGATTTCAAGGGATTTTTCTGTGGTGAGCACTAGCTGTCTGTCACCTGGTATCTTCTGTGCATGACTGGAAGATTGTCACCTGATAAAAAGGCAGGACATTTTTTTGGGGGGAAAAAAAGCCCCACATACCCATGCCCAGTGAGAAGAGCTGCATTTTTCAGATGCACAGTCTTCTACAACCAGGTGAGGAAAGGAATTTACTCACTTAAAGCTCTGTGCAAATGCAAGTTCCAGCTTGTTGTGGGTGAAAGAGCCTGAAAGCTTTGGTCCCACTCTTCCCCAGTAGCATGATTTTAACTCTGAGGGACTGCTGATCCCTCTGAAACAGCTGGACTGATCAGCAACTCAGATAATTGCATTTCTTTTCCAGTATCAGGCTCTCACTATAAACCTTTGAGTTTGCTGAGTTTACAGAGGCACTGAGTAGAAGGACTGTACAAACTGGGCTGTCAGCACTGAAGATCACAGGTTTACACTGTGAACGAGTGCTTCCCTCACTGCAACATGCAATAAATAAAATTGAACTGGACGACAGATGGATCTTCATTCTGAGCTAGAAAGGAAAGTTGTCTTTGAATTATTTCAGGGCAAGTGACCATCAAAAGACAAAAAAAGAAAAGAAATAAGATGTGACTGCTCTTCCAGAATTCCCCAACATAGAGACAGTCTGGTCTGGCTCCCAGTTGCTTCTAAATAAATGTTAAAAACTAGGTATGATAACAAAATAGATATGAAAATATATGTGGAACAGAAATATTCTTTAACCATGCAGTTATTACTTTAGAACTGGGGATTGTTCAGCCTGGAGAAGTGACATTATTGTGGCCTTCCAGGACCTGCAGGAGCCCACAGGAAAGATGGAGAGAGACTCTTGACAAGGGCCTGGAGTGACAGGACAAGGGGGATTGGTTTCACCCTGACAGAGAGCAGGTTTAGATTCAATAAAGGAAAGAATTGTTCCCTGTGCGGGTGCTGAGGCCCTGGCACAGGTTGCCCAAAAAGCTGTGGCTGCCCCATCCCTGGCAGTGTTGCAGGCCAGGTTGGATGGGGCTTGGAGCAACCTGGGCTAGTGGAAGGTGTCCCTGCCCATGACAAGAGGGTTGGGACAAGATGATCTTTAAGGTCCCTTCCTTTTAACTTGCTTTAAATTCACATTTTAGGCTGTAGATTAAAGTTTGGGATTTCTTCATTGTTGCAGGGTTTTTTATAATTTTTTTTTTAGATGAAGAAAAACTTTTATTGCAAGGAAATTAGATATAGTCAAGAGCAAAAGAAGCAAGGCTGAAGAAATGTTGACACAATTTTGATTGCAAAGAAGGAATTCTGAGGTGAAGACACAACCATTGCACTAAATCTGTACAAACATCTAGGAGGGAACATATCAAGGGTGAAAGGTACTAAAAGTCTTTCATGAAATGGGAAGGCAAGTAAACAAAACTGTTAAATCATCATCTGATTAAGTAGATGGAGATGCAGTGCAGAAGTCTGATAAAATAATTCTTTTTCTGTGCCTCTAAAGGACTTTGAAAAAAAAATCCAACCTTGATTTTAACCATTAAAGATGGTTTCAATTTCAGTCTTTTTGAAAGAGGAATGCAGGGATGCCTTTTCCCTTAATTCTTTTTTTTTGTCTTAGTTCTGTCTAACCCTCACCAAGGCACAGTGCATTGTAGAGGGAGAAAAATCAGAAAAAGATCATATGTAAAGCATGAAGAGAGGAAAGACGATGATGAGAAAATAGAGATGCCAAAGGTCCTCAAAGAGCCCAACCTTTCCTGAAGTCAAACAGAAGGGATTTGAACAAGAATTTGCCTTCTCACAATAATAAGAAATGCATTTAAAAATGACATAAGCAGCAATAATTGTGTTTTTTTGGGGGGCTTGGTCAGAGGTCATAGATTTATTTCATTATCATGGTATCAGGAGAAAAAGAGAAAGACAGTGGTAAAGAAATTTTGAAAGGTATCAGCATCATATAAAGATGAAAAAGAAATAGGGAGAAACCTTTTTTTACACAACATATTTGACTCTTTCAGGCAATTTCAGGGGAGCTTGTGGACCTCATCTACTCAGATGATGCTGGGGCACAGAGACATCACACTGAAGGAAAAAAAAAGAATACTACAAATTCCTGATTTATGTTTAGAGAGAAAAAAAAAAAGGAAAAATTGCCAGGTTGCACAGCAGAAACAAAACAAATTGCATGTTTTGGAAGAAAAACAGAAGACAACCACAGGTGACTGGGTTACGAAACCACAAATCCATAGGAATACACAGACACAGGAAATAAGTGAAGACTACAGGCAAAATTTGACAAAAGGCAATCAGAACCAACTTGTAAAAGAAGCATCAGGGATTGCATTATGCATGGAAAACCAGTACCAGTTTATGCAGCTCCAGCTTTTGGAAAGATTTGTTTTGCAAAAGAGAAGTAAAATTGTTCTGCAAAAGATGGCAAAAGAAGGCTGAGGGTATTTACCAAGAAACTCAGTGTGTGTGCATGTCTGAAGAAAAGAAATATTTTTTNTATATATATGTGTGTGTCTGTGTGTATATATATATATATATATGTATGTATGTATGTATGTATGTATAAATGAGAGTCACAGAATGATTTGGGTTGGAAGGGAATTTGAAAATCATATCATTCCACCCCCCTGCCATGGACAGGGACGCCTTCCACCAGACCAAGTTCTCCAAGCCCCATCCAGCCTGGCCTTGGACACTGCCAGGGATGGGGCAGCCACAGCTTCTCTTGGCAACGTGTGCCAGAGCCTCACCACCCTCACAGGGAACAATTTCTTCCTAATATCTAACCTAAATTTTCTTTTTCAATGTGAAGCCATTTCCCCTTGTCCTATCACTCCAGCTTCCTTATTTGTATTTTTTGGGTGCTGTATTATTAGTCTCATTGGTATGCAGATGGGAAATTATTTGCTCAAATGTCCCTAAGTAGAAAGCTTAAAGCAGGAATAGCCACATACATAATCATAAGATTAAAACCAAAGGTGCTGTGAAATCTCATAAATTAAATGTAAATAAAACATAATTAAAAAAAGAAAATCTACTCAAATAAGGAGAAAGACATCTTCAGTCTTGTTCTGTGTATAGTTAGTGCACAAATATATATGTATACACATATATAATACATATATGTATATAATACATATACCTATATATAAGATTATACTTACACACAGAATTTCCAACATTTAAAGCAAAAAAGTCAGTGATTCAGACACTCTCCAGAGACCAAACAGCACTATAATGATTTTTTTCCTTCTGATTTCCCACCCAAAGGTGCTACCTTTCCATTTCTAACTGTTATGAGAACAAGGTCCAAATTACCTATATATAAATTCAATTTAGCATAATTTTAAAAGGTTATGACAGAGTTAATCGACTTTAAGTAGAATCCAGACTGCAGTGTTCAATGGAAGGTAGGAAAGACCAAGGGACACAATTTCTGGTAACATAAGAAGTAAAATTTAAAATTAATCTCTTTCCTTTTTCTGTTCAGAACTGGAGTTTTCAAGATAGTTGAACAATTAGGTGACAAAAAGATACAGAAAAAATGTCTTTGCAAAATCATTTATCCTTAGTGTAATTCAGCCCTTGTTGAGACAAGGTTTTGATGTTGATAATTGACAAAGCTGGGCTGGTGATGAACAAACTTGACACCTGGCTCTTTTCATACTGATCCTTCAGTCTTTCCAGATGGCAGAGTTTACTTCTGTTCCCATCTGTTCCTTTTCAGCAAGGAAAAGGGAGGAAAACCCAAAATTGCTAAAACATTTTATGGCTTTTAGAAGTATCTTTGAGGTTCTTTTCAAGTCCTTTGCTCTGGATCGCATTCCTGCGGAAGGCTGGCGATGGCACCTACAATTATTTGCCTCAGATCAAAGGTAGAACGCTGGGTTTCATTTTTCAGATTTGGTCTGACATAATTTGTCTGGATGACAATTTCGTGGATGGAAAAACTGAAAGAGCTGTAATCACCACACCAACACCTTCTTGCAAAAAGAGATGGGAAAACAAGCGAGGAAGCAAATAAACAAGCAAGAGCAGTATCAGACTGTGATTAGATAATTTTTGGCAGGTCAGAGCAGAATTTTGGAGAAAGCTTTGCTAGTTCAGGTTTGGAAAACTGTTTCTACATGAAGAAATTTTTTTTTTTTTTTTTTGTGCAGAAACAACCACTCTCATTTGCCTGGCTATTGGCAATAGTTTTCTGTTGAGTTCTCAGGTCTTGACTCTGGTCTAAATTTTCACTGCCTCAAGATGAACTTATTCCCTGGGGGGCCATTAGGCTTCTTCCATGTAAGTGGGGTCAGAATTAGGCCTCTGTTAAGTTAGTTATCTCCAGAGCTAGCGACTGGCTGTTCAAGAATATTCAGCAAGAGGAAAATAGAAGCTGATGGGTGGGAAAAGATGGAAAAAACCCAAAATGAAATCCATCAATGGAAATCTGCCAGGTAACCAGAAAATAATTTTGGATGCTTCTTGTAGTCTATAAGTTTCCATGTATTGCTAAAAAAATTAGTTAATCAGGAGAAAATTCAGAAAGCTATTAGAATAAACAAATCTCCCTAAATATCCATAAATATTTAGGATGTTTATGAATAAAAATTAAAATAATTTAATTTATGGACCTGGCTGAAGGAAGGTTGTGGTGCCCACGTGTACTCTGCTCTGGTAAGACTCCACCTGGAATATTGCACCCAGTTCTGGTGCCCCCAACAGAAGAAGGACATGGAAGTCCAGAGCAAGTCCAGAGGAGGCCACAAAGTTGATCAGAGGACTGGAGCACCTCCCCTATGGAGACAGGCTGGGAAAGCTGGGGCTGTTCAGCCTGGAGAGGAGAAGGGTGTGTAGACCACACAGAACCTTCCAGTATCTGAAGGGGATACAGGGAAGCTGGAGAGGGACTTTTTATCAGGAGCTGTAGTGACAGGACAAGGGAGAATGGCTTCAAACTGAAAAGGAAAATTTAGGTTAGATATTAGGAAGAAATTCTCCCCTGTGAGGATGCTGAGGCCCTGGCACAGGTTGCCAAGAGAATATGTAGCTGCCCATCCCTGGCAGTGTTGCAGGCCAGGTTGGCTGGGGCTCTGGTCAACCTGGTCTAGTGAAAGGTGTCCCTGCCCATGGCAGGGGTTTGGAGCTGGTTGGTTTTTAAGGTCCCTCCCAACCTAAGCCATTCTGTGATTCCTGTAGAGGACCAGGAAGATTTCTGATTCCAGTCATCCTAAAGTATCATGTTGCCCTAAAAGGAGCTGGAAAAAGGCTGTAGCTTGGTTCACGTGCCTCACCTCCTCTGGATACCTGAGAAGAGCCTCAGGGTGTTTGCATCAGCCTGGCAGAGCAAGGGACTGTCCTCTGTGCTCACCCTGCAGGGTGCTGGCTCATACACTGCTGTCTCTGCTGCTCCACCAGAGCTGCTTTACGCAGCAGGATGTCTTAACAGCAGCCTGCAGGGTGTCTTTGGGCAATTTGTCCCTGGAGAGCTTTGCACTGCCATCCAAGCAGAAATAAGGTTGGTTATCCTGATGCAGTTTTGCTAACAGGTTGGAGGACCTGGAGACTCTCCATGAGGGAAGGTGCAGACCTGGTAATTTGTTTGGAGTTACCTCCTGGAACACTGTCCAGGTTGCTGCCATGCTACAGACACACCCACCATCTTGAGAAGATGGTACTGGGCTTTTCACAGAACCGCAGAATTATTGAGGTTGGAAAAAACCTCCCAGATCATCGAGTCCAGCCTGTGACCGATCTCCAGCTTGTCACCCAGCCCAGAGCACCAAGTGACAGGTTCAGTAGTCCCTTGGAGACCTCCAGGAATGGGGATTCACCACCTCTCTGCGCAGTCCCTTCCAATGCCTGACCACCCTTTCCATGAAGAAATTCCTCCTGATGTCCAACCTGACCCTCCCCTGGCACAGCTTGAAGTTGTTTCTTCTCCTCCTGTCCCTTGTTCCCTGGGAGCAGAGCCCGATCCCCCCCAGCTGTCCCCTCCTGTCACGGAGTTGTGCAGAACCAGAAGGTCCCCCCTGAGCCTCCTTTTCTCCAGGCTGNCTTTTCTCCAGGCTGAGCCCCCCCCAGCTCCCTCAGCCCCTCCTGGTTCTCCAGACCCTTCCCCAGCTCTGTTCCCTTCTCTGGACATGCTCCAGCCCCTCCATGTCTTTCTTGTAATGAGGGCCCCAAAACTGAGCCCAGGACTCAGGTGTATGGCTGCACCAGTGCAACCTTTCTTTTGAGAAAGAGCTGTTCTCCAAGAACAGGCTATTTATTAAAAATATTTCTGTTACTTTCAACAATGACACATTTTATTTTCACTTTTTCTTCAAAGAATGCCAGCACAAAAAGCTAACCACTAAAATTTAATTAAAGAAAAAATAAAATTGAAGCCAAACCACTCATCTAAAATGGTCTTTTGCCAGCTGTCCTACTGCCACCCAGGACTGTGTTGTTGCTAACAACTTGCCCATGGGAAAGCACTCAATCCTGTAGTAATGAATGGCACTCAAGCTGGATGGGGGATGGTATGAAAATTTTAAGTGGAGTGGTGGAAGCCCAGTCACTTGATGAATTTAAAATTAGACATGACAGAGCTTTGAAGAATATTCTATCTGGCTGGCTGGGATCTTAGAGAGACAGACCGTATTAGGAGACACTAGACTGAACTAGAGATGGATTTTGCTGGGTTTAATTCTCCAGTGCTGAGGAATTTCTCTTTGCCTCCTAAACACGAGTCCCCTGTGAGGCAGAAGCATCATGCCCTTGTTTTCTCTAGGTTAATGTGCTTCACTAGCTTTGTCCTTGTAGCTCTAAGTACCAATTCCCTGGTCTGTGGATGGCTGGTGGATGAACAAGGACACAGGGTTTTCAGCAAGGGAGAAGCCTGAAAGGTTTTTAAACTTCGGTGCCCAAGGAGACTTAGTTGAGATTTATTAGAACAAGTGGGGAATGGTTGGTTTCTGAGCAACTGACAAATTCCAACCAAAAAAAAAAAAAAAAAAAAAAAAGTATTTATTGCAATTTTCCCAATCAAAATACCGCTTATCTAATATAGGCATATTCTTTCCCCTTCTCTGATTTCTCTGGCTCATCATAACTAAAATGCTTTGGATGTGCATTCATGGTTTAAAAAAATCTCCAAAAACAAACCCCAAGACACAAATTCAAAGTTACAGCCTCACAAATATTAGTAGGATTGCTTGGGTGCAACTGAGAGCAGAATTTGAGCTGCAATCAGGTGGATTTCCATGTTTGCCCTGATCCTGTGTTAATCAGAAATGCACTGGAATCAGTGGAAGTGCTGGTGTCAAACCAGAGTCAGGAAAGGCACAGTCTGAACCAGAGGTGCAAAGAAAGATTGAGATAAACAAATGCACTCACCAAAGAACAACTAAATCTATAAGATTTGATAATGGTGGCTCAAGAAACAGATGATGCTGAAAATTAATCAGCTTTTATTTCAGAGGAATGTGGCAGATGAGAACCTCTGGCAAAAAAAAAAAAAAATACAGGTAGATTTCCTACTAGAAGAAAGACAGGGAAAAAAATCACTGGACTTTAAACCATTTCTGTTTCCCCAAAACTCAAACTTTTCCAAGGGAGACCAGTCCCTATCCTAGCAGATGTGAAAAGCAGCTTTAGCTTCTCAGAGCAACATTTAACTCTATGAAGCTTTTGCTTATTTTCATTTTGTTTTAGTGAAACAACAACAACAACAACAACAATAACTCCTCCCCAAACTCATCTTGCAGTACTATTTAGATTGTTTCTCTTTCTCAGAGCAGTTTCTCAACAGGAAAACTAAACATATTTCCTGAGTGTTTCAGACTTAAAAAGGCAATTTGAACAGCATGGGAACACAGAAAGGCAGTTTGAACATAGACATCTCTGAGCAGAAAAAAAAGTCTCTGCCCAGATTAATTAATGAATAAATTTTGTATAAATGCATTAATACTTTGTTCTAAGTACATCTAAAGCACATCTAGGAATAAAGACATATTGAGGCAATGTTTCCTAAAGATGTCCCTATATGATGAGATGGTTTTCATCTCTCTCATAAAGAGTTTTACTCTGTAAAAATCATAGAAACATAGAATGGTTTGGGTTGGAAGTGACCTCAAAAATCATCTCAATCTGAAAGTGTTAAAGAGTAGAGCTGAAGAAAAATGAAATGGGAGAAGGAACGGGTTGCAAATGGATAGAAAGAATGGAAAGGATAGAAAAAATGCTACATAGAAGGACAGAGATTTGTTAGAAAAATGCACAAAATGAAAGATTCAGAGGAGAAAGGCCTAAGATAATATGTCTAGGAAAATCAATTCAGAGCAACTGTATTAAATCTTATGGAGGAAGATGGAAAGGTATAATACTGAAAATTAGCTAGCCATGATTTAAACAAGGAATTAGTGCTGGATTTATAGATAGAAGTTATTTTGCAGTAGAAGGGAGACACAAAAGATTAAAACAATGAGTGCAAAAAGTCAGTGTGATTGCAGAAGGCAGGCAAATAGAGGAATGTTTTGGAACATCACTTTTATTCCTGAATGCTCTAGTGCCACAAAGTTTTGGATGAAATTGAGAGAAGTCAGAAAACTGAAAAAACATAATTAAGAAATTGAAGGATATGCTTAGAGGAAAAAGAATAATATTAACTCTGTAAGAAAAGAATGAGCTTAAACAAAGGACAGCTTAAGTCAAATATATGAGGGATATCTTTAGCAAACAGTAAAAGAAGGAAAGTTCGTCAAGATGTTAGGGGATCTAAGTGGGATAAGAGGCAAATATGGATCAACAGCAAAGAAAAACCACCTTTTCAGGAGGATTTTTTTAATGTTATGGAGTTATCTGCAACATCAATTTGGAAAGCCAGTCATGTAAAATCTGACTGTGCAAATTGTTTGAGAAATGAGTGGAGGAAATAGTTTTACCTCTCATAGGAGCTGAAAACACTGAAGTAGGTAAATATTTTCTAACTTTTAAATGTACAAATCCAGGAAAGACCCCTCAGCACATGAAATGATGTCTCCCTCTTAACAACTCTGTGGTTTGGTCTCCATTAGATTTATGAGGTCTATATTTGGCACCTAAAAGCTAAAAAATCTCATCTTGGTTTGGAGCAGAAACCAAATACTGCCCAAATCCCATCTCTGGAAGAGACAGAAGCTGATTTTGTCTTGCAATTGTGTCCATCTCCTGGGTGAGGCAGAATTCACCAGAGAGGATGCTGTCTTCAGACTTGTGTTTGAAGACAGAGCTTTTCAAAAGAAGTGGTTGGGCTTAAATTTCACACTCAAAATCTGAATTCATGTAGAGTACAAAATACTTATTCCTTCTGCAGCTTTACAGTTCCCTGCAAGTTACCTCTGACTGTATCGATTCAGACTTTCAGCAAACGTGGTTGAATTTTTTGTAAGGCAATGCCTAGAAATATATATTTTTGAACTAACTAGATTCTCTCATGCTAACGCAGCTTATGTAAGATAAAACATGTAAAATCTGTAGCAAGGTCAGACTCAAAATACAGGAATTTATTGCTGGAAGGTGTGAAAGAGCAACTGAGAAGAAGCACGTTTATTGCTGTGGTTCCATTATGGTCAACATGCACATTGGAAATGTTGGAGGAGTGCTGCAAATCTTACCCTGTGGGTTGCAATCCTTCCAGAATGTTTTCATCATCTCTGGTGCAGGTTTTTTAACAGCTAACACAGATAAGTTATTTAACAGATAAGTGGACTTTGCTCCGCAGAATGCGGGCATTTTCACGGCTATGCAAGTGGCAACTCCTGCTCTGCAGGATGGAAACATGGAACAGCCTGCCATCCTTCCTGTGTGCCTTGAAATGCAACCACCAGGCTCCTTCTCTGGGCCTGAGATGACAACCAGCAAACTCTGTTTTGACATGCTCAGACACACAGCCTTCCCCAGCGTGGCAGCTCCGTCATGCGTTACCTCAGGTGGGAATTCCACACACAGGCCCAGAGGCCAAGCTGGGAAAGACCCTTCCTCATGTGTGTGAAGAGGTGGAGAGGAGACGGAGGCAGGGAAAGATCAGAGAGGGAGGTGTATATGGTCCTGCTGTGATCTTTCAAGTGCTTGCTGCCCTGAAGGGAAGGGCCACCTTTTCTGACTTGCTTGTACCGTGTGAAGGAGAGAAGGAGACTCTGAAGAGAACTGCATGCTTGAGTGAGGTTTTTTTAGTTCCTTGGGAGGTGTAATCTCCCTTGAGTCTTCCTGCAGAGGACCTCCTTTCCTCTATGGACTTAGGGCTCATGGTACAATCAGAAGCATAGCTGTAGATGTTCCTCCTAGCACTCATTTCACAACCTTGAAATTACTCCATATCCACCCTTAGCACTTCTCTCTTCACACGCACATCCCATCTGTCCCCTCAGAAAGCGACTGATCCCCGCATCCCCCACTGACAGATGCACGAAGAGTCTCCCACACAACAACAGCTGCCATCCCCCTCCACCAGCCCTTCCCACTGGCTGCTCCTGAACACCAGCAGGAGACACACACATGGCCAGGCAAACATCTGCATGGACACCCAGATGTTCCAGCCCCTTGCAAGCAGATTTCTCTGGCTGTGTCATGACTGCAAAGGGTTCAGGCAGGCACAAATGCCCCACATTCTCCACACTGAGCACAGCTCGTTCGCTCTTGCTTTGTTCCTTTTCCTGCAACAACCCATTGATCCCTTTCTCTTTTCTCAGCCAGCTGGCAGGTTGATGCCACTGTTTGATTTTTATTTTCCTAGTGGAGGGAGCAGAGTGGTCAGAGGCCAGGGGAGCACTGGTGGCAGTGGGCTGAGCAGGCTGTGGTGTGTGGTTTCAGCCCATCTGAATCCCAGTGTCTGAGACTACATCTCCCCCTCATGGACAACTGCTTTACCATCCCCTCCACCCACAGCCTGCCATGGTGGGAAGTTCACTCCCAGCAGAGAAGAAAGGTCCTTTCCACAGACTGCAACCAGCTGCAAGAATTGCCAGGAATTATCCTGCTGGAGAGCTTGACCTAGACTCTGCAGTGGGAAACCAGTGTAAAATATGGGACAATGGGTTCCCAGCACAACCTATGGCTGCATGAACAGCTGTTGTCAATAAATGCAATTGTTTTGAAGGGAAATAAGTTCCTAGTGCATCTCTCTGACACCTAAGATGTATCCTATGTTTTCAACCCTCAGCCAACTGTACCTTACTCCAGCACTGCTTCAAGCCATGGAGAAAGCCAGTGCTTTCCTCTTTCCCTTGACTGACATCTGTAGTCCTTCTTTGCGCTTCAGCCCAGTAGTTGTTCATCCAAGAGCCCTGTTAACTTGTCCCAGAGAAACCTCTCTGCCCTTTGTTCCAGCAGCAGTATTCAGAGGTTTTAACGTGTGAAAATAAGGTGCATTGGTGTGCTTCTGAATGAAGCTGGTTTAAATATTGTTGAATATTTAATATGGTTTAAATATTGAAAACTGGGATTTTCTAAGGGTTATTCAGCACTTCTTCATAAAAGGTCTGCAAAAAACCTCTAGAGGAGAGCCTGCCTGCTGTGCAAGTCATGCAGAAGGCAGGTACATCTAGAGCACGTCAGGTCCTATCACTACCCACGCACCAAACCATTTTCCCGGTTAGTCATCCTTTCCTACCCTCCTTCTCAATGCAAACATTGCTTTCCTAGCACTCACGAAACTCACCCCTGGTGCTGGCCTTACGTAAGTGATTTCGACATGGAGAGCTGTGCCACGAATGCAGTGGACATGTGATGCTCCACTCAGCCTATGGTAGCCACCCTGCACATCAGTATGGCCTCCTGGGTGGCTCTTTGGGACTTCCACACAGGCCTTCATCCCTTACAGCAACCCAGGGCTCTTACACACCCTTCAAGGGTTTCAACTTCTTCCTGGATTGTCCTCATCACCTGCAACTCTGCCAGTCCCATAAGCACAGCACCCATTGAACATATTCACCCCTGGCCCTCGCACATTCCATGTATCCATGTGCCTATCATCAAGGTCTGTATGGATTTACCTGTGCCCTTGCACACCGAACTCCCAATCTGCTCTCCTGGTGCACTGCATGCACCTAGGGCCCCTTGCACACTTAGCCTCCCGCACAGCAAAAAGCAGATAACAAGAGATGTCTTAAGCCTTCAAAAACTTTTTCTCACTCCTCATCATTCTTCCTTCCTCCATAAGACCCCACACCCAGGTCTGCAGTCCTCACTTGTACTTCCCTCATTTCGTTCGAGCATGCTGTGTGCACAAATGTCTCTTATCAGACACAACTTTTCCCTCCCTTCACCTTCCCTTGCACAGCCCTTGCAAGCAGGCACAGCCTGACAAGTCCCTTCCTCACTCCCACACTGCTGTGTGTCAAGCTCCTCACCCCTTGTAGCAGGAACTGTCATTCCCATTCACTTCCACCTCATGCCCTACAGCTCCAAACTCTACTTGCCTCCCCACACACTTCACACTTTACTTTTGACCTCAGCACAGACATGTGGCTTATATGGCCCTCCAGGTAGTTTTTCCTCCCATTTCTTCTCCTCCCACCCCTTTATATCTTTAGCCATTTCTCCACCAGCACATTTGTTCCATTCCCTCTTGCTGTTTCACTCAGCCAGTACCTACCACAGACATATAAACACATTTGTTACGTCTGTTGCAACAGAAAATTGCTCCTTTTTGTTTGTGTTATGTTCTCCTCCCACAGTCTTCCCATTATTCCTTGCATGCTGTTCCTTGCCCCAACTGCTTCCCCTGTAACTTATTGCCTGTTCTTTCTCCGTGTTGCTCCTACTCCCCAGCAAAGAGGCATCCCCAGTTCTCCTGAGCAAACCACTGCACCTTTGCACCACTCCCTCTCTTTGCCTACTAAGAAACAAAACCCCAAATTTCCCTTCACTCTCTGCTCTCACCCTTTATCTCCTGTAAACCACCTCTTTCCTAGGCATTACAGAAAACATAGCTCTTCATTTCATCCTCATTCATGCCTCCTACATTCCTTAATTTTTCCTCATTCTTGTGCTCCTCAACACCTGGCTTTATATCCTTGCCACAGTTCATCCTGCCCCTGTGACTTCCACTCTCTTGAATTTCCTCACACCACTTCCCCATGGCTTTTTCCCCAGTTCTGTCTCTCCCTTGCAGGCAGGCAACACACTCCAGCAGGCTTCCAGCCTGCTCCGGGATATCTCTAATTAGTTACCCCTTCACATACTTACAGGACCCTTTTCCCCTCACCACACTCTATCTCCATCCTCCCAGCTCATTTTTCCCTCTGTGTTCCTGTTCTCAGCACATGTTTCCATCACCATGCAAGCCTTGCCTTTCATACTCTGATACCTTCCTTGTAAGTACATCCTCGTATCTATTTCTTGACAGAATCAAAGGTGCCTCCTTTTGACGCCCCCCACAAGCATCATGTAGCTGATTATTTTCCATACCTTTCTCCAAATAGCTAATACTTCACATTTTAACTCCTCCTCCAAACATCCTTTGTGCTTTCACCTTTCTCCCTCCACTCCCACTCCATACCCAACCTCCCCCTTGCAGACCCTACCATCCTTGTATGTCCCTTTCATATCCTCACCCAGCCTCCAGCCTGTACCTTTTCCCATCTCTCTCAAGTGTTACTTCCTCTTGTGAGCTCCTAAACTTTCTGCTACCCACAAGGATCTTCTTTTTCCAATTGATGTGCAGCAGTTTCCTTTTCAAGCTGACCACCTTTGCATGTCTCACCTGCCATTATTACTCCAGTGCACAACAGTGAACATGTAGCACTTTATTTCTGCCGTGTAACACCTTCCCTCCAGTTTTTATATACCTTTATATGCACCATTTAATTTTTTGTTCCCTGAAGAGAAAAACGCCCCAACCCACAGCAGAACAATACAAACAAAACCCCGTAAACCTATGTGTTCTGCATACCTCAACATGTAGCACACTTCTACACAAAGCACCCCCCTGCTGGCTCTGCTGGTACCTCCACTTCTACTCATGTTTTGGCTCCACCACCTGCAATCATGTCTGGATTTTGTCCCCCCACCGTGCTCACACACAGAACCCCTGGTATTTACACGTGTATCTCAGACCAGTCTTTTTACTACCAGCAGCTGGGACCATGCTGAACTCTTCCATTCTCTGCTGCTTTTGTCTGGCAAGGTTTTTTGTTTTTTTTTTTTCCTTCTTTTTCCTTTTCCTTTTTATTACTATTAGATTTTCCTTTTCCTTGCATCCCATTTATAGGTGTTTCTTCTGCCACTTCTCCACTTGCAAGCTTGCACATATCAGGTATTTGTGCACCTGAAAGTGCCTCTCCTACTTGTCTGGATATTTTCCTGAAGGCACAATGCAAAGGCAAAACTTTACATACCATTTGCACTCCTCATGCAACAAATCACACGAGCCCGAGAGCAAAGAGTGTTTTCTGAAAGACTGTAGCTCACAACAATCCTCTGGACCATATAACACACATCCTTGTCTATTTAAAAAGGGGGGTGGGGGAGAAGCAACCCCCCTGACACACACACACACACACACACACACTCACACACGCGCACGCGTGTGCACACACACACACACAGAGTCATCTCTAAATAACTGGTTTTGCAATATAGGAACCAGAGAATGTGCACATAGCAGCCCTATTCAATCCAAAATATCCATCTCTCCAGATACTGCATATTTATAGTTATAGCTTTTATATAGCTTTCCCGTTTATTTTAATGAAGGATTAAGAACTGATCAGAAAACTATCTAAACCATTCAAGGACTTTTTCCCCTCTTGGCTAAGAGCAGTTTGGTGTCTCCATAAGGACTCGCCAGTAACTGACGCTTTAAGCTGCATTTCAGCTGTTTAGATGAGAAACAGCTTTCTATTTTGCTCTCTAGATGTGCATCTCTGTTGATTAGTTGTGTACTGCATTCCTAGAAGGTACTCACCAAATGCTGGGAGCTGCAATGTAAGAATAGTTTCCCTGCCATTCCAGCACAGNCTTACAAGACCCCTACCTCCTCCCCATTATACTTCTTTAAAGGCCCCCTCTCCCCCCCTCCCCTCCCCGCCCTCTTAGGGCCCTATTAGAAAACGTCAAATTTCCCTTACCGTGGTAGGAGTAACCATGGCATCCGTGTGAATGTTTCCAGAAAAGTCGACATGAAGAGAAAGGTGGATGTAAATACGTTCATTCAAAGTCCCAAAGTTGATCTGCTTGGGTTGTGCAGAGTTGCTCTATGGGAGAGGAGCCTTAAACTCTGAGTCCCGTGAACATAATCTGCTCGATTATAACAAACCAGCTCAGCCAGATGGCTCTGTGCTCCGCGGATTAACCCCTTTATTGCCACACTCTGCTTTCCCTACCTACCATTTATAACGACCTTGCCTGGCTGGGGAAATTCAGATAATGACGTATTTTTTTGAAAATGGCAAAACCGTCATAAAGGTCATTTTTCCCCCTGTGTGCGCTAAAAAAACCATCCTGTGCCTATTTTCTTTTTTTTTTTTTTTCAAATCCAGTTGATGGTTTTTTTCTTCTTCCTGGCAAAATCTCTTCATATTTTTTAG
>VXBC01000846.1:127423-139226 GCA_013399945.1 Ploceus nigricollis | reverse complement strand
AAAAAAAAGGCAAAAAAAAACCCCCCCAAAAAAAGCAAAAAAAAAGAAAAAAAAGGCAGCAAAGGAAGACGTCTAGAAGCAAAAGACCTGGGCAGAAGGGCTGCCTACCTCTGATGGGAGGCAAACCTCCCAGAGCTTGCAAGCGTGGAGGGGTTTTGCCCTGTGTCTGGGTCTGTGGGCAATCAGACGCCTTGTAATTTGAGATGTGACACCTTAATCTCGCCAAATATGTGTGCACTGCAAAAAGCATTGTAGACAGCCTCTTTTCACAGCCAGGGAAAATGGAGACGTGTTTGGTCCTTGCCGTTTTCCAACCTTTCCCCTACAGATGTTTCTGTTGTTCTGAAGCTGCTTCTTTCTAGGTATTTCTACATCTTCAGCTGTTATTCTGTGGGTGGGATGGTTTTTTTCCTCATGCTAACCCTTAGCATAGGTGGGTTTCTTTCACACTTTAAGCAGGTTTCTGAATTTTTAATAAGAAGCAATCCAGCTCCCAAAGGTCACGTTATTTTATGTGTCGCCCTTGGATCTGAGGTTCAGACATGGCAAAAAAAAAAAAAAGTAAAAAACCCAAACAAACAAACAAAACACAAAAAACCCCAACCAAACAAACAAAAATCAAAACAAACAAACAAACAAACAAAAAACTAAAAAACCCCCCAAAAAAACCAAAAGGTAAAATATTACTTTGAACAAGTCCCTGTTCTGTCTTGAAGAATCTGAAACATTGCTCAAAGCATGCTGGAGAAAGTCATCTTTGAATTCTGGGATTTTAATTGGGATAATTACAAGACATTGATCTGATTAATTAGGCACTTGACCAGACTTCAAAACATGTGATATTTTATATACTTTGAAGACATGTATTTTTCTCTACATATTAACAAATACCACTGTGATTTTGTTTGATGATGAAAAATTGAATATTTATGGGGAAGATATGTATGTAAGTATGCAAATGCATGAACATTTTATTTAATGCATGCCTTGGGTCATTCTAAAAGCAGGGAGTGTGTTCTATAATGGTTAGCTTTTGCAACAGCACCACTTTGTGGTTAAATTCCCAAACAGATCCCAAAAAGGGGCTGTAGGGACACCACATGTGCCTCAGCAAGTCTGAGCTGTTCCCATGGTGGTTGGTTTTAATATCCATTGACAAATGCACTTGCCTGGGATGGAAATGTGTTCCAGCCATATGGTCCTCTCTTTTTTTAAGATGATGGGTTTGAAGTAAAGGCAAGGAAGAAGTGGGAACAAAAGATTAGCTCTGAGAATTTTGACCAACTGCTATCTTCAGTACAGGAGGCTGTTCACCTTTCAAATGCCAAAATCACTTCTGTTCTAATTTTCAGAATTTTATAAAGGGCCTGACAACATCTCTAGAAATTATTTTTTTATCCTTGAAATGTGCTGCAAATGTTTTGTTGGAAGTAAAAAGGAATCCAGCTATCTTTTTATTTGGTGGAAATGGTGGTGGGAAAGAATAGAAATTATTTATATAAACATTATGTAAATATTGTTTTAAGAATACCAATGGTGCCATTTCAGAGCTGAAGGAATTTCTGAAACCTCATTGGCATCCTCACTTGCACCCAGGCTAGGCAAACGAGAAGTATGAGAAAGAATTTCCAAGCATGATTCACAAAGAACTTCAAGCTTAGTTTTGTTACACATTTCTTGGAAAGTTGTATTCTGCAGCTTTCCCTCTTTCTTAAAAATAGTTAGGACAACTCATAACAATTAACATAGTAGGTCAAAGATGCCACAGTGTAAAATGTGTACCCAGAGCTGTAGGCATGCCAGGAGGGAGGATGGAAATAATGCACGTAAATAAGCAGGAATTCTAGGCACACCCTGAAAACCATTATTCTTCAGAGCTTTTTCTAAAAGAAAGGCATTTTACAGAGTCAGCTTTTATGCAGTTCATCTTCAAACCTATTTCCTTGGCAGAGAATTAGCAAAGTGAAATTAAATGAGATTACAATAATAGTATTAATTAAAATAACATCCAGATGCAAAAAAATGTACCTAGTAAGTACAACTACAATAATTTTCTTGCATGAAAGATTTTACACACACACAGCATTGCAGTACTCAGACCAAAATTTTAATTGTTTTACGAATATTTTTCATTTCAAAGGAAATGTATTGATCTGTACTCCTATATCAAAACAAAGCTATATATTAAGTGATATACAAAAGGGGATTTACACTCTCCAATATGTAGCTGTGTTTTGGCAGTACAGTTATGGATGATTACAAATCTCTCCAATGTACTAATGTGTTACATCACTTACTGGCTTAGTTCATATTTTGGATATACATAGTATTTGTCTTTTTCTGATGCTATCCTTTTTTTTCAGAGATGGTCTTTGTTGCAGGAATAATTCAGAAACAAGGTTAGTTGATGATAGGCAACATTTTGGGAAAAAAATACATTCCTTGTAATTATTAGCATACTTTGAACCCCTACTCATTTTTTATAATTCCAAGTTAGCTGAAGAGAACTTGCATGACTATCAGTAAGAAAAATGCTGAGGAAAAAAAAATCAAATTAAAACCATATGAAGAGGTTTGGTTCCATTATTTATGCTAGGACTGGGAAAAGATGCCTGCAGTTTTTAATGATGGAGGAAGAGGAGATTTGGAGTCACAGCACCATTCTTTTGTGAGGAAGATAAATTCTACACTGGGACATATAAAGTGTTTGGTAAGATGTCAGCTGGGATGTTGGGACTCAGTTCTGACCACGTTCAAGTCAGAGAAGACCTGGAAAATGACAGAAGAAATGATTAAATGTGTCATGTAGTTTAAAATATGCTGAAAAAACCCAACAGAGTAAAGAAATCAATGAGGACTCACAAGGCTGTAATGGACCCTGGCCAGGGCAAGGGCAGGTCTAGGTGTTCTCTCTCCCATCATCTCTGCTGTGACTGTATGACTTACACCATCACAGAAAGCAAATATATTCAGGAACCTCTTCACTCAGGACTCTGGCACAGCTTTTGAAGAAAACTTCCCAGTGAAAGCCTTCAGGAAGTTTCCACTGCATATCCATATGACTTGGTTTGGGACACTTAATGTCTTTATCATGGGGAAATTTTCCCACAGGGAGGTCACCACCATAGTACTGGTTTTCCCTCCTGGACTGGTGCTTCTGCACCTTGTAGGTGCAGAGGAACTGTAATAGCTGGAGCAAGCTGAAAGAGGATGAATGAAAGGACAACAAATGTATGTTTTTCAAAATAAAGATAAATACAAGTCAAGCAGTTCCAAATGGAAGGGGCTCAGAGCATTGCTGGTCTGGCATCTTTTAGATCCAAG
This sequence comes from Ploceus nigricollis, assembly GCA_013399945.1. Taxonomy (NCBI): domain Eukaryota; kingdom Metazoa; phylum Chordata; class Aves; order Passeriformes; family Ploceidae; genus Ploceus; species Ploceus nigricollis. Next base: position 135,902 of record VXBC01000846.1, on the reverse strand, counting down.
CAGGCTGCCCATCACTGAAATGAAAGGCTCAGTTCCACACCACACATCCAGGAAATGTGTCCTGACCTGTGTGTTTATTACTACTCTTGGTGTCAAATACAGGTGCTCTTCTCAATGGTCACTACCAGAAGAAATAGAAAATAGAGCAAAGCAAAGCAAAGAAAGGTTGAATAGTGAAACTCTGTGAAAAGAGAAGCTCATTCATTTGCAAGCAGCTATAAAAGTTGGTGTAACAATGGGCAATGATATTTTGCATAAACTAATCTAGTTAACATTCTTCTTTTTGTCTGCTGGAATAGAAAAAGTTTTGGTTCAAAGTAGAGCTGACAAAGTATATTTAACAGCAGGAATCAGCTTGTTGAAGCCAGTGGGACATTTCTCAGCTCTGGCTTGCATCCCCTGTAGTTAATATTTGTGTGTTGTGTCCTTACAAGGCAATTTTATTTGAATTAAAGTAACTTTTATTCAAACTTTGATGGATGCTGATGCCCATTTGGCTGAGCTTCTACATTTTAATTCCCTAAAACCTTAGTGTGAAATCACATCTACTGAGGAGGGGCAGGGCAGCCAATGTGGTATGGATCAACTTTCAGGCAGCCGAAAACTGAAAGTCCTATTTGAGCCAATGCAGATGCACAGGCAAGGGGTTTGAAACAATTCTGGGCCAAAGTATGTTCTCTGTCCATCCTGGACTATTTTTATTTATTTATTTTTTTTTTTTAATAAGTTATTTCCCAAGCCTAGTACACACTTGTAACTAAGTACTCCTTGAGGGCCTATAGGTAAAATATTTAATGCATCTTTCTATAGTATTAAGCTCACTGGGGTTGTCTGTGAGCTAATTAGGAAGTCCCTGGATTAATTTGGGACTGTTTCAAATGATGGTGTCTCCAGCAGCTTCCAGGCAGCCTGGCAGCTGGACCATTCCAGCCCCATCCCCGGCGGGATGCTCCTTCCCTCCTGCAGGCAAGGGATGTGCTGATGCTCTGCATCCAGCACAAGACATGGATCAAGGGATCAAGGATGCACGACAGAGTCAAAATCACTCCTAAGGAGCTGTGTGAGCAGGCAATGAAGTCTTTTGCATGCTCAGAGCCTTTTCTTAACCTCAATTCAAAGAGATTACCTTTTTCTTTCATTGCCACGCATATCGTTTTTAAAACCAAGTAAACAGACAAATGTTATTCACCCACATTCCATTCTTCCACAGTTTTATTTGGAAGAACAAATTCATCCTGTTGGGAATCAAGTGGGATAAGGAAAAAAGCAAAGGCATGGAGGCTTTTAAAATTATAATTTCTTTTTAGTCCAAAGACTTTATGGCTTTTGACCCCATCTCTCATCATGGGAGTAGTGGGTAAAAAAAGAGGCTGGATGGAAAAATCCAGCATGTTCTTTTGATTGAATCTCACTACTGACACTTGGGGCTGGTTGTGCTTCAGGCTGTCCATGCCTGGAGCTAAGATTAGGCTAAGTTCTTAGTTTATAAGGAACTCTTTTCCCCTCTGAGGAAGCTCATGCCAAATTCTGTTCTGCTACATGCTCGTGGCAAATCTCTCTTCCCAAATATCATCGACGCTTAACCCACGCCTGTGGTTCTGTAAAAGATTCCTCCTCACATGCTTTGCTGCTGTCCCGTGTCTCATTCCAGTTCTGCAGCTGAGCCATTCCTTTATCAAGGACCAGAATAGCAACTGAGTTTTCTGCCCTGCAAGGGAGGAGAATGAAGAAATCACGCCTTGAGCAGAGGACACAGAAAGTGTTTATTGCAGGAAGATGGGGATGGTCACACAATCATCCCTGACTGGCACAGCCTAATCCGTGAGTCATACAAGCTTGGTCACACAAGCAACAATAGGAAAATTTATGGGGCTTTAGGACTGTTATGAACTTATGGCATGTATGTTCTCTCCAGTGCACATGCTGGGTTTGATTTTTATCTTTCCTTTAGTGGTTAATTTGATGCCTTTTCCCCTTGCTGAGAAGTTCCTGCTGGAGGCAATTCCCCAGTACGGCTGTCTCAGTAGACAGCAGTTTTTGTTAAACACAGCCTCTGTCCCTGCAAGCTCTGCCTTTGATATAAAGCAAGACATCATTATGCTGTAGAATTTCTTGGAATGTCTGTAAGGAGTTGAATCTAAAGGTATTAAGGACTGTTTTTGTGGCACTGTTAATAGTCTAATGCTTTCCCTTAATTATCATGGTCTCTGCCTAAATATTATGAAGTAAATGAGATGAATTTTTTATCCTGAGAGTGAATAAAACTAGTTTGCAGGGCTACATCTTCTGAAATTAGAGATTATTTTTGCATCAAGGCAGGGTCAGTGTTACAGTCAGACCTCAGCTGATTAAGACAGATATTTTGGCTCTCATCAACCCCAAATAAAGCAAAACTCCAGGAATCCCTGATTTCTTTATGGAAATATGATGATACTGAGCTAGGCCCAGAATGTTAAACAGGTAATCACTCCTTTAAATCTGTCCATACCAATCTTCACATCCTTGGGGATTAGTTCACTTTCTTCATTGTACCTTGATACCTCCCCTGTATCTTCCCTTAATTTTTGAAAATTTCCCTTTCTTTTATGCGTGACTTCTATTTTTTGAAATACCTCAAAAGAAGAATGGATGTTGCACTGTATCTAACAAGGTGACAGATCTGAGGGTCTTACTGAGCCAGTAAAGTGAGAAAATATCACAAAATCCTAAAAATGCCCAGCTAGAACCTACAAATTTCCTAGCATGCAATGCAGTTTTAAGTCCTCCCCCCACACAGAGGCTTTTGTCCTGTGAGTTGATATGTACAGCAAGTGGGAATTGTTTCACTTGGGAAAAACTGACCATGCAGCATGCCCTGCTTTGCACTGAGAGAAATGCCACATGTCATTTCTGCTGCAGTCTCAAGTTCTTTAAGGCAATTTCCATGCTCCACCGTGTTTTTCCCAGGGATGGGATCCTGAATCAGCTCAATAAAATGAAGAACATGCAAAATTTCTGTGTGATTATGCTTGAACTGCTTGTTAAATGCAGTAGATGTGTCCCTGCTCACACAGAAACGGCTTGTGCTGTTGAAACACCCTGCACAGACACTGCTGTGGAGCTTGAATAGCCATCAGTGCTTGGGTCAGTCTCGTGGATGGCTGTGTGGGATGCACTGAAAGGGCTCCTAAACACTGGAATGGGCTTCCCAGGGAGGTGGTGGAGTTCCCATCCCTAGAGGTGTCCAAGAAAATCCCGGACGTGGCATTCAGTGCTCTGGTTTAGTTGATGTAGTGGTATTTGGCCACAGGTTGGACTGGATGACCTTGGAGGTATTTCCCAATCTCAATGATTCTGTGACTCTGTGATTCTTTCTATAGGGCTGATCTATCCTTTCAGCTGCTGTGTAGGCCACTATCACTGACCCCTTTTTCCAGAAAATTCCACCTCCTTGTGCTCTGCTTTTCGTGTGTAACACAACGGCTGGGGTCCCGGCTAAAGGTTTAACACATCACCTACCCTATTATAACAGCAATTATGGGGTTTGTGCGAAAAAAGTGGAGTAGTAACATGTAGGAAGTGGGAGGCTGACAAGAAGACAAAGAAGGGATGGAAGAGCTGGTTGGAAAAGTAAATAGGACTGAAAAGAACAAGAATAGCTGCAGTCAGAGGAATTTAGAGAAACAAAGATAACGCTTCTTGCAATCTGGGGCTATAAAATCATGTCAACATGCAGAGGAAGGTGATAAGGCATGGTTTTACCTCTTCTACAATGGCCTGAGGCACAATCACTTTTGCAATTCTTTACCCTGCCGCCTACTCAGGCCAGTTGTTAAAAGCTATAATTCAAGAGTCATCCTCTCTACTCAAAAATGCACCCAGAATCCAGCTCTGATGTGAAAACATAGTCTTTTACCAGTGCTCCCAGATTATCATGAACATTTGGTGCTGGTACTGGACGTTTCCAAATCTCAAGTGAGATGTTTGCTTTGCCACTGTATTTTAACCAAAAAAACCCCACAACCCAACCAAAAGAAACCCAAAAACCAACACACCACCCCAAAAACCAAAACCAACCAAACAAACCAACCCTACAAAAACCCCCCACAACAGTTTTGTTTCTGTGAAACAAAGAAGCAAACAAAAATATTTCAGTAATATTTTCCATGAGGAAAAAATTTCTACTACTGAAATTTCTACTTAAAATATTATTTTGTTTTGGTTTTGTTTGGTTTTGCAACTTTTGTACTCCATAAGATTCAGTTTTTAAGGTCCACTTAAAGCCTCAAAAGTTATCAGTTAGATTAATCTGGATCAGATACTAAAACAGTGTTCAGTCACTATTTTAAGCTAAAAGTCCAGAAAACTTAAATGAGAGCAACATGCTACTACAATACTTAGCTTATATTTATATATTTATTGCAAAATTTTTTTATTAACAGATTTCTATCCAGTATGAAAATGTTAACACCCTTTCATGACTGTTCTGGCTTGGTGCAGTGGAAACGATGCAGGAAATCTGATCTTGAATATTTTCTAGTAACGTCTCTTGAAGGAGACCCATGCCATGGGACACTCCAAAAGATTCAAGCTTAAAAGTCCACTTTGCAACTTTGCAAACATGGATTAAGCACTGGAGCTCCTTCATTCTGGATGGATATGACTGAGACAACACAAGGCAGAAAACCTTGAGAGACCACAGTTTAGCAACTGAAGAGATCCACAAATGGTCCTTTCTTGTTTTGCTGTGAAGAGCCAAATTTTTTTTTTTTTTTTTTTTTTTTTTTTTTTTTTTTTTTTTTTTTTTTTTTTTTGTTACTCCCCTGTGCCTGCCAATGTCATATACAGGGCAGGCAAGACTAACATTTGGTGTCATAGGTTAACATAACAAGAGTGGAAAAGCACGCTTCAGCTCCCAGGGAAGTGGATAAACACTCTGTTCCCTTGCTGGCAGCTGCCTGCTCTGCTGGGAAATATCCCTGCTTTTGCTCTGGGTTAGTGGAGAAAAGACACAGAGCAAAAAGGCCTTTTTCTTCCACTAAATATTATTGTGAGAGTCTTCTGGCTTGGTGAGCATGAAGGAGGTTTTACTGATCCTTTCACTGCTCTGTGAACAGCAGAGAGGTAAAACAATCCCTTTATCAAATTTTAGGCAGTCCAGAAGCTTTCTTTGTGCTCCAAAGTTAAAACCCACTGAGAATCAAATTGCTTTACAGCCAGCTGAAAACCAAATCAATAAAACTAGTGAACCCAATGTAATTTCTTGCTCATATTATACCTCCTCTTCATTACTAGAGTGATATAGAAGAGACTGCAGCATAAATTGGATTCTTGCCTTCACTACTTGTCTGAATTTCAATGAAAACCACTACATATTTTTTTCAGGAAGGAAAAAAAGTGTTTTCTCCAAGCTTTTTGGTTGTCACTGGAGGAAGAAAAAAAAAGAAATAAATTAAAATAAAAAAGCTAGAAAAATAATAATATATTAGTTATGTTAAAACATATTTTAAGCAGAATTGTCTCTTCTGGATTGGTGTCTCATTAATCAGGCTCTATCTTTCTCCCTTTTATCTACAATATTCATGGGAGTTGTGGTTCAGGTTGTCTCACAATACGAGCTTCCTATGCAGGCCAAACTCACCACATTGATCGTATTTAACCCCAAGATTAGCAAAAATATTGGTGACAGACATCAGAGGGGTAAACTGTACCTCAGTTCAGTTCTCAACAGAAAAGCATAATGAATGCTGATTTTCTGCCTCTAATTTCTCATTATATGAATGAGAAATGTTTTGTCTCTTTGAACAAATCTTTAAAGTAAATTTTACTAGTATCAACTACATAAAGTCAAATACTCTCTTAAAATGTTACAAATAGTACTTCTGATTAATTTCTTTACATAAATTTATTTGTATTTTATTTTAGCAGCAGTTTCAAAATTTTGGGAGTTTTACACTTAAAACGTTTTGCAATTTCTGAATAGTATTAATAAATTTACAATTTGAATCTTACTAATTGCTTTTTCTTGTCCTCCTTTAAAATTGGATGTTTTCTTTTCCCTTAGCCCACAGATCTTTGCATTCCATTTCTTGAAGCTTTTGCCTTTATCTTTCTAGAAGTTTTCCCCCCCGTCTAATTAAAACAAAATGATAAAACCGCAAGAGAGGGCTTGGAGGCATTAGAAGATGTTTTAAAAAGGTGCTAACCTGTGTTTGATCAACAGCAGCTGTTTCTTTTGCTTCAGTGCAGCTACAAGTATTTATAGCATTGAAATTTACACCTTTCTGCTTGTCTTCCCTGAATAAACAACTGACTAAACTTTTCCCTCCCTAAATGCAACATCAGAATTTTACAAAGAAATTATTTCTTTGTGAGAATTGAAGAAGCTGAGGATTCAATTTAAATTGTATTGATTTATTGCAGGTGAGGATCTTTGTTTTTCCAGCATGCTGACCTCTGAACTCCTTTTCCTTGGTACTCCCATGACTTTTGTCTTCTTTTAGTGCTGACCAGGAGAGCTAAAAAAATTACCTGGTGACTTTCAAAGGTCTATTTCTATCTATTTCTATTTCTATTTCTATTTCTATTTCTATTTCTATTTCTATTTCTATTTCTATTTCTATTTCTTTCTATCATGCCTTCCAGTGATGAAGAACTAGCAGCTGTTTGGCCCTCAACAAGTATTTATGTCTTTTAAAATACTGATTTTTATAGAGAGTACTCATAGGCAGCTTATACATGTATACATCTCACTTGAGATTACAACAAATATATATATTTATTTATATAATATATATACAGGGTTATTGAAGGTAATTGTGCTTAAATCTAACTATTTCTTCTGCCTATAATATTTATATTCTTGACTCTTCCCTGCACATTACCCACGCCTTAAGTTCACTGATCAATGTGGGTAAGGAAATGCAAACATTCCAATTTTAAAAGCAAAGACAAAATTAAATAATCTGCAGCACATTATTCCATGGGAAGGCTAAATTAGAAGCTAAGAGGAGCTGGGAAGCGTCATGGGACGGACGAAGAAAGGAGATAACACCAAGTGGTTGGTCTCTGCTGCCGTTGGGGATGGTGCCAAAGCTCTCAAAACATTCCCAGCGGATTCCTGCGGCACCTCCGAATTTCACCCAGCATTGGAGATGAGCGTGATCTGAGTGAATTAAAGAGGAACAAACCACCCCTGGCTGGCTGGGAGCTGGCAGGAGTCCCACCCATTGACTCAGCCACGGCCCTGTGAGCAGGTTTGACTCGGAGTGTTGCGCTGTTGTTGTTGGCATGGGGACGGAGCAGGAGCCGGCGAGCGCTCTATGTAATCACCACTCTGGCTTTCCAGCCCTGGATAGGTTTTCCATAAACAAACCACAGGCCCACTCCTCCATGAGGGTCACTTCAGTCCTCTGTGGGGTCACTTCACTCAGCTGCTGCTCTGGCTGTGGAAAGGTCCCTCGCCCCATTGAAGCAGGGGTTTGCAGTAGTGAAATCACAATCAAGCACTTCAGATTTAACAGAAGGGCTCAGCATCCTGCAGGATCAGCTCCTGCAGTAGCCAAAGTCAATCAAAGATCAAAACCCAGGCTACTTCCAAAGGAGTGTCTGGATTTTCACCAGCATAACCAAGAGGGGAACTCAACCCTCTTTGGAGAGACTCTTCAAGATGTCTATGAGTGCCTAAGGTTAAAGACAGTGTAGGAACAAACAAGCTGTGGGAAATGGGCTCAGAGGTTCTCTGTGGAAGCTCCAAACAACTCGGTCCTCTCACTTGCCAAAAAAGAGGTAAAGACTGTCCCAGCCCCTCATCTGTGTGGCCATAATCCTGAGACTGTGCCATTCTGACAGGACAAGAAGAAACAGCCTCAAGCTGCACTGGAGGAGGTTCAGGTTGGACACCAGGGGGAATTTCTTCTTAGGAAGGGTTGATAAACATTGGAAGGAAGGAGGTGTCCAAGGGACTCCTGGATGTGGCACTCAGTGCCGTGATCTCGTTGACACAGTGGGGATCAGTCACAGGTTGGGCTCAATGACCTTGGAATTCTTTTCCAACCTCACTGATCCAGTAATTCTGTGTTTGAGGGTGAGTCCCCAGCAGTTCTTTCCCTTAGGAAACAGGAGAAGCCAAGTTATCCTTTAGGGAAGGCTTTCTTATCTGTAAACAAAGACAGTACAGGCTTCTTCAGGTTTGATTCCTTGATCACAAACTATGCCCAAGGAAAATTTAACAAAAGGCACTCCAAGGTCATTCATGGTCAACCTGATGTGCAGGAGTGGTTTTCCAAATTTTGATCTGTGTTATTTTGCCTACCTTCTCACAGCTATAAAGTCAATCCTTAATACCTTTTTTTTTCTAAAAAACCAGCAAATAAGCAATATTTTTGCTGTAAATACATTAACAATGAATATTAATAAATGCAAATATTAATTATCTCTAAATCCACATATTTGTAAATGTAAAGGGATTAATAGTACATTGATAATATTACATTTATTT
>VXBC01000846.1:101026-116866 GCA_013399945.1 Ploceus nigricollis | reverse complement strand
TGTTGTTGTTGTATTTTGGTTTTTTTTTGTTTTTTTCACTGACCAAAGAAAAAAAAGCATTTACTCCTTTTAAACAGCAGCTCCTACATTACTGTGCCTAGGGAACAAGGAAAAACTTGCAAGCTGTTCTAAACAGTCCCAAATTCAGAAGAGTTTTGATACTACTAAACTTTCATTTTAAACATGTATTTGGTAAATATGTATAAGTGTAATGCTTAATTCACTGAATAAACACACTGTCCCCCAAATTCTGTGTGTGGCTCCTAAATCCTGCAAACCCAAGGAGGTCTTGCTGAGACTATCCCCTCACCATTCACTGAGCTAAATGGAAATTCCTCTTGGTTATGTCTCCAAGGCAAATTCTCAATCTTAAAACATTTCTTGCTGTTACTGTACATAGTACAGTACAAATTTTATAATCCCCAGGCAGGTTTTTTTTTTTTACAGTTTGGTTACGAATACACACCAACCCTCTGAGAACTATAGGCAGTCTCAGTTCCATATTTTCAATGTTCTTATAGTTATCAGAGTTAAATTTTGTCAGGCTATGTACAGTACTGTGGCCAAAGTTTTTTCACACAATGAATGGGTTATGCTTAAACTGCACGTAGAGGTTTTCCAAGGAGAGTTAATGCTAAACAGGTTATCCCCAGGAAGAAGTAAAAACGTGAAAATAAGAGTTTGTGGCAAAAGAGTTTTAATCTTCCAACACAGTCAGGACCTCTTTGTTGTTCAGTAAGTCAGTAGCAAATGCAGAATAATGCTTTATAATATCTGTGGTATTATAGACCTGACCCACCATTTTCACATGACCCCACACATTTTCCCACTGTTTTAAATCAGGTGTAGTGCCTCTGAAGTTAATCCAACGACTTTCCTAGCCTATAGAGGATGACCAAAGCTAAAACTTCCAGAAGTTAAAGAGTCCATCCCATCCTACAGGCTTGTTTGAATTCTTTAATTCTTTAATCTCATAAAGTACAGTTATGGTTTCTTGGTTATATTTACAAGGAAAAATCTGGGCATGCTATACTCAAATTAGGAATAGAAATCTTAGAAAAGAAAAAAATATGAAAAAAAACATTGCATGGAGTCAGTGGGAATGTTTGAATATTTGAATGTTTGTATGAGAGGAGCTATTAATTTTTCTGGCATGCCCCATGATGTTATGAAGAAAACATCTCACAACCTGTGTTTGGAGAGACCTTACAGTCAGATGTCTGCTAATGTTATGGGGTTTTTTCAGTGCATTTTGTGCCTTATTCCCAATCAGACTCATTCAATTTCCTGTAGATGTGACTCTGGCACCTCTCCTTTTGCCTTTCTTCACAAATTGTTTATCAAATTTGACTGACAGTCATCCTCAACTCCTCTCTCAGACTTTACTGCCTTTTGGTTGAAGGAAAATGTTGCCACTTTTCAGCACCTTCCAATTTACACCAATCAGCATCACTGCATTGCTTTCTTGTGGCAGCCTTTATTTCTTGAGTGAAGTTTTCTCTTGTATTATACAGAGAAACAACAGGACTGGGGTGGGGAAGCTCATAATTTGAGCTCCTGTATAGTGGTTAATGCAAGTAATCAGGACATCAATAACAGCACTGGTGAAAGCTGTTAAAATGCTCCAAATTATCTAAATATTGGCTGATTTTTCAAGGGCAGAAAAATCAATGGGAGAAACTATTTTTAACAAATCACACATTTGCCTGTATTTCATATTTCATTTTTGAAAATGAAGAAAAGCCTGGAAAATTAGTGCAAACCTCCATCATTGCTTTAAGCTGCTATGGATATTTTATTGTCTGATAACACACGTTAACACTTGAAAAACATAGAATTTCTGTGGCCTCAACATATCCAGTTTCTCTTCTCACCATCTCTTCTCTTCCGTGCTTTGGATCTTTCTTCAGGGTTGAGATTGGGACCACTCAGCCTTTACTGGGTGTGTGAAAAATTGCGTTTTTGTTCCAATACAGTTTGCAGGATAGAATGAAAGGATTCAGGCAAAAGAAGTTCCAAGAAATGCATGCCAAAACACAACAGGAGCTACCTGTGATAACTGTGAACTCAGACATCAATGTTTTACGTGGAAAATCCACAGTCTTTGCTTGCTCTGTGTGCTGTTCATGCGTAGTCAACATCCATGGCTGACACTTAGCTATAAAACAAAAATGTGGCCATCTCAGCGCCAGTAATTCAATAGAACACTTTCTACATGGCCACAGACTTCTCTATTCCTGTTATGCTCCTGTCTCTGTTTCCCCCCTCTGTACTATCAAAAATGTTTTCTCACACTGTTGCTCAAATTTTGAGCTGTAAAAATAGTAACCCAGAGTGCTGAGCAGCCCTGCAGAGGAACCTCAACAGGTTGGGGAGATAGGCAGAGAAGAAATGCCTGAAATTTAGTAAAGGCAAATGCAGTGTCCTGCATTTATTTGGAGAAATAATTCAATGCACCAGCACAGGCTGGGGGGTGACCTGCTGGGAAGCTGCTCTGCAGAGAAAGACCTGGGGGTCCTGGTGGACAACAAGGTGTCCATGAGGCAGCAGCACCCTGGGGTCCAAGAAGGTCGGTGGTTTGCTGGGTTACATTGGGAAGAGCAGTGCCAGCAGGTCAGGGAGTGATCCTGCCCCTCTGCCCAGCCCTGTGTGGCACATCTGCAGTGCTGTGTCCAGCTCTGGGCTCCTCAGGACAGCAGGGACATGGAGCTCCTGGAGCAGGGCCAGCGGAGGCTGCGGAGATGATTTAGGGCCTTGAGCATCTCTGCCAGGGAAAGGCTGAGGGAGCTGGGGCTGTCCAGCCTCGAGAGGAGCCCCAGCTGAGAGGGGCCCTCAGCCCTGGGTGTCCCTGTCTGCAGGGAGGGCTCTGAGCAGGGCCCAGGCTCTGCTTTGTGGGGCCCAGCAATGGCACCAGAGGAATGGGCAGGGACTGATCCCAGGAGGTTCCACCTGGGCATGGGGCAGAACTTCTTCCCTGGGCAGTGCTGGGCACTGAACAGATTGTCCAGAGAGTGGAGTGTGGAGTCTCCTCACTGGAGATATTCCAGACCCCTCTGGACACAATCCTGTGCCGTGTGCTCTGGGATGGCCCTGCTGGAGCAGGGAGGTGGGACCAGCTGCCCCACTGTGGTCCCTTCCAGCCTTGACCAGTTGGTGATTCTGTATGGAAGTAGTGGATAGAAGGGGATCTACTCTCTGTGCTTCTGGCAGGATCCTGTCACCTACAGAGTAAATTCCACAGCTACCTGTAACTCCAGGTTCTGTCCTTGGCTCTCTGGATTGACAAGTTACTACTGTGCTACATGCACTGTTTTCCTAGGCACTGAGGAGTCTGAGAACTGTCTTCAGTTGTGTCTTGCACTTGGCTGAACACGTTGTCAGAACCTATTAAATGTTAATCGTTAACAACCAGCACAAAAGCCAAACTCTGTTTGCAGAAATCTTCACTCAGCTTAAGGGTAATGAATTTCCACTTAAGGGTGTAGTTGTGGCTTGTGTTAAAGTGGAAATTTACTATAGAAAAACATGAGGAAGATGGAAGTCATCTTGTAAACAACGTTGTTAATGATTCATAGGTCAGCTTTTGCTAGATAGTTTTATTAAATAGTTGTTTGAAACAGTAACATAGCTGACATCACACAGAGCAGCAGACCACATGAAACCTCAGCTCCAGTCTATTAAGAGGGTGAGTCAGAGACGTTTGTGCAATGTGAGCACTTCTTCTGAAATTTCTAGGCATGTACCTCCCTGCCTCATTACAGCTTCTGAAAATTGCTTAAAGAAGCAATGACAGAAAGCTACAGCAGTATTTTGAAGCGACAGAAATTTTGGCTGACAAAGGAAAGACATTTAGTGAAATTTACTGGCAAATTAAAAAGGAAAATTTGCATCCCACTGTGGACATTAAATAATATTAGACATCAGAGAAGAAGTCCATTAAGTAACATTTTAGCAGTAATAAAAAAAATAAAGAATCATATGAGAGAATCTGTACAAAGCATAGGAAGTGGTTTCTGCAGTGCTTGTGGTCTTCTATACATTGTAAACCTTGTTCTTGTGGAACTGAGTAAATTTGTAAGTCCACAGTTGTAAAATAGTTCTTCTTGCCTGGCTGATCAGAGTGCCCTACAAACCCTGCAGAATGAGTCTCCTGGGATTAGGACTCTGCCTATACTGAGCATGGAAAGACCGAAGGCCCCGTCACACCAGCACACGTGGCTACAACTATAAAACTGTCCAGACATATTGCCAGACCCTTTGCTGGCAATCTGACTAAAGAAGATGCAGCATTTTTCAAAAGCATAAGTACACCCATGGCTTTTCAAATCTAGACAAACCCCCTCAATTTTCCTGTTCCTTTACATGACATCCAAATTTGGGGGGGTGGGTGGTTCATTTTCTAGCTATGTTTTGTTTCATGAGGTTTTTCAGATCTCTTGGTTTAGATTAGACATTATTTCACATCAGTGTCTTACTGGCATCCAGTCAATCCTAGATATTTAGGCAGCCCTTGTGATTAAAGGAACAGCACATCCAGGAATGCATTCATTCATTCATCCCAGGAAAACGGAATAAGCTGCCTCTAGGTGTCCTCCCTATCAGATGCAGGAAAAGTCTTGGTAAACAGTGTGCTCTACATGCCTTACCCATACATATGAACTTTTATGAGATGAATGCAGTCCTGAATATGATTCTACTGATTATTTTAACAAGCTCTTGGCAAGTGGAATATTGGACTCCTTTTATTTGACAGCTTTCAGAGACATTGTTTTGTCAGATCAAAACATTACTGAGATTCTGAAATAAAATTTGGATCATGGAATGATTTTTAGGGATGGAAATTCTATTTTCTTGCCAGGAGGCATAGCAAACAGGCAGAAGATAAGTCTTGGTGACCCTGAAGGTCTGGATGACTTGGTGAAGGTAAGAGATGCAATAGGCAGAACTAAGCATTAGGGTACCTTCTCCTAAATCAGGTTGTCTTCCCCTAAGTCCTGGTGTCTCTTCCACAGTCTNTCCTTCCTTCCTTCCTTCCCAATTGGCAGATGATTAAAAATAGGAATTGTTGCATTTTTCCAGCTTCCAGCTGTCTAATCATTTTATGTAGGGGTTGATTCTGATTCCACACAGGTATTGGACCAATATAATTGCACTGCTGTTAGTTAATGCAGATAACCTTTTGTGGAGGGAAAACTAGAACAGTGGTTCCAAACCTTATATTTGACATTGCTGTGGTCTCTTCCTCTACTTTTGCAATATTTCCATATCAGCACAGTTTTACTGAATTCTATCGAGCTACACTGTGTTGAGACTCAATATCAGAATGGAAATCAGTATTTAATGAAGAAGCTTGTTAGGAAAAAATATCTTCCAGGTTTACAGAACTGCAGTGTTGAAGACAGAAAATTTTCAGGTAATAGTCCTTCAAAGGAGAGTGATCAAAATTCATTAAATTCTTCAAAGACAGGTAGATTTAACAAATATAGAAGATATTCTAGAATTTTAAGGCAGATGTGTGTATGCTTCAGATACTCCCAATAAGTATAAAAATGATTTTTTCTAATGTATCTTTAATAAGAAATATTAAAAAATACAATTTGAAATTCTTGTGGACAAGAAATTGTGATACAGCTGTAAAAATAAGGGGTCATTACTCTGCTGAGCCCAGTCACATTTAATTGAAGATTGTTGAATAGGCATCAGTGAGTGTCAAAAGGTCATAACCAAAGCAGTTACATGAGGGTAGATCACATTTTCCAAGGGAAACAGAAAGGGAAAGGAAATTTATACAGGAAAGTCATTATTATGACTAAACCATTCATAATAATAATAATCATAATAATAATTTAAAAAATCAAATATGTTCTAATTAGAACTTGGGTAAGGAGCAGACCAATTTATCATTAGTAGTTTAATTATAAACTAAAGTTAAGAATCATATATGGTGGAATTGGAAGTCCTGATGAAGACTGAAAAAAATTAACATCTGTCTTTTCAGAGTAAAAACGCAAGGAAAGAGGAGGATTTAAATCTGGTTGGAGTTACAATAATGAAAGTGAACAGATTGAAAATAAAATTCTCTTTTCTGCTATTCCTCATATTATCTAAGGACCTGATCAATCAGATACATGCAGCCATGAATATGAGAGACTGCTGTGTGTGGGCATATTTAAATCATCGATGAAATTGCCTCTAGAACTAAAATCCATATTGAAGATAAATAGAAGGCTGGACCCTTAGGTCACAGCTTCACAAGGATTTATGTGTGCATTTAACTTTACATATATGGGTAATCCCATTGATCTCTTCGAGTCTGCCTACACATGTAAAGCCAAGCAGAGTTTCAAATCCTGCCTGAATTATATCTTTTGATTATTATCTTCTCAATGTTTGCACCAACCTGCAAAAGCAGCCTGATCCACGTCAGAGTAAGTCCTTACTAATCTGACAACCATTGGAGTAAGGCCTGTGTTTCTATAGGATTCTTTGCTCAGTTTTGAGACTGGAATTAGTGAAAATAAAACTGGATTCTGCATCAACCTGAACCATGCCAGGTTTGTTTCCTACCAAAACCAGAAGGTGAAATTCTGGCGACTGCTTGACGTATTTGTAGAATTAATTGACTCTTTTATTTCAAAGCCATTAGTCATTGCAAATCCTAGGCACTGGATAGTTTAAGTCTGAATTATTCTCACCTCAGCCATCATGTTGATCTGACAATGACAGTTTTTAGTTAAAGTGTGCAGTGTCTATCAGCTCTGCTGCTACAGTGACAAGCACACCTTGCAGGGACAGAGGATGTTTTTATTAGACCAAGTGAAAAAGCTGAAGAAAAGGAAAATTTAGAACTCACAACTTGTCATTAAAAAGGACTTTCCTTCTACCCAAGCAATTTTTACTCAAGTATTCTTTTTCCAAAGTTTGGGGGGGTTTTTGTTGGATTTTTTTTGTTTGTTTGCTTGCTTGGTTGGTTTTTTTTAGAAAAGGCTAAACATATGATCATGCCTTATATTCAAAAGATTTTGTCCAGTGAGCTTTATCAAATAAACAGAAAATAAAAAAACCCAGAACAAGCTACAGGAAAATATAAAAATATTACTTAATGGCCCTACTGATTCTCTTATGTTCATAAATTGCATATAAAATGTTATTTTATAATATCTGAAGGTAGAATATTCTTATCCAGTTAGACACAAGGGGTTTAAAACAAAAAAGCTATTTATATGGGCATTAAGCAAACTATCAGATAACAGACAATAAGAATACACTGGTTCTAAGTTCTGCAATCTTGTGTCACCTGACTAACACCAATGGATTCCACATTCTGCAATGCAGTAAATCAGTGCAGAACTCGCCCCGTACTCTCCAAAAATGCAGTGGATTGCTGGTACTGCTAAATCCTTCTGCAAAAAAAAAAAAAATCTCTGAAAGTGAGCAGAGGAAAAATGCAACCAATGAACGCACTAAGTGCAGTGTTGTAAATGACCTTTAATCAGTCACCTACCTCAATATTTTAGTTTTCACAGAAGTAATGCAAAACCATATTACATAGGAGGGAGATTTGGTCTGTACTGCCAAAAAACCCAGCCTCAGACTGGTGCCCCAGCCTTGGCTCACAGGCCAAGTGCTACGATCTGGTTCTTTGTCAATGGGCTTGAGCTTCCTTCCTGGAAAAGAGTGACTGAATCCCTACTGAATGCAGGTTTTGGACTGTGAGCTTCCCTGAACCACCCCAAGGATAGCTGGCCTGAGCCAAAAGTGTGCCAGGGAGCAGACTTGCATGAAACACACACTGTAGAGGTCTGTAAATTAGTGTTTGATTCTGTTTTCTTATGCAAATGTCTAAATATTATAATAAATGTGGTAAATCAGGGTGCATGTGATTTTGGCTAATAAAATTACATAACCCCAAATGCACCTTTTAAAAATGTGTCCTCCAGATTCAGACATCTCACCATTTATTTCAACACAGGAGGATTATTTTCTTAATGGAAGAACAGATGACGTCTGAAGGTGATGGTCAGAGTGTTCTGTTAAACACTGTGCTCACACAGAAGTGCTGATTAATGATTACAAGAAATGAAAGTGCTTTCTAATAGGAAACAACTGGGCTAAAAACAAACATGTCAAAGGCAGCTTAAACTGTGTGCTCCATTTCAATGCTCCTGCTCTGGCACAGCCATGGTGCTTTAAAAAGAGCAATGGAAGATTTTCCCTGCCAACACCTTTCCATCACAGTGAGGTCACTCACAGTCCAGTTTGCACATAGCAGGGAACGTCACAGAGCTGCTCTGGAGTAGCAGAGCAGCCAGGTGGAGCTTTGAGGTGCACTGATGAGGCCACACCTCAAATCCTGTGTCCAGTTCTAGGCCTGTCACTGCAAGATGGACATCGAGGGGCTGGAGCATGTCCAGAGAAGGGAACATAGCTGGGGAAAGGTCTGAAGCACCAGGAGGGGCTGAGGGAGCTGGCGGGGGCTCAGCCTGGGGAAAAGGAGACTCAGGAGGGACCCTCTGGCTCTGCACAACTCCCTGACAGGAGGGGACAGCTGAGGGGGATCCGGCTCTGCTCCCAGGGAATAGCGACAGGATGACAGGAAATAGTCTCAAGCTGCACCAGGGAAGTTCATGTTGGACATCAGGGAAGATTTCTTCACTGAAAGGGCTGTCAGACACTGGAAGGGAGTGTCCAGGGAGGTGGTGAATCCCCATTCTTGGAGGTATCCAAGGAACTGCCAAATGTGGCACTCAGTGCTCTGGTCTGGTTGACAAGATAGGGATTGGTCACCGCTTGGGCTTGATGGTCTTGGAGGCCTTTTCCAGCAGTAACAATTCTGTGATTTGATGATTCTGTAAAGCTGCCATCTGTGAGTGTGTTAATGCAGAAGGTGGGACAATTTCTCCCAGCAAAACCCATTGCCAGGATGACCCATTCTGAAAGAAGTGCAGCCTCAACACCTGGTCAATCCTGTTCAAAAGTCTTTACTGAAGAGGTGAATTGCAGCCTGGAAAAGAGGCAAGCTTTGCCTCTGCAAAATAATTGCAGCCTCAAGGCAAGGCTGGTTCCACATGAGGACTGACATTTGGAATCTGCTAAGGTAGCATCTCCAACCTGAGGTGCCACCTTTGACACCCCTTTAAACATTCCCACTGATTCCCCTTCAGAAGCTGCCTTGGAAGGACTCTCTCTGTTCAGGTGAGCTGCAGGAGGTGCCAGCTTTCACCTCCTGTCGAGCTTCATCTCACCAAAAACATCAGAGAGGGTGATGGAAGAAATAATTATTTTGAATTTCACATAGTAGAAGTCTAGCTATGACTAATTTGACAGCAAATTTTACAAACTCGCCAAAAACACCATGATTGATTTCACAGGGGAGATTTCATAGAAATCATGAAATTTCATAGAAAATTTCATAGAGGGAATTCATAGAAAGCCCAGGTATATAGATTTGTGCATCTTTTGTTTCTTAAATGATCCAGTTGGAGAACTATGAATGTGCAGTGGGAGGGGTGACACATGAGGGAAAAGGATGGGAACTATTAAAAGGAGACTCTTGAGCTGTGTCCATGCAAGGAAAGGAACTGACTGCCTTCAAAGAGAAGGACAGGAGGAGAATGATGGAAGAGAATGGTTATTCTTGCTACTCCATTGCCTGTACATATGGATTTTACTGAAGGAAAAAAAGACCTGAAGGAATTTTGATTTGTAAGGCCTAGTGAAACACAGCTCTGACACCAAATATGTGGGAAAAGGGAGATTTGCCATGTGAAAGAGGAAGTCTTTAATTCTTGCGAAGGGGGAGTGGAACAAGAAATCTTGGGAATTCCCAGTCCACAAGGATTAGTTTGTAACTATTTTATGCTCTGTCAGTTTATCAGAACTGGAGTGTGTTTCCCAAGCAGAGAAAGGAGAGAGCAAATTGGTGTTTGTACAGGAACGGTGTTATGAGAAATCAATAACTTTTATTACATGATACAACTCCAAGCAAAATAATTTTTTGTGTGTAAGTATTAAGTGTTATAGGGATGAAAAAGCTAATTAAGTTATATTTATTAAGAAAATGTAGCATCCTAGGTATATTATGGATTTCCATATGCCATCTTTGGGTGATCATATAAGAAGTCATTTAATTACTTTGAGAGGGTATTAAAGGGCAGCTCCTGGGAGCTATTCCCTGAAGTAGCTTTGCAAATCATGATATTTATTTTGTTTCTGCCATGAGGGTAAGTGAAATCACCTTAATTTTTCAGTCAAATTCCCTAACAGCTATTGTCTTGCCTTGCATGAACCTTCCTGAACTGACATCCGTATAATAATATTAGGAATACAAATCCCTCGTTTAACTTCAGGACAGGAGGATGGGGCAGCCTGTGTTGCCTGCACAATGCCAAGGACTTGAGCCAGCCTGAAATCAGTGAGGCAGGGGAAGGCTTTTGTTTCATGTCTCATGCACAGGAGCGAGGGAGGTCGGATTCTCCCCCTGTCCAGCCTGCCAAGCAGCCAAAAATTGGATCCCCATGGGAGGGCTGGGTAGAGACATCACGCTGTTAACAGAGGCTTCAAGGCAGCCCATCTGCTGCCACTGTCAAGCGGCTGCTGTTGACACAGCAGAGCTGCCAGGAAGGACACCTCACTCCTGGGCTCTTTATGGAGTCCTTGGGAATCAGAAGTGTGGTCCATTCAGAGGGGCTGGAGAAGACTGTGGGAATGGGAAACCTGATGGATTTGGGGGCAGGGAGAATGTGAAGCTGCTTGGATTTTCTGGGAAAGCGTGCATGAAATCAATGGGCTGTTGTTGAGGCGGGGAAGGAGGAAGAATTTGTAATTCGTGTATTTGTTCTCTGATAGGGAAATATAATACTGGGGGATTTGCTTTGGAGAGGAAAAAAACATACTATTTGAGAAGAAGGTTACTTGCCTGACCAGAAAAATGATTGAGGGAACCCTGTTTTAAAAGCGCTGGATGCCTAAGCCTGAATTAATAAACTAGGGACTGCTGTTGAAATAATGCAAGGAATTTCTGAAGGAAAGACAAGAGGGGACCTTGGCAAAACAAGAAGGTAGGAAAAATTATGAATTTAATGATCAAGTTCAAAACAGATCAGAGATACTTCTGCTAATTTATTTCTCCTCTCTCTCTTTTTAAAAATCCTTTTCCCTCAGGAATAAATGCTTAAGTGGAAATACATTTAATTATGACTCTGTCAGTTCCTTGGTTTGGAAGGATGGAGATGAGGACTGGGTTTTGTTTATTTTGAAAAATAAAATACATTGGATCTGAAAACTGATAAACAAGTTATTGCTTCACTTTTAAGATGCATGAACACAGAAAATATCCAAGTTGAAATCTCACAAATTTTCACAGTGTTTTCCACAGCTTGCTTTTGATGTCTGAGCATTCTCAATAGCTCTAAATCAAGAGGGGGAAAACGACAAAAATGTTCAAATTATTTAAAGTCAAAGACATAAAATCAATCTGTGACCAGTTGAAATTCTATCATGTCCGTTCTTCTGCAGTATCATCACTGATATCTAAATGATAGTGATGTGTTTGCTGATATAATAAATGATATAATGTCTTTGCTGTTTCTGCAGAGTGAATTAGTAGGGGATTTCAGTGATGCCAGCTGCAATTAAGCATGAAATTTTGGTTTTCGTTTTACCCCTTTTGTCAGTGTTTGTGAGTTTTACCCAAACTCTCTCTGGCTAATGGAAAACTTTTCCTTGGTTTCCTCTCACACCCAGACCCTCTAAAAGTTTCTTTTACAGCAAGAATTATAGTTTCTTTTTTGTTGCAAGTTTTTTGTAGGAAGATGTGTGATAGTGCTTAGAGAGCAGAGACTCCCTGGATTGATTTTCTGTGGGGCTAAGATTGATGCTAACAAAATGTTTGATGTCTGCTGTTGTCCTTTCTCTTCATAATCTCAAAACCCTTTTCCAATTTCAGCAACATCTGACAGATGACTTCAGTTTTCAGAGGAACTAAACTGTAAATTTCAATTAATTGGTGGCTGGGACAGAAGAAGATCCAAACAAGTCTTTTCTGAGGGAAAAGATGGAGCAGAAAGTCAAATATATGATCAGAAACTGGAGCAGCAAGGCAATGGAAGTGCAGTAGTCTTGAAGCAAGGCTTGGCCAGAAATTGGTATTCAGAGAGCTCAGCCACAAAACCTGGAACACCAGGGCGTCAGGCTTCAGGTGGTGTGCTGATCCTGGCATGATTCACATTCCGAGGAAAGAGGAAGACTTGTGAACAATTTTTTTGTAGATACAGACTTTTTCTCATTTCC
The DNA here is from genome assembly GCA_013399945.1 of Ploceus nigricollis. Lineage (NCBI taxonomy): Eukaryota > Metazoa > Chordata > Aves > Passeriformes > Ploceidae > Ploceus > Ploceus nigricollis. The sequence continues at coordinate 104,575 of VXBC01000846.1, read as the reverse complement.
TTATTTGAAGAGAATGACAAATTTTAGTCTGAAAAATTTAAAAGAATGTGAAGAAAATGCAGTTCTTTTCCTGAATTTTCTAGACAACACTGGAAATCCCACACATCACTTTTTTTTCTGAAGTCCTTCTATTCATTCATTTGCCTAATGATCCCATACTTTTTTCTTTTTATTTATTAATGTTAAGTAAGAACTCTTTTTTTTTTTTTTAATTACAACAAAATACAAACATTTCCAGAATGAAGTAATTTGTACCAGAAATCACTTTATGGTCACCACTTATAACAAAAGATTAGAGACTACAAATGGTAACTGTGGAGTGGTGAAAACAAATTTAGTTTCATGTGCAAATTTTTTTTTCCTGTCTTTCCATAATTGCAAACATATGTACAATTCCTCTTTTGCATGGGAGGCTCTCATCTTTTCAACTTTCAAATTAAAAAATAAAAAAACCCAACAATTTCTAAGAGTCAAAGGGATAAATAAAAGGTGTGGAACAACCGAGTAGGCAGCAAATCTACAGAAGGGAATTTGTGAGTCAGCAGATCCACCCTGATGAGAAAAGGAATCCACTATAAGTGAGGGGTGCTACAGAAGGTATGGGAAGTAATACCTCTTTCCCGTATGGATAAAGCCCCATCTGGGATCCTGTGTCCAGCTAAGTGCCGGTAACAGCTGGAGAAATGCCCCTTGCCAACTGGCAAAAACCCAGAGATGAACACCAAGAATTATTAGAGGTCCAGAAAACACAGCTAGTGAGACAAGAGCGAAGGAGCTGGGTTTGTTTAGTCTAGGGAAGGGAAGAATGTGCAGAGACATGATAACAGCCACCAGGAACAGAACAAGACATGATGTGTTTGAATTGCCTCAAAAGAAAGAGGGTGGGAATTAGGGAAAAAAACCCCAGATTTTAATGGAAAGATAGTGAAGGGCTGGATTAGCTTGCTCCAGGAATTTGTAGAGGCTTAAAGAACAATTTAGACAAACATTTGCCAGGTGAGTTATGAGACTGAAGTTTGCTTATATGTAAACCTTCCCAGGGTAGAAAAATGGACTGGGTGACTTCTTTAAAGTCTGTGGCAGCCTACTTTTTTGTGGATTTTTTTACCATTGCTTAAAATAATGATTTTGAATATTTAAAAAAGAATTGAAAGTGAATGGGGTTTAATCCTCTGTTTCTCACACACAGTTTTACTCCTTATATACACATCAATGCATTACTTATCTTGACTGATTATTATCCTGACTGTTCATTATTATGAGAATTTTATGTTCCGAAACAAGTGACTTTAAAGACTATATTAGATTTAAGGTTTTCCCTTCATAGCAACTATAAAATGCACAAGATATATTTTTAAATACTTATTCATTAGTATTATACAATTTGAATTATTCTATTAATATCTGTCTTAATAAGCTTTAAAGTAGCTTTATAAGTCTGACATTTTTATTCAAGATAGATTATTCTGGGGTATATATTTGGTTATATTTTCTAATCTGATAATAACACAGTATTCAGTTACTAATTTTTACTTTTTCTCTTCTTTTTTGCCCTGTGTATAATAGATACAGATAAAAAGTAGCTGATTAGACTTTGGCTGAAATATCTCTTCACTTCTATCAGTTTTAAATCTACTGACTTTGGATTCAATTGTTTTCCCTCTGCTTCTGAACTGTAGGTCAAAATAAAAACTTTGCATTATGCTAGTCCTTTCTGATGCATCCCTTCTCATTCACCTCTCAAATCCACGGACCTGATATTCCCAGTCTGGCTTGCAGGTGTCCTATTGTCTGTCTGAGGGTCAAAATTGGCAGTTGGCTGGGTGTCTTTCCAGCAAGAGCATGTCCCACACAGTGAGAGGAGGAGAGAAAACTGAGAGCAGCACCTTTGGAGCAGCAGCAGAACGGCAGATGGGTTTAGCTTGAGTTTTTGGACAATCTGACTCATCTAAGCACAAAAGAGTTACGTGAAAAACAGGTTACATGGCATATTCTGGTATCTTAAACGTGACAGCAGCCATCAACAGAGGTGGGAAAGCTTTGCAAAGTCCTCTCAGGAGGATGATACAGAATAATCTGCTTCAAAAACTACATTTCACTTTCCTTGTTAATGAGCAGAAATTGAAATAAAACTTGAAGAATACAACTTAGCACTAGGAGTAAGTTAAACTCTGAGCAGAAACAGAAGCAAGTGCTATATAGGGATATAATACCAGCTTATTGTGGAAAAGAGAAACAAGCTACTGAAAAACCCCCATAAAATTGGGTCTGTCAAAGCATAAAATATAAAGTTAACATAGGTTTTAAAAGGTCTTATATTATTCCGTTTGAATTGAGATGAAAAAGAGTAGTTCAATATTTTGGAGGAGTATATGGGTGACAAGATTGTAATCAGCTATAAAACCTCTATCTGTATCAGGTCAGTGTGCTTCAGTACGTAATAGAACAAAAAAAAAAAAAAAGTCCTTTTTCAAGGTGTACATTCTAAAGGTTTGCTTCCCTACAAAAGCTTCCCTTCTGTCAGCTCAGAAACAGGATTATTATTTAGTGAAAAATGCCAGAAATAGTTGTTCCTATCCTTTATCTGCTGTTGAAAAGTTCATCCAGGTGCAAAAGATTTTGAAAATTTTTTTTGGTCTAACTTTAGATGCATTGAATAAAGTTTGTCTTATTTTTTATGCAGAAATACAGAGATCAGGGATTTCGTGGTCCTGGTGTGAGGAACTGCTACTTCTTGTTGTCATGGAGGTTTTTCAGTTGGTTTGGAAAGTGTCACTACAACAAACAGTGTTCGCTTTGATGGTCGTTGATTTTGATGGTATAAAAATAATTTAGAGTCTATTAATGAGGACAACATGTTGATTTTGTCCAGCCCACAGCTGGATAAAAACATGGAGTGCTGGGGGAGTAACTGGCTCAGAGGCTGGGCACAGAGGATGACAGTGACTGTGGTGACATCAGACTGGGGACCTGTCACTGGTGGGGTTCTGCAGGGCTCCATCTTAAGCCCAGTTCTCTTCAACAGCTTCATAAAGGACTTGGATGCCGGACAAGAAGGGATACTAACTAAGCTTGCAGATGATACAAAACTGGGAGGAGCTGTTGACTCCCTCAGGGGTGAAGAGGCCCTGCAGAGAGCCCTGGACAAATGGCAGGGCTGGGCATCACCAACTGTGTGAGTTAACAAAGGCAAGGGCTGGATTCTGCACCTGGGACGGGACAGACCTGGATGTACAGACAGACTGGGAATGAGAGGCCAGAGAGCAGTGCTGGGGAAAGGGGCCTGGGGGTCTTGGTTGATAACCNCCAACTCAGCACAGTCTATGATTCTACCATTTTGTAGCCCAGAAGCCACAGCAGTCATCCAGGTGGCCAAAGGAGACAGAGCAGGGGACACAGCCTTGGCGTACTTCAATGTCTCAGCTGTGCTGTCTGTCCCTCAAATATGTAAATGTGTATCACAATTTTGGGGCTGGGATTTCTCATTTCTCCAGAGATATTTTGTTCCAATGCAATTTTTATCCCAGTGTGCTGTTTTTTTTGCCTTTT
>VXBC01000846.1:84808-101005 GCA_013399945.1 Ploceus nigricollis | reverse complement strand
TTTTTTTTTTTTTTTTTTTTTTTTTTTTTTTTGGTAAGCCAACAGGACAAAACAAATGTTGAAGTCCCCAAGATGTTAATAAAAATGGGAATTCTTGTCTTCCAGTCAGCTCTAGCTGCTGCCTGGTACTAGTTTTGGGGAAGATGTTCATACAGCTTCAGGACATTAACAGCAGGGAATAACTTCACATTGGAAAGATATTCATCACATGGCATCTGTGCATGTGTGGATGTAATTTGAAGACTTCTGTGATGTACAGCTCACCAGAAGCCATTTTCCACACTGGCAATGATGACAACCCAAAGTATTGGCTTATGCTGGCCAGTCTTGATGTTGTCATGTTGTCTTAGGGGTTTGGTCAACTGTGAAAAGAAATTTCATTGCCACTGCTTGAAGGAAAAAAAAAAAAGAAAATAAACTACCATATTGTTATGATTCTCCAGCTGGCTATCAGTTTACTACATGAAACTGCAAAGTAACATCTAAGTTGTGATTTATTTTTATAAATTAAGAGCAGACCCATTATGCCAGCCCTAAAACACTCTGGGTGTTTGCAATGGCCAATTACTGTGGAAACTGCTGAAACAAATAAATATTTGGATAAGGATCTAGAACAAATGCCTCAGTTTTTTAAAGAATTCTTGCAAAATATCACTAGACCAAGAAATCCCAACTGCTTCATCTGTTTGTTGGTACATCTATATCCTTCTCTGGAATTCTTTGCTGCAGATCTACAAAGGAATAAATGAAAAACTGCTGTTCTCCCACTTAACCTATAGCAAACAGCCTTAAAAAACAACTCATCTGTAACATTCCAGCCATATTTAGCTGTTTTTTTCAGAGCTGTGCAGTAGGAAATGATCTGTGGGGGTTTTGAAAGACTGAAATATGAGGATATTCAAGTCCTGCTTTGAATCCAATATAATCCTGCTCATGAACTTGTCCCATTGAAATCAGGTTCATAAAAGCATACCTGTACACACCCTTCCTAAAGTCAATTCTAAATGCCTCTGGTACTGTAATCCTGCTTGATGGGGCAGATCCTGCTTTTCCAGGGCAAAACAGAACATGGCAAGAACACTGTGTCTTGCCATTCTGTGTAATTCCCTTTCCAAACAGTGGGAATGGAACAAAATGTAAGGAAAGAGAAGAAAATGCACAGGCGGCACAATAATCAAAACAGTGCATTTTAATACTTAAAAATTCATGCAGAAATACACACAGACTTAATTTTACACAAAATGAAAGAGAGACTGAGGTATTAGACTTAAGTATTTGCTCTTTCAGAAGTTTTTAAAGTGATGTTTGGTTTATGTAGATTCAAATAATGGAAGAGAGATGCTATTTCGTTTATTAACACATGACATCAGAGTCCACATACAACACGTTATATATGTGAGTTACTGATTTTCTTTTCACTGTTAAATATATTTATTAGCTATGTCTAGGTTTACTTTAATATTGTTACACACACACACAAATGTATTTTATCCTATTTACAGATGCACCTTTTGTGGGTTTATTGCTGTAATAACAGGCTTCCCAAGCAATGAGGTTCCCAATCAATATGCTATTTATCATGTTATATATGTTCTTGTTTCTTATTTCTATTTATCACATTATCTATGTTCATGTTTCTCATTTCCAGTTGCAAGGGGAAAAAAGCTTCTTGGTTCTGTTCACCCAGCAAAGCACTGAAATTATATTTATCCTCCTTCTTTTAATGTCCCCACTGCCTCTGATTAGGGCTGATTATGGAGCAGCATACTGGTAATTAACATGTTTCTGCTTTTTAAAGATATACTTCTCATAAGAAGCATAAAAACCTGTATTTTTTAAATGAAGGTATTTAAACATTTGAAATATGGAAGTTTACTAACACATGTCATTTTATTAAAAGCCCAAAACAGTAGAACTCATCAATGTCTCTATCTTGAATATATAAAGGACAGAAATTGATATAAATCATCACAAATTAAAACTGAAGAACATCTAACAAGGCAAATCATGTTAATTAACAGTTATTATAGCTAAACACCTTTCCTCTTGTTTGGTTTACTGATTTATGCAGTAGCTTTTTTTGCTAGAGGCTTATGATGTGAGAGAACAGCACAGTCCTGCAGTCCTTCCCACAGAAATGGTTCTAAAGGACATTCCTGAACTGGGGGCTGTAAAAAAAAGATAGAAATCAAATTTAAAAGTATTAGAAAAAATATTAGCATAACAAAATTCAAACAAATAAAAGTGCCATATTTTGGCAGAGTGGACAAAACACTGAAGAGAGCAAAGAGAGACATGAGAGAGCATTCATTTAGGTACTCTGGGTAGGAGTCTCTTTATGATTAAGCCTTCTGGAACCAAGCTAAATTAAATATAATCTATAAATACAATGCATAAATATAATGAATAAACATAATTCACAAATATTCCTCTTCAGCCATTTTACATCTAGGTGTCTTTAGGCACCACAAGGATATAGATGTGCTTCAGCCCATGTCACACAGTAGGTGAGCAGTTACACCAGGAACAAACCCCACATTTGCTGGCAGGACCACACAGAATTAAGCCCAGGGTGGATGGCTGAAATATCAGGCACCAAAGAATGAAATAAGAAGATCAAATGTACTTTTCCAAATGCTTTGCAAAATAAAATGGTGGGTTTTTTCCCCAGCACTCCAATCCTGTAAGCACCCTTTTGTTTTCAATGCTTGGTGATATTGGGTTTCAGTTTGTGGTTTTGCTATTCTTCTTTTAAATGAAGTAAAGAAACATACACTAAATAAAATGAGGGGTACAGTTGACCTCTAACATTTCATGAGAGGCTTGTTATGTTTATCACATTTAAATGAAAATCAACTTTGGCTGGAGCAGCGAAATAAAAGACCTGAAGGAGCAAGGCAGTTGGATGATAGAGAGCTTTCCTAACAACAAACACCTCCCAAGGTAGGCTGAGATTAGGGGACCAAATATTTAAGCAGACACTTGGCAGAGATCTAAATTCACTAGGACCTGTGTGTTTTACAGCCTGATATGTCCTGGACTGGTTTTACTCTTCTCCTTCCCTATTTTCTGATGCACATCTTGATTTCTGTGACAACACATCCACCTATCTCCTACCAACCAACCTACACAGTTCATTATTCTACTTTTAAACACCCACAGGTAACAACTCATGTATATACCAGCTTTGAAGATTGAAGCCCAAGCTAAAAAATACTGGGAATTGAAAAATGGAATACTCTGGAACGTGTAGACTTTGCTTCCATTTCTACATTCCTCTCGTGGCTCTTGACCTAACCTAGCTAAAAAAAGTCTCTCTTTCATAAAGACATTTGGAATGATTTTGGAAATTAAGGTGGCTCCCTATCTGCCTGATATATCTGTAATATTTCCCAGGTTTGCACTTTGGAAACCTTTGAAATGAAGCAAAAATTCCTCCAAATGTTTATGTGCAAGAGCATAATTGCACTGTATATATGCATTTAAAATATAAATGTGCAATATATGTGTGACCCGACCTCCTGAGCCACAAAGAAAAATTCTGCTCAGGCTTAGATTTTCATCATTTAGACTTTCTTCTCTAACACTCCCATTGCTGCTTTTATTTCACACTTGCTGTGCCACATCCCAGGCTTTACTTGCCCGTGGCAAAAAAGGGTTTAGGCACCACCTATTGAATTTCAGATTGATTCACACTATCATTTTCAGCAGAATTACACTTGGAGTGTTTTTGACCCATTAGTTTTAAATAGTACTTTTGTGGGGATTGTGCAGCTGGAGGAATATGTCTATGTCCAGCTATGATGTCCACTTGGGGTAGGGAAGATTGTTTTAGATGTTGCTCTTACTGAGAATTAAATTATTTATTTAGCAGGTCTCAGAGTCCTGTGTCCATCATTGCCCCCTTCTCCAGAGAAGGAACTAGGGGAAAAAAAACTATTGCAGCATGTGGAGAAAAATGACATTGCAATAGACATTAAAAATATCATATGTCCTTCAGCTACAAGTATGGAATTGTTAGGAAATGCTGGAACAGCAAAAGGAAATTTGTCTTTTTCTTGAAGATACTGAGCAAAATCCACAGGTGATAGAGCTACCAGAATTATGAAGGAGAGTAGAAATGCTCTTGAAGTTTTGCTCTATTTTTCTATGTCCTATTCCTAAAAGTCTTCTAGGGGTTCTAGGAATGGTCTGGTACATATGTATGGAGGTCAGTGGATATAATCTTCCATTTGTTTCATCCCTGGAAGTGTTCCAGGCCAGGTTGGACAGGACTTAGCGCACCCTGGGATAGTGGAAGATGTCCCTGCCCATGGCAGGGGGTTGGATCTAAATTATCTTTAGAGCCCCTTCCAACTTAGACCAGTCTATGATTCTATGATTGCATAATTTAATAAATCTTTATTATTTCACATGGCACACAATCCTTAAACATGGTAACTAGAAAAAAAATCCAGTCCATTTGTGTGGTTCTCTCCTGTTTGAGGGAATTATCTGAGTAACCAGTCCAGCAAGCCTAGGTCAGTGAGTCTTCCTGAAGGGAAATAGGGCGTGGATGTCCCAAACACGGAAGTGGCATCAGAGACAGGAAGTGTATTGCTGAATTGGATATGACGATATTAAAAGTGACTGGCACTTGGCAAACTTTGTCTTTTTCAGATGGATCCTGGAGATCCATTTTCTGAACCCCTCCAAAAAAAGGGAACAAACCAACTGGGTGGTGGCAGTCCCATATTGCAGGGCCACCTCCCTGCTCGAAGTGATTTAGGGATTTGTCAGTAAACCACCCATCACCACTTCACAGTTTCACAGAATGGCTGCTACAACTTCTACCCACAGTTTTTGCACCCTTCTGCCAGATCCTTTTTGCCTTCACCCACACACACACAACAGGAAAGGGAAGCTGTGGCAGAACCTTTATCTTACACGAGATTTTCCTGGGATCCTGTCTCAGTGCCAGTGGTTGGAGAACTGGTAAAGTTTGCCAAGTTTCTTTGTAACTCCCAGATATCAAATCAAGTGATGTTGCTGATGAGTGACTTGCAAAATCCTAATTTGGCCTCTGACAGTAACACCCTGTGTGGCTTTCAGCAAGTCTCAACACCTTTCTGCTTCTGCCTTCCCATGGCTAAAATGTTTATTTGTCTGTCACAGCAGGTTTTTAGGGAGAATTCATAATTCAGCACATCACAGAAAATAGTGCTTTTCTGCAGTGAGTTAAATAAATCAGGCCATCAACAGTGAGATAAGGTCTTCCCTGAGAAGAGACTTGATGTCTAGGATCATTTTAGGGTTTATAACACATCAAAGTCTACATAAATAAATCAATTCAATGCAGACAAGAGGAAAAATGGTCAAAAAAAGGGCACAGTTCATGAAACTGTTGCTGAGCACAGGTTAATCACTTAAGAACAACATCTCCACTTGGAAAAAATAAGGTAATAATTGAGGTTATCATCTGGTCTGTAAAACCTAACTTACAGCTGGCACAAGTGAGAGGCTTTCAGTTAAGTGAATGAAGGAACATCCATCACTACTCCTCCCAGAGCACTCTGCTCCCTTAAAAACAGCAGAGGCAAACTCCCTCAAATGTGCCACTTGTTCCTTAATTCCTGCAGTAATGGAATTTGGGAGATGAAACTGGCCAGGCTTAGCCTGAGAATGGGGTGCATATTTACACACAAAAATGTTAAATTGTGACACCTGTCCCACAGGTTTTCTGACCTAGGAACGAGCCTCCCAGTCTAGTGGAAGGTATCCCTGCAGAGAGGCTGGAAAGAGATGACCCTGTGGCCCCTTCCAACTCAGTCCATTCTATGGTTCTATGATACTGTGAATACACAGGCTCATAATTTATATTTATATGGCCAGACACTGAGATCTTTTTGTCTCTGTGCTGTCATTACATCTTCAGGAGCAACCGTATAATATGAAGAATATTCAGAGCAAAACTGACACCAGGCTTGGAAGACTTCTTTAAGGATTACAGAGAGTTGAAAGGGTGATATTAATGTGACAAGGGCATCTCACAAAGAAAGGGAATAATTCCTTGTTTCCCAGAATAGCCTAGAAATACATTTCTCCTCTTAGATGAAAAAGGCCAAGCTCTGCATTAGTAAAATGGCTACTATAAAAGGAGTAAGAGAGTAAAGAATTGATTCCTTTACTCTGCAGCAATTCAAAACCAGATATATGAAAATATTAACATGATTAAATGACAAGATATTGAGTAGTCCTGCAACATGGCAGAGTTCAGATTGTTTTATTGAAGAGGGGTTCGGGTCATTTAGGACAACTCTGGCAGCTTTTTCCAGCTGTGCCCCAATGTGCAGTCCTTCAGGCAGACATGGATCAATTTTATGTCCACATTTCTGTAGGAACAATTCAGCGCCCTCACAGCCGACAGATGACAGGACAGATCTGCCCACAGTAGAAAATGGCTCAATTTTCTGCAGCTCTTTGCAAGTGGTAATTAAACTGTGCAGCTCAGAATTAAAATTCATAGAATCACAGAAACCGGGGATAGGAAAGAGCTGCTAAAGTAATTTTTGTCCCTGCCCTTCCTTCTGCCAATGCTTTGTCCAGCACTTTATAGCCAATTTGAAATGTTCTCTACTTACCCAAGGCTTTTAAGAGACCCTCGTTTGATTTATGCACAGCAGAAAATGATACCTTTTCTCCAGAGATGGACAATTTGCCTCATTCAAAGAGTTGTGTAATCAATTTCATTTACCAATTACAGCCCTTCGTTAACATGTGGCCACCGGGGCACTGGGGGAGGCAGGAAGTTAATGAGATTGAGGATGGGATCAGGAGGTCTCCTGAATGCCTTGTTTTGTCCTGACAGCCCAGTAAATCTTGAGTCAGCCCAGTGCTTCTGAAGGAAGAAACAGCTTTGAAGATTCATCTGAGTTGTTCATCCAGCTGTGGGTTGGATGGGTTTGCTGTCACCATTCCTCTCTGCCCTGCAAACCCCAGGTGTCCACTTTACAGGGACACCTGGGGTTTAGCAGGGCAGAGAGGAATGGTGATCCAAACTTCCTCAAAGCTGCTGGGTATTCCCTGGGAAGTGCAGAGCACCTCACAGTGGGGACTGAGGTGGGTTTTCAGTCCTCAGTTTCAGGTGGGTAAGTGCTGTCTGAAAGAGGCACTTTGCTTTCACATGGCATGGACATAAATTTTGGATCTCCCTGGAAATTTGTAGCCTAAGCCTGCAAAGCCTAAAGTGACTTTGCTCTTGCATAAGCTCCTCCCACACCCTTAGGCTTGAGTCTTAAAAATGTGTCTGAGGGCCCTATCACCCCTTACAGGGTTTGTCAAAATGCTTCTCCCCAGGGGCTGGAGAGTGTCTTGTCCAAAAGACTAAATGTTTATCAACCTTTTTTTCAAATTGATATAAATCTTCTGTTAAAGACACAGGCCATAAATATAAAACCAGGCTTTCCCTGGGGATAAACTGCAATAGTCTACAGCTGAGTTTCTTTTGAAATAACTGGCACTGCCTGCAGTCACAAATAGAACATTGAACTGGGAGGGATACAAATATGATCTGATACAGACTCCCTAAGCCTGCCCAGATCCCCCTCATATGGTTTGTCTGGAATTTTGACTCACCAGTTCCTTGACAAGGGGCTTGCTTTCCAAGTGGTTGTCCCAAGCCTGATCCTTATCCGGCCTAAATTCATGTTCCTGGTGACAGTCAACAAGGGCTCATCTCCCCCTCCTGCTGAGTGCCCTGCAGAAATCCCTAAACTCCCTTTGCCTGGTGGGAATCCAGAGCTGGAATGAGTTGGCTGTGCTGCAAAACCCGCCTGGCAAGACAAGTGCCACGGGTACAGCCCAGTTTGACCCTGCCATGGGGACACGGTTCTCAGGATGGAGTGAACCTCCCCTCCCAGCCCTGCTGGTGACAGGGACACCAGGCAGGGTTCCTGGAGTCAGATCTGGCACCCCTGAGCAACTCCCATGCCCCAGCAAGACTTCCTTAGTGTCCCACAGACTGTGGTCCTCAGCAGGATAAACATTTCACATAATCCCTCAGGTGCATAAAAATTATCTTCAGGTGACTGGGTCCAAATGGCACAAACATGGACCCATTCTGCTGATGCTTCTTGTCACATTCTTAGTGTGGGAACTTAAATTGCTCTAAAAGAAAAAGAAAGAAAGAGAAAAGGAACAGCTACATAAATACACATTTCAGGGATGGCCTAGCTCTAAATGTGGTTGCAGTGTATAGAAAAGCCAAGCATGAAGACTCTGAAGACAGTCATGCAACAAGACACCTAAACTTATTTTCCACTTTCTTTCTCATCCCATGCCAGCAGCAACACAGGCAATGGAAAAAAGTAAGTTGATGAAGCAAAATATTTCAGTTGAACACAGCATTTTTTTACGCATTAGACATGACCTCTGTTATTTTAGCAGAATTTCTATTTTGAATTTACTTCCTCTTGATTATCTTTGTTCAGGACTGTTTCAAATTGTGAGAGAATAAAAACTTTGCTGTCATAAAGCCTTAATGTGGTAATGGCTGACTAAAATTGTTCAAGTGAATTCTTAAAGGAAATTTTCAGTGAAAACAGGGAAAATTACTGACCAAGAAGTGCTTGTGAAAGTGTTTTCCTTTTCTGTTCAGCTCTAAGAAAGCACACAGGGCACTTCTAGGGCAGAAATAAATCCACTTCCTACAGGAGCACCTCAAACTCCACCAGAATCGTGCACATTCTTTTGAGCTGCAGCTGATCCTCAAATAATTTTTACTGCTGCCATTCATCTGATCTTGGTACAAAGCCCAGATTCACTCCTGGGCCTAAGGGCTGCTTTGGCTCTAGAGAAGCAGTAAGTGAAGAACTCTGTGTAGGGGTCTGAGTGCCTCGAGAGCAGTGGCAGATGGGAATATCTTGCGTTACATATAATTCACACATTAATGGGTCTGATCCATGTCCGAGTCCTCCCCAGATTTGCTCATAAATACTGCAAAACCAGTGCAGTTTTTAAGGCAATCTAAGTGTTCTTCATGCCTGGCTTATAGCTTTTAAATAGCTTTTAACTTTCCTCAGCCTGAAAATAAAATAATGTCCTATGGGTTCTTGTAAGAATTCTTGCCTGTAATTACTATGAGAACTGATTTTTCTGTGGCACACACCACTGTAGGAGGTGTGAGGGTGATTAAGATGCTCTCCTGGGAAGCTTGAGATAATGATTAAATACTGTAGGACAGGACCACCTGCTTGGTCTTTATTTTGGTGCCTAAGAATATCACTATCACTCTCTGCTTCTGATGTGAGAAAGGGGAAGGACAGTTTGGGAAAACTCCAGTTCTGTATCGTTCTTGGATTTTTTAACAATTTCAATTAAATTCCTCTTTCCAATTTGAAAGGGGATCATCTGGCATGCTGAAATGTTTGTCTTAATGCCTAAAGTCTTGCCAGACTCAGCTTAAAGGGTGACTTGGGTATTTTAGAAGGTTTTGGTGGGTACAGTTTCTTTTTTCTTTCAGATGAATGCTTTCACATTTATTCCATGGCTTGGAAAATGTCATCCAAGTTTTAAAATCAGGTACACGAGGGCAGGTACCTCAGTCTCTGATGAGAAGAGTCTCCTGCAGGCAGGGAGTGAGTACAGGCACAGCTCTGAGGGAGGAGGGTGGTGACAGTGGCACCACCCAAATTGCTGCTGCCAGGACGGTGACTCAGCTGAGTGACTGAGCTACAGTGTCTCCCTCCCCTTCCTCTGGCCAAGGAAGGTACTGATGTTCTGCTGGTGCCTTGGAGATGTAAATTGTAATATTCCCACCATGCTGCAGAAGCCAAGGGAACAAAAGTTCCCTCCCCCTCACTGTCCATGTGGACTTGCTCCGCGCAGTCTGATCGGGGGAAGAAAGGAGAGGCCTGACTAACACCCAAGTGAGCTCTGGAATCAGAGACTAGTCAGTGCAGATTGCCTTTGGAGTCAGGGAAGGAGTCCAGGATCCTTCAGAGCATAATTCAAGGCAGGAGGCTCTGGTGGAAGACGTGACTTTGCGTGGGAGTGGGGATGCCTTACCCTGGATGGAGATTCCATTCCAATGGACAGTCACGTCACGTTCTAGCTGGTACTGGTTGAATCTTGTGAGTATCGATTGAAATCTCAGGATTAGTGGAGGCAAGCAGCAACTCCTACATTTTCAGACAAGATCTAATTGCTTATAAGAGCATCCTGATTAGAGTCAGCAAATCAATATACAGCAATGTAGCTTAAATCGATAAGATAAGGCCCTGCCTGCTGAAAGATCTGCTCTCTGTCAGTGCATTGGGAAATTCCCCCAATTAATGAGGTTTGGAAAATAGTGCCAGGCATTTCATCTGTGTTGAAAATACCTTGGAAGGCATGTAGTCCTTCCTTCTGGTCTTTTCCTAGTTTGCACTTCACTTCTCATTCCTATGACTTTGTCTTTAAGTCTTCAGTCATCTCTTTCTTGAATGAAATGCCTGTGCCTGTGATCTTGATCGCTCTATCTGCACAACCAAACTGCCCAGGTTTTAATTAGAATGTAAAGGCTTCTTTGGTTTTTTCTGCTTTAGTTTTGTTTAAAAAAAAAAAAAAAAGAAAAAACAGTACAATTCTTTTTTCTTTTAATTGCTTTCCTCGAGTTACAGAAAATATCTTTGATGCTCACATGTTGTACCATTTTTTCCCTTGTTTTATACACCTGGGATTCTGGCTTCATCTTGAGTCTTCCTCTACTTTCTGGAATACTTTTTTTGAATTGTAGCACTGTGGCATGAGATTCTGCCAGTTCACCAGCCTGGCAGTATCATATATCAGTCTGGGAATCAACACAGTGAATAATTCAAATGGTTATTGTTCAGCACTACTTAGAATAGCAAACTTCCATTTTTAGATGTCCCAAAATCAGTGGGAGATGGATTTCTTTTGTTGCCTGACAGATTAATAATCTTATCCGATTCATTTCCCCAGATACTAATTTTTAGTTCCTTGGCCAATACCAGACTAAATTCCTTTCAGCAGCTGAGTGCAAAACCATCATGGTTTCCCCATCCCAAAATTTTCCTGACACACAATAATAACAACTCTTGAAATGAAATATTCTGACAGTGGCTAATGACAGCTTTGCTGCATGAATAAATTACAGAACCTGAGTTGCCCTTGGCTTGCACAATTCTCACTCCTTCCTGACTGCAGTGCCTACAAATGGCCTGGTGTTCCTCAGGAAATAGGAAAGAAAGATTCATAATTATAAATATTTATAATTATGTGTATATACAAATTTATATGAATTCTATTATATGTTTATTACAAGTCACTCCTAATTTTCTCTGAGGGATTTCGTAGAGGCTCACAGACACAGTGAAAACTTGGGAAAAAAATACAAGAGCCAAGGACAAGGATAAACCAGATCTGATTTACCACTCATAGCAAAAGTGAAAAAAAAAAAATAGGACAAATAGACACTTAACATGCTTTCTGCAGATGTCATATTCCTTCAGACTCACGGTCAATCTTCACACTTATTTACAACCACAAAGTGGTGATGTTTCACAGCCTATCATTAGGAAGAGGCTATCTTTACCAAGCTTTCTAATATATTATATTCATAGACCTGATTGTTATGATCTATTTGCCCACCAGCTGCTAAATACTTTCAAAAGTTACTTTTCTGTGTGTTAGCTGAGCCTTCATTTTGATGAGAAAAAAGGTTGGCCTCAAGTCAGACTTCTCTAACATGGGCCAGGGCTTTACAGCTCAGCTTGGTCATCCAGTGAAAAAGGTGACTCATCTTCTAAATCAGAAAAAGAAATAGCACTTGGATCTGATTTGGATAGTCTCGATCCATTTACCCCACTAACATTTTTCCAGTTCCTGTCTCAAAGTACCTGGGATCATTTGCATGTGTACCAA
Organism: Ploceus nigricollis; assembly: GCA_013399945.1. Classification (NCBI taxonomy): domain Eukaryota; kingdom Metazoa; phylum Chordata; class Aves; order Passeriformes; family Ploceidae; genus Ploceus; species Ploceus nigricollis. Next base: position 89,104 of record VXBC01000846.1, on the reverse strand, counting down.
AGAAAGTTTTAAAAGGTGACAGAACAGAGAGAGGGAAGAGCTGCAATCCCTGTAGTGCCGAGGTATAGCTGTAGCATTATATAACAAAACTTTTTTTGCTGCTTATTGTTTCAGTTCAGTACTTTAGTGCTTCAGATCTTCCCTCCAGATGTGGAAAGCCCAAACGAAATTTCATTGTTTGCCCTAGAGCATTTAACCCAGATCCTGCAGCAGAGCCTGGGGTGGCCTTTCACTTATCAGTTAGAGATGCTGATGAAGCACTCTCACAGAGAGGGAGTTTGAAAGCTCTCAGGCAAGGGTTGCTGTGTGCCCAGAGGCACCAGGCACCCCTGTGACTGCATTTTCAGCCTCCAGTGATCCTTTCACAGGGATGAGTAGCACATGGAATCATCAGGAATCCTGGGGTGCATTGGGAAGAGCAGTGCCAGCAGGTCAGGGAGTGATCCTGCCCCTCTGCCCAGCCCTGTGAGGCACATCTGCAGTGCTGTGTCCAGCTCTGGGCTCCTCAGGACAGGAGGGACGTGGAGCTTCTGGAGTGGGGCCAGCAGAGGCTGCGGAGATGATTTAGGGCCTGGAGCATCTCTGGCAGGGAAAGGCTGAGGGAGCTGGGGCTGTCCAGCCTCGAGAGGAGCCCCAGCTGAGAGGGGCCCTCAGCCCTGGGTGTCCCTGTCTGCAGGGAGGGCTCTGAGCAGGGCCCAGGCTCTGCTCCTCATCACCAGAGGAACAGGCAGGAACTGATGGAATATACTCTGGTTTAGAGTCTTAAAATAATTGACTCCATTACTGTTGCTCTTTCATAATGAATTAGATTGATTTTCCTCACTATTGCTGTTAAAAGATTCCCTCTGCTTTAAGAAGATGCCTGTGATACAGCAGTTCTGTCATACCAAAAAGTGATATTTTCTGAATACAAAAAGATAAATTGTCTCTCAGTGCATTGATAGTTTTCCAAACTGTGCAATTTCTCAGCAAAAAGGGAGTTCATGTCACAGTGGCTGCAAGAATGTTGCACTGTTATTAAGTGCTACTTCCTCAGAACTGTCTCAAATTCCTCCAGTGAGAAGTAAATAGACATTTCTCATGATGACTCCCCTTTATAAAAAAAAAAAAAAGCTTTGGATGTCTCAGATATCTCACAACATTTATATGCCATGTGGATCTGCTCCTCAGGAACTACAACAGTTTTACCTGGCTTAGCATGAGGTCCCAGAGGAAGTGAGCATGGAGAATATTAGAAGGAAATATTCATTGCAACAACGCATGATTTCAGATGCCTGTTCCTTTAAAAATTTGCAGATTGCTGCTGCTGTTCTTGCAGATTACTAAAAATTGACCATGTTTACTACTGCTGAACAGGATAGAAGAACCATCAATATCTCATAGTTTGTAGGAAACAGCATTAGCAGTGTTAGAGTGTCTAGGAAGTCTGTGCAACTTAAATAGTTTGTAGCCTCTAGAAGTATTTTCAGTGTTTATTTTCTAACGACAAAATAAAATGTTTGCCAGCCAGCATTTGTGGAAGTAAATACCTCAAAACTGCTGTCTTACAGCAAGCTTGCCTTTGCTACCTGACTTTTTTGCCTTTTGCTCTCAACATTCTGTAACATTTTACACTGCTGAAGTCTTGCTTTTTCCAGACTGCTTGAATTTGTGCAAGTTTAAATGATTCCGTAGGACTGAAGAGGACGTGTGCTTGGACACAGCAATAGAGTAAAACACAGCGAAATCTTGAATACAGTCGTACAAGCAGGGGCCTTGGATTTTCCTGTTAGTCTCGTCGCATACAAGCAATGAATGAGCAAGAGATTTTTCTGAGGGAAAAAACCCAGCAGTCACTGACATTTGAAATGAAGATGGGCGGATGCCAATGATGCCTTGAGAGGCTACCTAGAACAGAGGCTAGACAGTGTTAAAGGAACAAAGTAGATATTTATTAAAAAGCCTTCAAAGGATACACTTTGGGCAGTACAAGAGCCTGACTGTGGCTCCACCCAAGATGGACTCCAGGTCACAAGTTTTCACACTTTTATAAGTTTTGGTCCATTTACATATTTGGGTTAATTGTCCAATTACAGCTTCAGGTTATGAAGTCCCATCATTCCAGATTGCTCTGCTCAATTCGCTGTTTGTACTTTTTGGGCCTGAAGCTGCATCAGTGTCCTTGGTTCTCAGGCTGGAAAAGGATTGTTTTGTCTAATTCAACTGTGAAGAGAACTTGCTAACACTTTATACGTTCAGAGTTACACACTAATGCAGTACAGAATCTGGAGAATATGAAAGCTAAAACTTAAGGCATCACCAAGAGGATGGAGCCAGGCTGGTAGTGCTGACCAGAGGCACCAGAGGAACAGGCAGGAACTGCTCCCAGGAGGTTCCACCTGGACAGGAGGCAGAACTTCTTTCCTGGGCAGTGACTGAGCACTGAACAGATTGTCCAGAGAGGGTGTAGATTCTCTTCACTGGGGATATGCCAGACCCCTCTGGACACAATCCTGTGCCCTGTGCTCTGGGGTGGCCCTGCTGGAGTAGGGCGGTGGGACCAGTGACCCACTGTTGTCCCTTCCAGCCTGGCCCATTCTAGGATTCTGGGAATATCCAACAAGCAGAAGGAGGCACTCACAGCATCCCACTCGATTCTGCAGCTTGCTGTGCTTACAGATGATTCTGGTTTTTTATTAAATAAATCAGCAGTTACTATCCTTCCAGGAAAGTGACCTCATTTCTCCTGTACCACTGTGATGGGCCTAATGGAATGATTTGGATAGATGATGGGTAGGGGTGAATTCCGAAGTCACTTGAACCCGAAGACAGCAAGGATTAAAAGCAGAACTGAACATATTGTAACAAAGTCATCTTTTGGCCTCTTAGAAAGCAGAAAATGTCACCTCATGCACTCTTATGTGATTTAGCAAAGGTGGATGAAGGAAGCAAAACCCTCCTTCAGTGCCAAGAGTTTAGGTAAAGACTGGGATTTAAAAAGGAGTCCAGTTGATACGTGACTGAACTGAAAGGTCAGCTGCTAAGTTGAGCATTTCCAGAGCTAAATCTAGGGAGCTCAGAGCTAATTGAAGATCTGTTTAACAAACATTGCTTGCAAGCTCTGTGTAGGGTCTCCAAGCCAGAGCAGCTGTACTTTGGTGACTGGCTTGAAAAGAGGAGTGGAAGAGGAGAAATGAAGGAGTTAGGACAGGTACTGGAGCTGCTCTTTATGAACCTCACCAAATAGCAAATGGGAAATCAACAGACTATTACATTCCAGCAGAAATTCTAAGTGGAAGTGATAACAGGAAGGCTAGACTGACAGGTTCTGGCAAGTTGGGAGGGCGTTGCTAGAAAAGCACTGGCGGCTACAAATCTCAAAACTCAAAGCTCAGGGGCTTACCTCTTTCCTGCTTCCCTCCCCCCTTCCATTTCCTCTCCTCTTTTATTTCATCCATGAGATATTGTTTGCTGGGATGCATTCATTTCCAGAGGTGGAAGGGAACTGGAGCTGGCAACATTAAGTAGTAGGAGAGAAGCTAAGAATTTAAGTAATCTGATGAAAATTTGGGGTGTCCAGTGGGGAAAACGAGTATGCAGGTGAAAAAAAAATAAATACAGCTGAGCAGTAATTGCAGGTTGGATTCATCCTGGAGGAGATGGCAAGATGAGAAGTGAGGAATCCAAGTTTCACAGGGGTGTCTTTCACTGTGTGGATTACTGAGGGCTCTCTACTTAGTAGAGAGTGACTTCTACTCAAGCTCGTGTCAATGGTGGCAATGGTCTGGAATGAGATGAAGGTGCAGCAGTGGCACTTCATCTCACTTCACCCTTCTCTGGAGACTCAAGGTGCTCTTTTCAGAAGCTTGAGGTGTCACTAAAGGTCCTTCAATACCTGAAAACTCTCCCCTGGGGTTCTCCGAGCCACAGCTCAGCCTGCAGGGTTAGAAGACATTCTTTGTGGGCTTGATGAAATGGGAAATACACTCTGGGGTTGCAATAAAATGAAACTGTTTCCTGTTCTGCCTGTAAACATTCCATAGGAAATTGAGGCAGTTTTCACTGGAGACAAGGAAACTACCACCAACCAGGAAAAGTTGCTTGAACTGTGAAAAACGGCAGACTTCTCCTTATGGCAAATGCACTGAAATGTACACTTTTATCCATGGGTTGGAATTACACCCTTTTCTCGGAGAACAGCTGCATGTGCTGGTGGGAATGGTAAAGTTTTGGCCAGGATCCAATTTGATAATACTTACAGAAAGATGCAAGGATTAGGATTTTTTGGTTTGGTTGGTTGGTTTTTTTTTTTTTTTT
>VXBC01000846.1:68326-84786 GCA_013399945.1 Ploceus nigricollis | reverse complement strand
TTTTTTTTTTTTTTTGTCATTTTGCTTTCTTGGAATATAAATTCTTCCAAAACAAAATTTAAATTTACTCACTGGCAGATCAGGCTTGCAAAGGTGGTGAGTACTCTGGCTGTGGTCCAAAAGTGCACTTAAGCCCGTGCTTAACTCTGAGGACATAATTAGTCTTGCCAATTTCAGTGGGGCTGTTGACATGCTTAAAGTTAAGCATGTGACTTAAGTCCACTGCTGCAAGAATGCGTAGCCCTTTGTAGGGTTAAGCCCAGCTCTGTGCTACACAAAAGATCTTTTGTTCAGCCTTGAATGACGAGGACAGGCAATAGAAGGAATAAACATGATTCTTTAAAATAAACATTGTGCTGATCACAGAGATAGTGCACATGTTATTAACACCGAGGCTGTCATCACATTTTATTAGCAGCATTTTAGCAGCACGAACGAGATGATTCACTCCTCTGAACCATGTCTCCATTATCTCTTTGTACCTGAAATGCCTGGCTGCTTTTGCTCCATGGTAACTCTGCAGCTGTTGGTGTTTGCATGGACCCCTGTTCAGCTTCAAACTCTGTACTCTGAATACACCAAGACAGTCCATCCTGTGAGGAGCAGCTGAGGGAGCTGAGGGGCTCAGCCTGGAGAAGAGGAGGCTCAAGGGAGACTTCTTCACTCTCTACAACTCCTTGACAGGAGGGTGCAGCCAGGTGGGGTCAGGGTCTTCTCCCAGGGACCAAGGGACAGGACAAGAGGAAACGGCCTCAAGCTGCACCAGGAGAGGTTCAGGTTGGACATCAGGAAGAATTTTGTCGTGGAAAGGGTGGGTAAGCACTAGAACAGGCTGCCCAGGAGGTGGTGGAGTCCCCATCCCTGGAGGTTTTCAAGAAATGACTCAGTGCTCTGGTCTGGTTGATAAAGAGGTGCTCAGTAAAAGGATGGACTCGATAATCTGAGAGGTCATTTCCAGCCTAAACGATTCTGTGATTCTGTGAAGTCAGCTCTGAGCGGGCTGCTGGGTCTGTCTGGTGCAGAGACACCAGACAGAGGCACTATGAAGTGACCTTTGCAGTGTGATGGCCATGTCCCAGCTTCCGGGTTCACTCATCCCTTGCACAGTGCTCCCACTTCTGGGGCTGTGCAGCTGTGATGGGCTGGATCAGATCACCCCATGTCTAGATCATGGAATTATAGAATGATTTGCGTTTGCCTTTGCAAGGGACCTTAAAGTCCATTTCATTCTCAACCCCTGCCATGGGCAGAAACACCTTCCCTTATCCCCTGCTCAGAGCCCCATCCAACCTGGCCTTGAACACTTCCAGGGATGGGGCAGCCACAGCTGCTCTGTGCAAGTGTTATGAGCTGCCCCTGAAGGCAAGGGTATCCCAGGTTCTTGTTAATAAATATCTTGGGACAGGTTAAAGTGAAACAACACAAATTACTGTGTTTATAAATATATATATATAGATATATTCAAGATTTATTTTTTAACAGTTTGTTTGCAATGGGAAGCAGGTTTCTAGCCATTTTGGTTATGATTATCTATAGTAACACAGCAATATAAAACCATAAAAATAACACTTAAGCACCTCCACAGTGGCAGATTGTTTTGAGTCATTATCCATTAACATTGGAGTCTGCCAGAAACCCGTGCCAGTGCCTCACCATCCTCACAAGGAAGAATTCTTTTCTACTATCCAATCTAAACCTACTTTCTGTCAGTCCAAAGCCACTGATGGAGGCCAGTGCCTGCTCAGGCAAAGATTGTGAAAAATGGACAAGGCTACAGTGCTGTTATTTCAGATCCCATCATCCTGGCAAGCTCTTGGTCAGGTTCTCCCAAAGCTGGAATCTTGGACAGCTTGAAGCAATGAGGCCCACAGGATTTCCCTGCAGAGCTGTTCTCTGCAGGGAGGCCAGTGCCACACTAGTGGTGTGGCATTTTTCATGGTGAAGCAAAGGGAATGTGAGTGTTTGCAGGCATTTTTCTCCCTAACATTCCCATTTTTGGTCACACAGTCCCAGCTGAAACATAGCAGCAGCAGTGGTCAAGTATCAGAGGGAAAGGTAGTGGGAAGAACAGATTTTGCATGTTGTTGAACTGTAGGTGTTGAGGTCTGTAGAACTGAGTCACTGAACCATTCACGTTGATAATTAAAATGAAGCATTCTTAAAACATAATTAAGAAAAAAAAAGCCTGAAGCTTAAATAAATCATCTTCCCCTATTTACTCTTTATGCATTTTTCCATTCCAGATATTCTAAGCCTTATCACTCTCTCCTTTTTGGCCTTAGTTTTTAGTTTCCAAGCCATGGCTGCTTTTTATTTATTTAGGACTCTTAAATTTTGTTTCATTGTTGGTCCTAACTACTTTTTAATGGTATTCCTATAGTTTAACTTTTTTCATTTGAAAACTGCAATTTTGACAATTACTAATTCCAAACAGGGGGAAAATTAGGAAAACCAGCAGGTTTCAGAAGACAAATCTAAATTTTAGTAGCCTAAACAGCTGTCACTTCCTAGAGAAGGCCTTTCCAACAGAACAATTTTGGGTTTGAGAGCTGCAGAATCATCTATGAAGTTGTCCAACACAATCTTTACATTCAAAATGACTCCAACAGGTCTTTGAGAACATATTTTTATTTCCACAGGGTCTGATGCAATCCTTACCCTGTCTGTAGGCAAAGTCTGCAGCTAATTTCTGCTCATGATTCACCAGAGTTCAGCAGCCTGGAGGGCACAAAGAAAGGCACAGAGCATCTGTTCTGGCAGGTTAAAAGATTAATTTCTGAATACTGAAAATAACTTTATAATTCCATCCCATCTTGCTTCCAAGGACCTGACATTTGGCAAATTTTAATGAAGTGAACTTTGCAACACCTCTGTGAGGTCGATGTAAATATCATCCCCATTGACAGGTAAATGAAATTACAGCACAGATGAAGACAAAGGCCTGGGCTCAGGAAGCATCCCATACAGACATGCATCCTCTCTTACAGGTGCTGCTGGCAGCATCAGGGGACATTTTTTCTGAAAAAACTAAATATGATCCAGAAGTCATTGCCCAGACACAAAAGCCCATTTTTGGCTCGAGGAAATGAGTAGACTTTACTCATGGACAGCTCTGGAAACGGTTCTTACTCACTCACAACAAGGCAGAGTCCTCTGGAAGAAACTGAAAGCAAGAACTGTTGTGAAAGAACACTGATTTTTTGACTATTCAAAATGCTTTTTCTTTCTAGACTCAAAAGAAAGCACACAGAAAATTCTGAATACCAGAAGAAAATGGAATTTCAGATCATTTCCCTCCTGAAAACTCTTGGTGATTCATATTCTTAACCCTTGCTTTTGTTTTGTAATTGTAGAAATAAGTTTGCAACAGAAAATGGAAACTTTTCTTTCCAGGAAGTGAAAAAGACTGGGCTTAACCTGGACAAAACAAAGCAAAGCAAACCCCTTGAAATTAATATTATTGTTGGGTTTTTTCTTTTTTTATGGGAACAAAAATGTCTCCATTGACTCTCTGTGTCCTTCAGACTCTGGGAAGAAAATATGTGAAACATCTTTTTGTTATTCCTTGGCAGAATCAGATGATTTTAAGAATCTTTTTTTTTTTTTAATTTGATAAGATTTATTAAGCTTGCTATACATAATTATCCAGTTGTTTAGAATATAAACAGTGGGGTGAAAAACTTAAGGGGATGGAAAGACAAGAGAGGGTGAAACTGAGAACAAGATTGATTACCCCACATTTAGCTGTCCTCACTTATTTTAATCTCTCAGATGAGAGAGATTAATCACTCCCTCGAGGTGCTTGAGACAGAGCCCCATGTGAGCAGCTTGAGCCAGACATCCAATTTTCAGAGAGCTGATACTCAGTAGGACTAATCCTGCTCCAGTTCCTGCCTCTCCTCTTCCAGCTGGAATTGACAGCTCCAAAGGACAGTCAGCCCCATGGAGCTTCAGTTCCCAGCCCGGGCAGATTTTGAGTGATTTGCTTATTTAATAATAGCAAAGAAATAAATAGCAGTTTACATGAATTATTGTGCTTTTTATTCGTAACTCCATGTCTTGAATAAGGATGGGTTGGTTGTAGGTTCAGCTTGGATGCAAGAACAGCAGAAGTCCAGGGTGAAAATCCACCAAGCTCAGCATCCTGGCCCATGGAAACATAAATATCACATTCCATGGAAAACAGGTGAGAATCAAGTAAATCTCAAGTGATACTCCCCCAGGGTACTCTTCCAGTCTCTAATAACCAGCTTGAGGATTACCTGAGATAAAGGTGATACCTTGGAGTTGTTAATGTTTTGACAGCCTAAGTGGTTTTGATCCTGTGAAAATAAAGCCTGGCAGGAATACAGCAATCCTTGCAGCCTGCACCTCCAATTCCATGAGGGGGAGAACCTAAGGGATAGCTGGAGTTTCTGCAGACCTGTCTTGGCTAATTGAAACGTTGCTCACTTGCCACCTGTGACCAGTGTGCTTTGTGCAACATGGATTTCAACACAGGATAATTCAATTTCTTGCTTTACTTGACCTCATGCTGAAGTAACTGTGAAGAGCTGAGTGGACAAAAGCTTCCTTGAGTTTGTAGTTAAAGGTCCATTATGTGGGGTAGGAGGAATCTGTAGTCCAAGCCTCACAGGAGAATGAGCAAACCAAAGTAGTGTTTCAAGAGAGCAAAATCAGGGCCTGATTTTCGTGTGAGTGCTTGAACACATGTGTATCTGTGGATGCACGAGAAAGGTCAAGCAAGCATTGAAGTAAATACACAGAAATGATTTTCCTTTGTGGGAATCAGGGCCTTCTGACATCTTTGCTTGAAAGAAAAGCATGATTCCTAGCTTGGACTACAGATTCATTACTTAGGGCTCCCTGAAAGATTTGAGGAAAATTTAGGTGTAGAGAATTCTAACAGCAATGTTAACATAATGAGAAAGAAGCACTGCAACATCAGAGGAGAAGGAGAGAGAAGAGCTGATTAAGGGTGTCACTATAAAATAAAAAAAAAAAAAAAAGAAAAAACAACTCAAATAAACAGTGGTGGTGGTGGTGGTGGTAGTGCCTTGCATGAAGATTCTTTTTCTTTTCCTTCAGAAAAAAAGATCTACTTCCTGACTTGCTAAATTATTGGATAGAACAGAAGTTGGCTACCACACCCCATTCTGTGCAGGAAAGTCTTTTTTCAGGGGCTGCACTTTAGCACATGCTCATGGCGAGCTTGCGCTGCCATCTAAATATTTTGAATTCAACCATATGCAGAAGCACATTCTTCAGTTACAATCTCAAGCATGTACTTTGGGGAAAAAAGCAGTAAAAAAATCACTTTGAAGTCAGCAATTTTGACTCTGCTCAGAATGTGGGACTGATTGGTATAAGCTGCCATTTAATGTAGCATGTGTTCAGAGTAGAAGCATATTTTATTATGTCCCAATCTATCACGAGGCCAAATTAATCTCTGGCACACAATAGGGATGACTCTGATCCACTGCAGTTTTTTTCCTGTGAAAATCAAAATGTAGCATCCAATTTCTATGTAGTTCTGGGAAAACCAAGAAAATCAGTATTTTTTAATTTTACTGATTTAATTTATAAGTGACATAAGCAATGTATAGACAAATGGTGACCACAAACTATTAAAAACAGGTAAATTGACTTTCTGTTGTGCATTTGTCTACTGGCTACATAGAAAATAAACTTGATGTAATACTGCCCTGACTCCTGGTTTATACTTGTTACTTTGGCAAATCCTTTTTAAATCAATAAATGAAGGCTAAATGGAGAGCAAGTTTTTGAGCAATGCAAACAAAAAAAAGGCCTTGATTTAGGAAATCATATAAGCATGTATGGATACAGTCCTGCTTAGATGAACACACTGGGCTTCTCTGGATTTAATCCAGGCATAAATCAGCAAAGCATGTGCTCTAAAAATCTTGTTGTGTCTGGACATGTGTTTTGGGTGAAATCAGTAACATTTACATTAAATTTAGTTCAGAGAGCATATCCAACCAAAAGGAAGAGGAGAACTTGAAAGAGATATCTGCAATTTTCACGAAGTTACAAGAGTTTAATTTAAATTTATATTGTTCCCATGCCTTGTAAATTGGCCTGTGCTTGAGTATGTCTGTAATAATTTGCTGGGAAAAATTGTAAATGGCTTTCATGTTTCAGATATTAAAGAACACTTTGCTTATTTGGGAGGTTAATTTTGCAAGAAAATAGTTTCATAGAAAACGTGTTATTTTACATTCAGAGAATACAAACCAGATTTCTGATGTATTGAAGGCATTGGGACCAGGCCCTGCCATGACCTACAGTGGGATAGATGTGGGAGACTCCATGAGAGCAGGGAACAACCTCAAAAAATCCATATATCTGGTGCCTGATAGAATCTGAATCCAAGCAGTTTTCTTGTCCAGCAAATGAATTCAATACTTATATAACATGAGATTGGACAGACCGAAATCACATCCATCTTTGTGCTCCTCCTGTTGTCACATCCACATTAGCCTGTCTGTTGTGGAGATCGCATGGACAGAGGCATTGCACTGACCATGAAGCCACAAAATGAGGCAGGATGCTGATTCCCAGTCATGGCAGAAAGCTCCAAAGTTGAAATATGTCAAACAGAAAAAGCAGTCATTGGTAGTCTTTAAATAAAGAGTTTGGACACAGTCCACCAGAGCATCTCTGTGGGACTAATCACTGTGGCTGTGGTAATGCCAGAGTTTGTTGAGATGAAATTTATGGGTAACTATCTATTAAAAGTACTGAGCCATAATGAATTCTTTCAGAATTTATCACAATAGCATTAATTAGGATACATTTTGTGGACATTAGTGAAGCTCTCACAAGTATTTTCCAGATATTTGATCATAGTTCAGCATTAGTCAGGCATGAGTTAATGGACACCAAAGGCTTTATTCCCTTAAAAATCCCCTCTTTTTGGTGAGTCCCACTGCTATTATATCATTTAATATTCATTTTCATGACACTAATTGTGTGGTATTGATTCAGATATTGCACATTACCATTGGGATTCCATTTTAATTCAGTGTTAGTGCAGCATTAAGATGTAAAACAAAAGTGTTAGCATTTTAAATTAAAAGTCTGACTGACATTTCCATTTAGTGGAATTCTGCTGCCCCCATTGAGTCAAGAAGTCAATCCAGATCTTCCTTATGGGTGCAGATTTGTAAACAAATGTCACAACATCTTTTATTTTTGGCAGCCAAAAGGATTTCTGAAGTATTTAGAGGGCCTGAAGTAGGACAAGGCTCTCTGTAAAGTAAAGGACCTTTACTTTGCTACCAAAAAGTCACTGGGATATTTGACTTTGATTTCAGTGGCTACAAAGCCACCTCCAAAGAATTTGCCACTTGTTGCAATATTGAAATATTGCCAACAAATATTGAAATGGTGTGGTTTCCCCAAGGGTAGACTAAATTTAGACTTCTCTCTACTGGACTTTTTTTCTACAATTAAGCCACAAAACAAATGCCCCAAGAGGAGAGAAAAAAGCACTTATTTTCCACATCCTTTATATCTGTGTGTCTCCCACCATGGCATTATCATGGCATATAAGCAAAGGACAGAACCCTTGTTCTGAGCATAAAAATGTTCCATTACAGTGAAAATTCCACACATGTGGCTTTTAGGATAGTGTCCTTCCAATTTCTTTTCCCTGAGCTTAGTGTGGTCCCACTGAAATCTGTTAAAATACAGATGTAAATGTCAAATTTCTGTACATCTGTTCATATATATTACTTAAGACTTTTCTTGTTCATGCCAGTCTGCTAAAATTTATGCTCATTGAGGCTTGTACATCTTTTATATTTAAGAAAAAGGAGGTTTGGTCACTCTAATTAGACTGTGAGTTTTTTTAAAAACTGGATAATCTTTTGCTGAGCTGTGGCCATGGTTTTCCAGAGCAGCACACAATTAAATACACTTTCCCCTCATTCATTATGGCTGTGAGATGCCCCTGTTTAACTGTTTTTGTTAAGGAGAGAAACAAATAATCATTTTGAAGATGCTGTGATCAATGGGGACAAGGGAAGAAGCCTTTTGCACCATCCAATTTTAAATTTGTTAACTTAGAATTTGTTCCTAACTGGAAGCAGTGCTCAAGGTGATTAGACACTCAAGATGCTGAGGAATAGAGGCGTATCCAGATCCATATATTTAAAATCCATTCAAATGGTACATCCAGAAAGTACACCCTTACTTTTTAGACACCTATTGTTTGAGGCAGAGAGAAAAAACAGAGAGAGGATACAGACGGGAAGATATGGAAGTGAAAGATAAATGGGAAAGAAAAATCTGCTTCTGTGTGCATGACAGGGACAAAAGTCTGCACAGAATCTGCTTCTGTGTGTGGAACAAGGACAATATTCTGCTCAGAATGTTCCCAAAGTTGTTTCCAAAAGCATCAGTTCTAATAAAAAAGTGGAATCTGGACCCTGGGTCATTTCTCTTCTGGGACTGGGTGCTCAATCTAAGACTGCACATACAAACAATACTGAGCAGAGAAAGAAATCAGGCTGCTGCTGGATGCCACATCTCTCTAGGTTCCCTCAGATCATCTCCACCTCTCTGCTAATGGAGATAACCTGACATGTTTGTGCACACTGGAACTCATTGTGGAACTCCATGGTGATCCATTTCCACTTGTGCTTCCTGAATGAGTTGCAGCTACTGAGATCAGATGCCACAGTATGGTGAGACCTCTCATCTGTGCCCCTCAAACCTGCTGTGAGCAGTGCAGAGCAAAACCTAGCAAGCAGCAGAGCATCTTAGCACCTCTCAGAAACAAAACTGCCATAGCTGTGCTTCACAGAGCAGAGTGAGGGACTGAAATGAGAGTTATTACTGTTAAAAACTCTAGAAAGCATTTCTTAGATATATCTCCCCAAGAATGCTGGCAGCTTTGCAGCATCCAAAGCTGTATTATGTACATCACAACTGCAAAAGTCTCATATTTCATAGCCCAAACCCATGAACATTTAAGAATGTAAGAACATAAAAATTTTGGTTGAAATATTCAACAACATATTCCACAAAAAATATCCACAACTTTCTTCTTCAGATATGCTTTTAAACTCAAGTACTGGGTTTGTGTCCATGGTATTCCTAAAGATGTTAGCTTTTCTTGGAGGCTGGAAAATCTCCTAAGGCTTTTAGGTTACATTTAGGTATATGGGTTCAGCATTGTCATAAACAGTTTCACAATAAAGTTGCATGAAAACTGTAGTTCTGAACTGCACCACTTGGCCAGCCAGAGCAGCTCTCTTTTCTACTCCTGGCCAGTGCCAAATCTACAGAAAGATACATACAAAATCCTACAGAGGAAGCTGAAAAAGAAATTAGTGCCAGCTGGGAATGCTTTGTTCCCTTTTGTCACTATTTTGTCCTTCAGGGCTGCTCCTGTAGCTTAGCAAGAGCAAATAATGATGAATGTTAATTAAAATCTTTATGGATACCTGACTGGTAGATACAGATTGATCTTTTGCACTCAAGTTAGCTATAGGAAACTTTTCTAGAGCCTCTGAAAAGGCAGCCTGAAACATAAGTCAAGTCTGTGATGGGTATAGATAAAGCTTTGCTCTGTGCAGGGTGTCCTATTGAAAAAAAGGCATGTATAGAAAACTTTAGGCATGCTTTGGCCATTTGCTTAGGGTGTTCTCACCCTGCTAGTGTTGGGAAATCCTGGTTTTCGGGGCCACATGGTGAGCCATTGGTTTTTTGTACCAGTGTGCCATGAATTTCTCAAGGCACAGGATTGTGTCCAGAGGGGTCTGGAATATCCCCAGTGAAGAAACTCCACACCCTCTCTGGACAATCTGTTCAGTGCCCAGCACTGCCCAGGGAAGAAGTTCTGCCTCCTGTCCAGGTGGAAATTCCTGGGATCAGTCCCTGCCCGTTCCTCTGGTGCCATTGCTGGACCCCCTGGAGCAGAGCCTGGGCCCTGCTCAGAGCCCTCCCTGCAGACAGGGACACCCAGGGCTGAGGGCCCCTCTACTTCTGAGTCTTCTGCAGTCCATTCTTAGAGTGCTGTCATTTGACAAGAAACTCACTCCAAGCACTGGAACATCTCCAACAAAATATTCTTCAGTGGTTATGCTCCAAACATAAGAATTGAAAATAAACCTTGTAATCCTCACCCAAACATAGCACTGAGCAAGGGCCTTACCAGACACTGATTTTTGCTAGAGGTCTAGGGTTTCTTTCACCACAATTTCAGTGTGCACAAAGCTTCCTATTCTGTTGAGAATATAGAGCTCAGCAGGCTGATGGGATCAGCACTTCCTTTACCAGTCCATCACCAATATGGAGGACTGGCTTCCTCAAGCTTTACTATTTGATGAGTAGCTTAGCAGCAAGGATCTTGTACAGCATTTGTTACTAATGAATTTCAAACCCAACTACATCTGTTTTTGTATTATGTTCTCTAATTATCTCAATCTTGGTGTGGTTTAGGCTAGGGAACCCTTTCCACATGGCAGCTGAGAACAGAGCAGCACAGACTGTTCTGCTTGGCCACATCTGGGAGCTCAGAGTAACATTACCTAAAGAGGGAACAGTTCAAACCTATTTATTGTTAGGCTTGTGGCACCATAACATCGTGTTGGGCTTCCCAAAGCCACAAAAATTTTTCTTCAGATACTTTCAGTAGAAGTTGCTTGAGGTCCCTTTTATTTGTTTCAGAAGGAGTCAGTGTTGGATCCTCTCAGGTACAGACAGACACGTGTCCCATGTTGTCACAAGTGAGTGTCACTCAGAGAATGTACTTGCTGTGTTCTGCTCACTGAAGAACAAGTTTGGGGTTGGCCTGAAAAGATGCAGTGATTTTGGCAAAGCTTTTCAGAATTTTTTTTTAAATTTTCTGTTTGGGTTGCTCAAGTGGAACAAGGATCTTAATCCCTTTTTATGAGTACACCATTTTGGATGTGAGGGACCTTTTAGATATGAAGAATTGGTTACCCTTGTCCTATTCCACATCTAAGGCATTATCCATATCCACATTAAGGATATTCTGGTTTAGACTGGTGGGAGAAGGTTCCTCTGCTGGCCGCTGTTCATAAAAGGATTACTGCCCAAGAACAGGGCTGTCCAAGACATGAGAAAGAGCAGCTGGAGCTTGGTGCCCTCTCTGTACTCATGGGGATACTCACCTGGAAAAGAGAATGCCCTGGTTCTTGTCCCTCTGCCAGGGATCGCTTCAGCTCATTGTGAAAATGCTTCAAAAGGGAGACTGAAAAGCTGTCCAGATCTGACAAAGAGTTTGGAGGCCAGGGCATTCTAGGAGCTGGGGATTTGACACTTCTCCATGGGAGAAGGCAGTGAATCTAAATCTCTGGTACTTCGGGTAAGCAGCTTAAGCACTGGGTTAGGTAGAAAGAGTGGCATTTCTTTGTTATTTTTCAGTGTTACCTAATGAAGCTTTTCATTTCTCTTTCAGTTCTTTGCTTTTATTAGAACTGTCAGCAATGAAAACAAAAATATTTCCATTGACTCATAATGACTTTTTTTCACAGAATCACAGAATATGCTGAGTAGGAAGGGATTTCCTTCTCTAAGAGAAAAAAGAAGAAATCACTTATGTTCAAGGCTAAATGTTTTGTTTGTTTGGACTAAGAACTGAAAAGTTCATTATTTGCACAAAGTATTAACTGAAGGTAAGTGCTTAATGGGTTTCATAAAGATTTGAATATCGTGTAGAGAGAAAGGAAATTCTAAGCACTTTGAAGAACTGGATCATAATCTGAAAGATCCTGAAAAATTGTCAAACCAGTCCAAGGTAAACAAAAACATTCTGAGTAAAGCCAAGCACAAAGTGAACACAAATAAGAAGGAGCAAATGCATCTAAAGCAGGAGATAATTCCCAGGCAGAAGAGGTACCAAAAAATACGAGGATAACTCTGCATGACAGAGCATCAATGACATTAAGCTGTGACAACAAGAAAAGATAAATCTCACTGAATAATGCATTCAGAAGTCCTTCATTGACAGAAGGACTAAGATTGAGTCCCCCTTTGTTTTTGTGCACAGAATTAGGTTATCTGTACATTAAAGAAGGGAGTGAGGGATATTTTGCTTTCTTCACAATCAAGTGTGGCTACAGAAGAGATTGCTGAAGTTATCACACTCCTTTATTTGTTTAATGTTATTTCTCAAGACATCCAAATCAGTGTTGATAAGAAATGGAAATGTCCTGGAGGGCTGAGTTTGCTCATCACCACACACACATATCCTTCCTGGGGCTTCCAACCCTGTGTAAGAGGTGCACAAGGAGGTGAAGCTTCGCTTCAAACCACCCACAACTGCAATTCCAGCCACCAAACTGCAACATTGTCCTGGGGGTAGTGCTGCCATGGCATGGCATGGCATGGAATCCATGCAGTCATTCCAGTGCTTCTGTGGAGAGATTTCCTCAGTGGACAGACCACAGAGAGGACAAACAGGACATCTGACCACTGCCAATAGATTTAGTCAGGGCTGGTGGAGTAAGAATGAAGCAAACCATCTAGATCCCCACCAGCCTAAGAGACTTTTCTTCCTATTCTTTCTATTACTAACACACTGCTGCTTCTGTTTCCTATTACTTTGTGTTCCCTTTATATCACTTGAACAGTTCAAAGAGCCCATAAAACAAATGTCAGTAACCTTTATGCATTCTTAATCATGCCTTTATGTGTTCAGACTGCCTAAAAGGGCTGGGAGATAATAAAGAAGGCCCAAAGTGTGAAATTAAACCCTGAACTGGGGAAAAGAAAATATATGCGCCTGGTTTATGGCCTCCACAAATGGAAAGAAATTGGTCAGGATATGAATCTTCTATATTTGGTACCAGGAATATATTGGGGTGGGGGTGGGGAAAGAGTGCTGAATTATCCCTCAGTTTTATCTGCTCTCCCCTTTTCCGCATAAGAGTTGCCAGGACTACATTACAGCTGGGAGGTCTGGCCAAAGTGACCCAAGAGACTCATCCTTGGATTTCCTCACTGGGCAACAGGTGTTATTCATGTTCAGCAATAGGACTTCCTTAGTCCAGGCCAAAAGAGGACACAGAAAGTCTGAAAACTTTCCTCTAAGCAAAGCCCATGAAGTAATTTGAGTTACAACTTAGAGGGAAATAAACCCTCTTAAAACTCAATGGCTTTCTACCATACTGGGAGCAGTGCTGCCAAGATTTCTGCCCATTAAGGCTTTTTATGGGCAGTTTCTAAAGCCCTGAAAAAAGGGATTTCCGAAGGAAATACTGACCCAGATGGAACTGCAGCAGTGTAAATGAGGCTGCAATAACACTGCTGGGTTCCATAAAGAAGCAGGAAAGCATTCACCTAGAATTTGTGTTTGGCATCTTGTGCCCCCCATAACTCTTCATATCTTTCAGCATTTTGTGCTCAGTGCAAAGAGAATAACTTTGTTTCCTGGGCATTTCTAACATTTTCTGTGCCTGTTATCCTGGTGGCTTTCCTCAGCTTTCCCGAAGACAATGGGCATGATCTTTTTATTATTATTTTTTATAAATTGTAATTTTTTTCTGTTGGAGCAAATTTTGAATATTGTAAAACTAAACAAATCTAAGCATATCAAAATGAGACCTCAAGAAGTGAACACCATTTGTTGCAGAGTGTGTGTTGCTCAACTCTGTAGGAGGGAAGCAGAACTAGAAAACACACCAGGTTTCAAAATATCCTTTATTCCTGTGATCTGGTTTAGCATCAAGGATTTTGGTCACTTAATGTGAATAGAGCATGCTGACAGATGCAGAAACTCTGTACTGTGCTAATGTTTACCTGAGGCTAATGGGGGAGGGAGAACTCACCTGACAGGGATGCAAATGCACTCCCTGCATAGCCATTCCTGTGGCCCACACAGAATATCAGTGCCATTTAGTGTGGGATTAATCAGTCACAGAGTGGCTTTGAGGTTAAGCATTTGTCAAGAGTAAAAAAGGACTGGACACTTACATGATGAATCATATAAAGATCAACACCTACAGTTACATCAGGAAGAAGTGGGGGAAAGAAAAATACGTCCAAGAGTTACTGGAAGGAAAAACAAAGCCTGATGGTTTAGAGGATAATCCCTGCTCCAAATGAAGCATAAAGGAACGAATTCCCTTTTGGTCATCAAGGTTCAATTAGCAGCTTCCTGAAAATGAGCTGCCTAGTGCAGGGCACGGCAAGAGAAAGGATACAGGGATGGCTGGGCTGGTGACCCGATGTGGTACTGCTCCTGTGCCACACTTACTGAACCTTTCAGATGACACCATGGGGACAGAAATTAGACTCTGCAAACTGCTACTACCATGGGACAATGCCACAACCAAACAGGGTTTGGCTTTGCACTTCCAGAGGAGGTTGTAGCAAGGTGGGAGCTGGTCTCTTCTCCAAGGCAAGAAGTGACAGGACAAGAGAAAATGGCCTCGGGATGCACAAGGGAGGTTCAGCCTGGACATAAGGAGCAGTTTCTTCTTAGAAAGGGTTGTGAAACATTGGAACAGGTTGCCCAGGGTGGAGTCCCCATCCCTGGTGGTGTTCAAGAAACCATTGGATGTGGCACTGTGCTCTGGGCTGGTTGACACANCTTCCTTCCTTCCTTCCTTCCTTCCTTCCTTCCTTCCTTCCCCTCTCTTTGATCCCTCTCTCACTCTCTTCCCTTCCACCCCACCCTTTTGTTCCAAACCCACCACCATGTGCATGTACTTGGAGCTCAGGGACAAACACAGATTTGCATGGCAGGTGTGTGTGATTTACCCATAAACTTTATAAACTTTATCAGACCCTCTGACTTTTGTCATTCCTTTCAACCAGGAGCATCTGTGGATCTTAGGAGCTCCCTTCCCCTTTGGGGAGGACACCACAGTGAGTCCTTGCTTAGTTTGCAGCACCTCCTCCTGAATGCTCCTCCTACACTGACTAAAGCGTCATGCAGAGCCCACTCTGGATGCTTTGCTTGTCCTCTTATTCCTGTTTAACATGAGAAATATCTTTTTATTGTCCTACTGTACCTTTTCATTAACATGAACATGGAGGGACAGCATGGTAGCAGCCACCTATCCTTTTAAATTTTTTTTAAAATATACACCACACACATTGCCTCTGTCTATCTAAAGTCTTGGTTTATTTTCATGTATTTATGAATTTTCTTAAATCTTCCTTATTGCCAAATGTATTTGCCAAAACAATGAGCAGGAAAAGTGTTGTAATCATTCTGCCTTCTCTACAAAGCAATTTTTCAGAGCATTTTTGGGTATATTAGATTATGGTCTCAAGAGGTAACAGAGAAGGTAAAGAAAAAGTTGAAGGAATTTTAAGAATTTTTAAGGACAAATATAGAATTAGCCACAAACTCAACAAGATGAAGGCTGGAAGGAAGTCAATGCCTTTAAGCTTAGTTTCCTTTTATTATTAGAGAATCCTTCTTGGGAATTTGGGAAAGTATACTTTACAGGAATACTCAAAGAAAACACGTTAAGAACAATTCTTTTTATTTTGACAAAGAATTCCAAGAAGTTTCAAAGGAACCTCATTAGAACTATAACTATTAACTGGAAAAATTCAGTATTAAAGGCTTTCCCTGTAGGAATATGTCACTGAAACATTTTTTTTCCTCATGCTTCCATGAAAAGGAAGACTTCACATCTAGAAACATTGGTTAATGTAACAATAGTAGCAAGTTGCAGTGTTGCAAACTGAGGAAATTTAATTTCTTTTTTAATGGGGACAATTATTTCCTATAAGCAGCACAGTACAGTTTGTCAGATTCTTATTTTTTAATGCACAGATGCACCAGGTGGGATTTTCCTATCCTTATATCAGAGTTCATTTAAGTTTGTCTACTCCAGACTTGTTTATAATTAATAATCAGTAATTCTGGGCATGATTAATCTTATGTATCCCATTTCTCCAAATGAAAAAGTATGTGCATACCAAGTATGTATTTTGTTTTGAGCTGCCAGCATTTATGTTTACACAAAATCTTGAGAGAAAATACTCGTATTTGCCTTTGTTATATGCAGGGCAAGAGTTGGAGTGCATGGCCATATTTTCGTGTGCAAATGAAAGCACATGCAGTGGCCTCAGGGACAGTGAGACTGACTAGAACACTGAAGTACAACAGATACAACAGTCAGTGGGGAGACGATAGGAAATGACAGCCCACTCTTTCTTCTTCAGGGAGCAAAGGAAAATGAAACAACCTCCCAAAAGTCTTCCCAAGGAGGAGAGAAATTTCTGGACTGCATTNTTTTCCAACCTCAGTGATTTTGTTATTCTCTGCCAAGTAATTTGCATAGAAAACAAGGAACTTATCTCCAGGGTGAAGAAACTTATCTATGAAAAGATATCCCCATACAGCTTGATCACACAGGAGCCCCAAGACCCTGGGCACTCCCCTCAGCTGGATCAACAGTAGTGCCAGGACCTGCCAGGACCCACCCCTCCCTCCCTCCCTCCCT